>BLFK01000096.1:850402-865402 GCA_014634185.1 Astreopora myriophthalma | reverse complement strand
ATTAGGATTCATGAAGAATCAGTGGAAGCATTCGACTCCTCTTTGGATACGTGTGAAAAGGCCCTCAATGAGATTGATAACGAATCACTGGAAAACTTTTCTTTTGTTGGATCTACGATCAATGAAATTAAGGAACAGCTAGATGATATCCAGGTTAGAAAATGTTAATTATGTAACGGGCATTGTGCACTACCGACCACTAAGTTTTACCGATGCCGTGGGGTATCTCGTCATGCCTAAATATATATATTTAGAAGTCCAAATCGAATCAATTGCAAAAAAGTAACAAGTAAAAGGCAAATAGCTATGTTACAGCTCTCCCCCAGAATGTATGGTGTAACAAAGTAGTGTAAACTTGATCAGCATATATTGAATTGAATTGAATTGAATTGAACTGCAGGAGGATACATATTAACTCATTCAAGTTGTTGACGGATTGGTTGATTGCTTGCAATATCCTCTCAGACGTTCAAGAGGCAATCAGTTATTTACATTTAAAAACTGGCGATGCCTCAAATAGCCTCAATATGTCGATAAATCTGGAAATTTAGTATTGGAGCGAGGCTATTCAAAATTGGCGCCAGCATCATTGAATTCGCATGGAGAACAGGGTTGGCGCAGTGATGAGAGCGCTCGCCTTCCACCAGTCTGTTCAGCGTTCGATTCCCGGACTCGTTTGTTGGTTCTTTAGCCTGCTCCCAGAGGTTTATTCTCTCAATTATACTTCCGTTTTCCCCTCCTCAAAAACCAACGATTGATTTGATATGATCTGATTTGATTTGTGTTCTGCCCAATAAGTAAAGCACCGTGTGCTCAGCTATAAAAGCTCGAATCTTAGAGTTGTTATGATGTACAACACAATGGCAATCATTGTCACTGTGACGCAGGGATATGATATTGCATGTACTTCTCTTTCTGTTTGTCTTTGTTGGTGGAGCTTTTGGTGTTGTTTGTATCTTGCATCTTTTGTAAATCTTTTGCTGTATCTTCAGTTGTATCTTTTGTTTGTTGCCTTGTATCTTTTGTAAATTGTCAGTGTTGTTGTTGTTTTGAATCGAGATAACAAAAGTAATAAATATAACTTTCTCAGGTTCTGGAGCAAAACATGACACAAGAGGATAAGAAGTTTTCCAACTTGAAGGAATTGTTTGACGAAAGTGAAAGTAAGGATCTGATAAAGGAGGAGAGTCGTAGAAGATTGAGGGGCAAAGTTGATGACTTGAAATCCAGATGGGAAGAAATGTGGCGTGCACATGATACGAACAAAAACCGGTAGGTGTGTCATTCTTTAATTTTTGAAGATGCGGCGATCAGTACATTTAAAACACCTTTATGTCAATACTCTCAACTAAGCTGCCATCTTGGAGCCATTGCCACGGTCTTATAATCACTGAGATTCTTTAAATCTTCATGAGGAATTAAATCGATCTGATTTCAGTTAACACATAAGTCGCAAGAAAACGTTAAAATGCAGTATAAAGCCACCGAAGGCGTGCCACAGTCGAACGAAATTTTCTAAAAAGTCCTTCTCCGGTGTTAGAGCAAGACAGCTGACAAGATTTCTTGTCCATGGCTAAAATAAATCCTTTCCACCTTTTGAGGTAAGGTTTTCTCGTGTTTGTACTTCCTTGACTGTGAAATACGACCGAGCTTGCGTACAGATCGGTGGATAGCATCCATGTGCTTCGAAATCCGCTGGCTACTCGCCTAAAGCAACAATTACGGGGATTAATGATTGGTCTGCTAAGCAATTTTTAAATCCCCTCGGTTTCATCGTAGTACTATTCCACAAGACTGCTTCTTCTGTAGGCCGTGGAATAAGGAACACCGGACAACCCACGTGCCTCTGCCAATCAATCTTTTTACTTTATACTGTTGATGCTATAATTTCGCCTCTTCCTTAGCCTAGTGCAAGCAATTTTAATCATGGGTGGTGAATGGATGGGTAGAGTTAACGACAGCCTGGATGAATTGGAAGAGGAAATGAATTCCATTGAAATCCCAGCAGGTGACGTGAAGGCATTGCATGAAGTGGAGCAACGACACAAGGTAGATTTTAATAGATATGGTTAAATGCATTTTTTCCTTCATAGTCAGTCTCTTCTTCAACGAAATGTGCTCTTGTTAATTATCAAGAGAAGATTAATACGGAGTCATTACTTGCGAATGCATCTGCAACCGTGCCGTGTTTCATACTCCCCTCACTCGGTATTTCTATAGACGTGTGACAGTTCAGAGATCGAAGACAAGGCCGTCTGTATTTGTTAACGGAATTTTGCTTTTTCCATGGGAACCTGTACAAAACTCCCTTCTTAGCTGATTGCCTTTACCGAGGGTCAAAACACTCTCGCGAATCTAAGACGAAGATGTCCAATGCATTTTTATTGATTTTTGTTGGAAGAGGAATGCAAAGGTAAATTTCTTGCCATTTCTTCTAGAGAACATAAAAATATTGCCCCAAGGAATGTTTTCATGTCTCAACCCTGTACATTCCGACCACCGGTAACCAGAAATGAGATGAAATAGCGTCAGTACAGTGACATAGTCCTTCTCAGAAACAGAGACCACAAATAGAGTGACATAGCCCCTTTAATTATCCTTACTTCGCCGTGTCACACAACTCGCACATATCGATTACTAAAACAACAAGTGATTCTTGACGAAAGTGGCTGAGTTTTGAGCGTCAGAGCTTGTCGATGCGGAAAATATACGGCTGATACTTGTCTAGAAAAGAGGAATCATTTACGACCAATAGCAACGACAAATGTTAGGAATCAAAGTTTTAAACAAGAACAAGAGGTTGGGAGGGCGAACTTGGAATACTAGGAACACGGTAAGCAGACAGCTGAATTGCTGTCTTATGGATTGTTTACGTGAGTTCATTAGCTTATTCTTTTCTTTTCTTTTTTTTCTTTTATGAATCGAGGGTGATTGCTAAATTCTCAGTTGTCAGTTTTAAATGTCATTTATTTGTTGGTTTAATTTTAGCGACCATTTTAATTGTTTTTTATTCAGTAGCGTATTTTCTGTAATATTACATTCAACTTCATATGGTAGGAGGCCGCAAGCGTTCAAGAGTGCGGATTCTCTTTTCCTATTGTCTGTGTCCAAGCCGGTCGTCCTCGTCACCCTTCCTGCTCAGAATGACTCACTATTCACTGACTATTCGTCACACAAATGTTCACACATACAGCTCATATACTCCATATTTCTATACAGCATTTTAATATCAATTTCATCGAAAGATTTTTCCTATTGTCTGTGTCCAAGCCGGTCGTCCTTCCTGCTCCGAAGGACTCACGTATTCACTGACTATTCGCCACACGAATGTTCACACATACAGTTCATATACTCCATCTTTCTGTACAGCATTTTAATTAATATCAATTTCATCGATAAACTAGTTAAATGAGTCAAGTATCGTCCTTTTGGAGGTTGATTGTTCATTACAGTGTACGTCCCAAGGGGGGAAGGCCGGAACGCACATAAGGCTCGGTCCCGAAGGTTTGTTTACCTCGATTAACCTTCAGGGTGCGCAGATTAAAGTAGTTGATGAAAAGGCTCCTGAATATTGAAGTCATATCGATATACATTGTTATAACAAAGAAGTTCTTGTTCTATATTCAGCGCCTTGGCCTTGGTCTTGAATCGGACTTTTGACTTAAGGATCGCTCGTTGGCTTGTGGCCTGTCTTGGATGTTCTTTTGACAAACGTGACACTTAACCGAAAATCTTCGATGTGAATCTAAAAGTGTTTACAAACGGCAGATAGCCACCTAATCAGCAATCCATCCAAAAAAACAAACAAACAAACAAACAAAAACACTCTATCCATGAAGAAATGGAAGTGATCTTAGCCGGCGTTCCATACCACAGGTGAGACACGTATGGTGGTCAGCCGCTGGGCTCGTGAATTTCGACACATCTGAGGAACATGTGAAAGCCAACTACAGAGTGTCAAAGACATGTCGGGTTCCATTCAGTGTTTGTTTTCTATCACCACGATAATAATCGAGAACATAAGATGTGAAGTTGGGACTCCAAGATATAGCTCATTCACGTGACCAGTGCCATATTTTTTTTTCCTCGAAACAAAAGACAATGTTTGCACAACCCGGAGTATTGTCCTAGCCTCGGTTTAACGCTATCCACGGGATAAATCACTATCCAGCCGATATGCGCTGGCAAAACCAATTGAGTTATCCAGTGGATAGCGCTATCCACTCGTCGAACAAATGGGGCCTGGCGACCAACGTTGCTGGCGATGAGGATGAGATTGGGACGACGCCGACGATGAGGACGACGAGGACGAGGACGATGATGATGATGACGTGGTGATGTTAAGAATTTAGCTTACCGCCAATCCAAAAATCTACATGATAGTACCAGTATCATCTTTTATTTGATCGACTGTTTTTGTGTTATTCCATTTTTTTATCTACTAAGGAAATAATGAACAAGATCATTTCACGCGAAGACTCTGTGAGTGGGGCAGTGGATGTAGCAAGAGAAGTTCACCGTAGAGATCTCGTGACAGAAGAAACTGGTAAGACCATTAAGAAAGAAACCCAGGCTCTCGAAGATAGGCTGGAGCGACTGATTGGTGAAGCAGAAGACAAAAAGAAAAGGTATTTTGGAATAAGCTTGATTACCGGCAATTTAGAAAAAAAAATTAACAATTATTCTACGAGGGCGCATTGGATATGAAGTGATAGATAACCAAAGAGGCGCGTAGTGCCGAGTTGGTTGTCACTTTATATCCAGCAAGCACGGGTAGAATAACGGTTTTATTAAAAATAATTGTTTCATAAAAAAATATTTTCTTATAAAAATTGTTTTCTTATAAACTCAGAGCTGCAAAAGTGTTAGCAGCTATCTCTCGCTTTATTGCTGACGCGTTCCTTGATCATAATAGGTGGTACAGCAGGTATATATAAACAATAGCCTCCATTTGGCTTTAAAAATATGCTCGGATATTTGTCCGCGGACATTATCTGTTCCGAGAAGCGAACAGTTCTCCGAGAGGGAAGCTCGAGGAAAACTGTGAGCTTCGAGGATCAGATAATGTCCAAGGACAAATATCCGAGCATATTTTTAAAGCCAAATGGAGGCTAGTGTGTTTATTATCCTTCAAATATTTTCGCGGTTTGAAGTTTGGAAAGTAGGGAATATCACTTGGGGAATATTCTCGGATATTCCCCAGTTTTAGCTGGGGTATATTCGGTCACGTGACGCATTTAGGCCAATCGCGTGCGAGCGAAAATATTTGATAGATTATAAGAACTGATAGCCTGTGTCCGGCGACCCAATGAAAATGCTGGAAATCTGATATCCGTAGTTCAGTTTTTAATAGATATATACAGAATTGCCCTTTCCCTTCTTATTTGTCTTCGGACAGTTGTCAAGTGTTGTGATAAGCCAAATTGTAACTGGTTTGGAAAAAAAAGTGAGATCGTCCGGGTGAGTGTACTGAGTTAGAGCTTTAGAAGGCCTGTCAATGACCGACTTTTCCACTGAGCGGGCCTAAGTCACGATTCACCCCTGGTCGTACAACTTAATTACACTACTTTTTAACAGCCTAGAAGAAAGGCTTAGTGCAGTCTTACTGAAAGATAATCTTGAACATCAGCTTTGTGTAGATGAGATAAGTAACATTGAGCATTATAATCGATCTGACGTCATCTTATGGTTTCAAGTGCCTTTCTGTCATCTGCCTTTTCCGCGGGTTTGCAACATGTTTAGCCCTTCATCGGACATTGCTTTAAATGAACATCCTCCATATCTTGTTTTTGCTTTTCTTTTTTAAGGATTTCTGAGGAGCTGCGTACGGCTGAGCAAGCCAACATAGTTGAAGAAACAATGATACCCTCTAGCATGATCAGCGTTCATTCTGCACCCGATGAATTACAACCTGACGAAGGATTTTCTGAGCCAAAACAAGTTCCCTCTCCGAAGAAAGAAACTTATGAGGTAAATAACCTGTTTTTAGGCATTTCCAGACTATGAATATTTTTACGGCATAAGGTGCGCTGTTGCTGTAGCGTTGTCTTAAATCTTTCACTGAGTCATAGATGGGATCAAAGATCTGATGTTCTTGAGAAAAAATGGCAAAACAAACTTGAATCTTGAATGTTATCGTTTAACGTTTTCTAGCTAGCCGGCTAAACATGTGAGGCTGGGACGGCAAACGACAAACCAAACCCTGACCCCCGCACAAAGTTAACGAATCAATACATTTCCCACCTTTTATTCTCGATCGATAGACTTGGCTTAAATGTGAATAAACTCATGTACGAGCTTACTTTACCTGTATATAACCCGAACTTGAGTTGATAACCAGTTGCTGGAATTTCTCTAGGTAGCCCCTGGTTTAACTCCAGCTGCGCTTGCAAATAACAAACTGGTTTGCCTCCTGCCAGTTGGGAGTCTTAAATTTGTTAAGTTCATTTCTAGCATTAGTTTCATGTCTCATTATTATTGTCATTGGAATGCCAATGCCATTGCCATTGCCCTTTCCCTTGCCCATGCCCTTGCTATTGCTATCGTTGCTGCTATTATTGTTACCATTGTTATTATTGCTGCTATTAATATTGTTACTATTGTTATTGTTGCTGCTTTTAATATTGTTACTATTGCTATTGTTGCTGCTGTTGATATTTGTAGGATCTCTGTTACATATTTTCGTTTGTTGTTCCTTTTAAGCATTCAGCATTCTTTTTTGGCGTCTTTGTTTTTCTGGTAGTCTCAGTGTGATGTTTCACCTGTTCATTAGTGTCTTTTGTAAGTTTCGTTTCATTAGTATCATACTAATGAAACGAAACTTAACTGGCAGTTCGCTTTAGTTTTCCTTTGCATATTTTATTAGTGTATATAACCCTTAGTTTCATGTTCTTTGCTCTCTCTCGTCGCAAAGCAGTCGCCCTACGCGTAGCTCATAGGTTTAGTTTCGCCATTCGGCAGTCCTTCGTTTCGCTATTTCTGAGCACTGTATAAGTACATCTTGTCGTTTCTACAGTCGTAACAATATTGTTCCGTCGTTTGTCGCATTTCGTATAACTTTTGCATCGTGTTTACTTTTGTAACCTTTCATTTCCTCACCTGTGTTTTCAGTTTTCAACCTGCATTCCTACGTTTGCATTTAAAGTTTTCATTTTACAAGTGGTGTTGGAAAAGTTACGTGCTTTGAGCCCTCCGGGCTGTTTAGCCTTCTCGCAGTTACAATATTGTTACTATTGCTATTGTTGCTGCTATTAATATTGTTACTATTGTTATTGTTGCTGCTATAATTGCTACCATTGTTATTTTTATTGTTGTGGTGAGCGCGGCTCACATTTATGAGTGGTGTGCAACCAATCTTTAGAGACACGGATAACAATAATGAAATGTGCAAATGCGGAATGACGAACAAAAGGAGCTAACGAGAGATCTATTGTTTTCGTCAACCAACATGGCGGCGATGACGTAACGTGCACACCACCTATTTGCTGGTCTGTTACTGGTCCTAGTTTTCTATAGTGGAGTGGTATCTAAATTTGATGCAAATAAATAACTTTATCTAGTCGATAGCAATCCTTTTGTACCGTTAAAATGACACGGAGCAAATACGGATCTTTGATTTGTGAGTCACATTTCTCATGCCTCATCTTGTGGGAATTCTTTAGGCCCTTATAAAGCAGAAGATGAAAGAATTTAAGAAAGAAAGCAAGGCTATGACTGAATGGATGGACGAGACAGAGAGACTAATCAACTTGCTCCAGGTGGATATGGATTCGAAGAAAGCAACAAAGATACAACGGAAAATCAACGTAAGTCTAAAACTTCCTCCTTATAAAATTTAGAAATTACTTCGACAACTTTCAGAATTTCTTTTTTTTTTTGGCCGTATGGGGATTGTGTTGTATCAAATGAATCTCCAGGGACAAATGAGCACACTTGCATATGTTCATATGTTATGGCTTGATGTGACTGTTGAAGGGACAAGTGTTACTGTACTAAACTCCCGTGTATTTGTTTGGGCGATCGTACATAGTAAGGGGTCATTTGGTGCACACAATTCATAATCTGACTTATGCTTGGAGGGTCTTCGTGGTGGGCCTCACTTTTCAATCAAATAAAACCCAGTTTTTGACATCAATTTAACTTTGAGTTGATTTGATTTCTAGTTTTCTTATCTAAGGCGCTGTTGATCATAAATTTGCAGTTAATGTGGGTAAATAAATAAGTTGATGACTTGATCGTAAATTTGCGCTCTGGAAATTCCAAATATTATTCAATTATTTGTTATTAAGAATTATACTCCACCAAGTTTGTTAAAAAAAACATTCTATTTAGTGCGGTTTTGATTGGGAGGGTATGATTTTGATGACGATTATCTTCATCGTGATCGTCGAGGTGGAAATTATGTGACTATTATATTGTTGACATTTCTCTATAAATGCTTATGATAACAATGACATTTCGCACTGATATGGATTGTCACTGATGTTGCTTGATTTTTAGACCCAATTTGCACAAGTCGACGAGAAGCAGTCTACAGTGGATCGCATCGTTCGGCTTAGCAAGGAAATTGAGAACGAGACCTTAGACCCGACAGACAGCGAGCCTTTTGTGAAGCAAGCTAAAGTAGTGAAAGAAAGGTGGAGCAAGAACAGGGATTTGTTAGAAAACTATGGTGACGACGACGCGGGGAGTAAAGCGGCCGGAAGTAGTTGCTGTGGAGTTTTCTTGAAAAGGAGACTATTCCCAGCATGGTATTACAACTAAGAATGGTCAGTGGAAAATATTTGACCATACGTTTCAAACAAAGTCCGTCAGAGCGGGTAATAGTTCAGTGAGTGGTAACATAACTAAGCAGTAGTGCCGGTACAAAGCCAGGAAAAATCTATGTAATTACAAACGTATACCCCACAAGGGCTTAATAGTTCTTGAAGTGGCGTTTCGTGGAAAACTCTCCCATTCAACGAAATAGCGGAAGAAGGTTGAAAAATGCATTACGAAATGATAAATACAAAATACATTATACATTCAATCGTCTTGTGACGAAATTTACCACAACGTAATAGAAACATGAAATTAGAGTTCAAGTTTACATCCTTTATAAGCTATTGAGAATAAAATATGAGAGGAGATACACCCGACTAGGGAACATTTCAGGTGTAAAACCGTTTGCTTTTTGTCTTCTTCAGTGAATGAACACCAAGCTGTATCGCTGACTTTATAACATGATGAGGCACGATATTCAAAAGTGGATGACAACCTGGCTTAAATGTAAGAGTAAACTGAGACGGTGAAATGTGCTAGCCTAGATCAGTCCAGAGTATCATCGGTATGGCTAAGCGGTGTTCACCGATTGAGAGAATTTGAAAGTTGTCAATGATATTTCACTTCCGCATGGTCAAACCTTGGTTTTCAGCCGTGATCATTCTTGTGGAAGGCTGTTTGGCATTACCATTATGAGGGCTACTGCTCATAACATTAAGATGTTAATACTTTATCTGAGAAGGTGCAAAATAGATGGATTCGCAAATCGCTTCTTGCTGTTACTGACCATCTGCTTCCTTGGCATACGAGCCTTATACAGGGGTTTCAGTGACTTTTGAAATAGCCGTCCATGATAGCCCATTGTAGGCGGCAGTTTGACAAGTTTATGATGGGATTTTTAGTGAAAATCGAGAAAAACTAGCCGGCGGTGAGAGGTAAAGCAGGCGGCGGTAAACCGTCGGAAACCAGCTTCTATTGAAACCCCTGCTTATATCTTTCATATTACCCTCAACGGTCTAAGTAGAAAAAAAAAATGCCATGTATTCCTTTAAATTTTGTACCAGCTGTGTGTCACTAAAATGCTCCTATGAAGAGGCTTTGCAAAGCCGAATAAATGCAAATATTAGCCATTTCGTTTCTTTGAAGTGGGCCTGGGGTTGCAATAATTCCATTCATAAAAGAACGGTAGACAAGGCGGACCCCATTCACTAAAGGAATTTGATTACGAACGACGGACAACAGCAGAAATCAAGTGTGGCATTTACCCTTTTAGGTGCTCTTTTGGGCAGTACGCTGCTATTACAACACTCTTGGGGGGGCGACTAGTATTTTTTACAGGTCACACAGGTTATTGTTTTACTAATAGTGGAACAACACTAACCGCTTCCTTATGGTAACCTAGCTTAGGCCTAAATACTACACGAAGACAATGTTTAAGCCTAAGGTTAGTATTAGTAAAGGTTAAGGGTTGTTGCAGAATTGGTAAAACAATGACCTGTGACCTGTGAACTGTAAAAAATACCAGCCGTCTTGGGGGAGCAAAGGACCCAACACTGGCCCTAAACACGATAGAGCTCCTGCATTCTAAATTGATTGGATAAAATTTGAGATTTTAAATTTGGGGCAAAAACGCTACCAAGGAAGCAAGAAGCTCCATAGAACTTTCACATGACGTCACGGCACACTTGTTGGTGTCCCTGAACAAACATACGGTGCTTACGTTAGTGTGCCACAGGCCTCTGGGAATACACCTTTTCACGGTTGATGACGCCCTTTTTTCTCAAGGTCCGACGAGTTGTGCGATACCAAGCGACGGTGAGTCACACTCGAAAATAAGCCTCGCTCTAGTCTTCCCCGGCCTATTTTCGAGTGTGACTCACCGTCGCTTGGTATCGCACAACTCGCCGGACCTTAAGAGAAAAGGGAGGTTGCAAGCAGTTTAGAAAAAGCAGGAAGTGGCATTTCCGAGACCTCAAATTGAAAAACTCTCCTGGGGGAGCTTACCACCAGACCTCCCTAGTTTGGAGCGCCTTTGGCGCTCGAATTTTCTTGTTGTGCGTACACCTTCAAAATCTCACGCTACGCCCCTGTTTCGTTGTCAAAATACTGCTTCCGCAGCGAAGCTGGAGGTTCGAAGTCGGCCAAAATCCCATACATTCACTGTAATTTTAGCCGTGTTGGCCTTCCCCCCCCAGCCAATATGGCGTCATTATCCGTGAAAAGGTCTATTGAACTTCATTCGTATGCAAACATTTCCTTTTGTTTCGGCTAAAAACATGGCCACTGATCACGGGAGCGGAACCATTCTATAAGTGAAGTGATATGTATTTATCGATGATGACTCGAGCACAGCTCGGGAAAAAGTCCGACTGCGCCTAATCTTCCGATTACTTGTTCGGATGCTTTACTACAGTAGACTCGTGGGAGCTGGACCACTAAACTTGCTTTGTGGTAATAAATTGGTCATATTTCATTAAACAATCACTTCAAACAAGCGCAAGTTTCACTTCGCTATGGCACGAATTCGTATATATCTTTTATTTAACTTGCAATGCAAATTTTTCCCACAGATGTTCTGCCTTTTGAAACAGATCATTTTTCATTTTCATCTTCGTCGTTGGCTTTTCCAGTTGACAGACAAGGCGCATTTTTTATCTGTGGGCAAAAATCGAAAAGGGTGTTACTCATACGAAAACGCCATAATGTACATTTACTGTACTACGCCGTCACGATAATAACTATTGCACAATGTAATGAATGCAGTATTTGTTGTCTTGGTATTCTCGTGGCTTTATAGCTTGATCCCTAACGTGATAAAAGTTTAAATTATTAGATGTTCCCCTGGGCGGAGTTGTTCGAGGCAGGGTTAGCGCTAAGCGCTAACCTTGCTTCGAACAACTCAGCCCTGATTTGAAACAAGAGATCGAGCAGAGTTGACTCATTTACAGGAGATTACATATTGGCTTCGCAAATCTGGTTCTCATGCGCTTCCATCGCTTCCTACATTTTGTGACCTGGGGTCCGTTTGTCGAGAGTCCCGAAGAGTTTCAGAGCCCGAAAAGTAATTTGTCAAAACCACGATGCACTTATTTCGAAAATCGGCAAGGTAATTTACCAAAGAATGTGAAAATGGCCGGCCCCCAAGGTGAAATCAGTTAAAATCGTTTTCTCTGTTCAATAACACATTTCATCACCTACCTTGCATTCAACGTAGTTTGAAATAGAGGGTGGGTGGGGGGCGGGGGGATTGGTTGGAAAAGGAGTTTGAAAGTGAACACTAAGTGCAATAGACGGGTTCAATTGCTATAACACACTAAAACATCAAAAGGAACTGAGTTGGCCATATTGCCCCGACAACGTTGGCTTGGACTGGCAGACTTACCTTCATGCTGACCACTGGTGTCAGAAGACAGCACACTCTCGATTTAAAGTCTGTCGGACGTCTAGTGCCCCTTGTCTCACAGACCGAATCGTCACCATCGAGTTTTAAAAATCCATGAGGACAATTCCCATTTGCGTCGGCCACTAAGCAAGCTGCCCAATTTGTGTCAGCAATATTACTATTCCCATCACTGCTTGAACCACATTTTGCAGCTACGTCATCTGTAAGGGTATTAACAACAAGGCGTACATATTTACAGTAAATCATTGTATCTGGAGAATGCCCTTTTCATCCGGACTGTTGAATACCCCGCTCTGTTAAAAAGGACATTTCCCTAGTTTACGTCAGCTTCCTCAGCGGGGGAAGGTCGGCTTCATTTCGTTATTACTCGGACTAAAAGTCATTCCTCCTTCTCTGTCTTAGATAGTTAGACGGTTTAAAAGCGAGCTATGAATGATGTTCTTACATAGAGAAAAATAAGCAAGTCTGATATTGTTCTAAATAACAGCCATGTAAAAACGAAACACTTCTTTAATAGTTTAAGACTATGGCCACTCCACGGTCCGTGACCTTGTGTACTCTTTTTTTCTCTTTTTCAATAAAGTACTCATTACAGAAAGGCTGAATGAATAGTAAAAAGGTCTTACCAAAAACAAAGACAGTTGCGAGAATCAGGAGAAAAGCAAAACAGGTTCTCATCGTAACTTCACTGCTGTACCTAAAAGAAATGAGAAGCAATACTATTTTATACGCTACAGACTAGCACAGACGTTAAAAATTTTCAAGCGTTTCGCCTTAATTTTCCCTTTTTTCTAGACTGTTTTTCTCATTTCTTTAAGTTTCCGCGGTCGTAGAACATCGTGCTCCTGCAAATACCGATGAGCACTAAACCACGTCGCCACAACCTTTTTAGTTTTAAGACCAATCATATCAAAATAAAGGTTTATTATTCTATTCTATTACATTCCATTGTCTTTATGCAGCTTTATGTCGGCTAAAAACCACTGATGACAGTTATCAGTACAAGACATGGACAAGCTACGACAAACCGTTTAAAAATAACAAATTTTAAAACAGCCAGATCTTCGAGAAATAAATTTTCTAAATGTAAATAAAGAAGAAACCTGGTATCATATTCGCCAAAGATCACAAAAAAAAAACCTACCCTCAGTCCACTGCTTTAGTTTCCTTGATTTGATATCTAACGATCTGTCGTTAGCCTCTGAAGTGTTCACCTTTTAAAGCCTAAAATGAGACCCCTATCTGTGATGACGGCAGATTCAGCTTTCTGCTTGGCTTGTTCCACAAACCACCCCCTTACTGGGCTAAACTGGTACCCAAATGAATCAACAATGGTACGGAATGTGCTGGGGAAGATATTCTTTTTCAACTTGATTGTTACCCGGCCGAATAGCTATCATTACTGCCCCAAATAACGATACGATACTCAAGAGCTCTGATATAAAATCACATGTAATGGCGCTTAAAAAAAATCATTTACTTTTTTGGAGTATTTTAAAATTGTTTAGGCACATTTACTGCGTCTCGAACTTGTCAGCAATAAAACACTGCTTCAAAGAAACTTCTGTTTTGTCTTTTTCAATCCATCCTTTTGTCGAGGTTGCGGGTACCTGGTCGACAAGAAACGCTGGCAGAAATGCTTTTCGAAATGCTTTCAAGTAACTACGTATAGCAATTCCTGTTTGCAATGGGGCAGTTTGGACGTTGTTATCAAAACTGCCCAAGAAATATCTCGATGGCCTTTCCTTACAACCATTACATTCCCTCCCCTTATCTGGTCACAGACTGACGATATATTTCGTACCGACAGTTTACTGTGGCAACAGTACAGTGACCGTCATTTCGCGAACGGTGTTTCGAAACGTTCATAATGAAGCAATGATGGAATAAATGCCGAGTCAATTTGAAGAAGGATTTATGAAGTCATTCTCGAGAGTCAACGTCCGATTGCGTACAAACTACTAGTCTTAACTGATATTATCGTTAAAAGTGTTGTGTAAGTCTTTTTAACGGCCTTATTTGCAACAAAAATATTAGCATAGCTTTGGAGGACCTTTACCTCCTCCTATATGAAAAATGAACGTTTTCCGTTGAACAACCCCTTATATGCTCATAGAATAATTAATATATCAGAGCAGAAAATTTAACATGGCAGAATTTTAAATGCTTGGGGGAATATGGATGAGTAATATAGCCAGGATATTTCTTTAAGTACGTAAACTTCAATAGTCACTGATGAAATAACTGCAACACATCTCTTAATCATGTTATGCTGAGAAGGAATGGTCCAACTTTTTTAGAACCTGAGTTTACTTAGTGATCCTTCACCCTGGACAAAGGACGGTAAGTTACCAGGCTTTGGTTAACAGGTTATGAATAAGAAGGCTTTCGGTATCTAATCAATCTTTGACTCTTTTTATCCACACTGGAATTTTCATATCGTTTTTTAGATGCTCCGATTGAGACTGGAGTCGATGCCAACTGCCAGAGAAACGAAGCAAGCGACACGTTCTCCAAAGTTTCCGTTTTTGAAAACCGTTTTCGAAAGTCTGTTAAGGTATCAGTGTACCCCAAATGACCATCATACTTCGGCGCCGCTTTACGGTGGGACGTTTTACGCAAACCCTACAAAAGTATATATTCTCTGAAAGCTTAATAATTGTAGATTACGATGGTATATTCATTAACATAAAAAAAAATTACGGTTTTCCAAATATAGCGCGCTATTTCTCAAAGTACAGAGGTTCACTAATCAAGTTCGTTTCCGGTCGGATTTGAGCGGGAGAACGCGATTAATATCGCTATGTCTTCTTGACACCTTTCTCTAAAAAACGGTG
>BLFK01000096.1:808955-849356 GCA_014634185.1 Astreopora myriophthalma | reverse complement strand
AAGACTCGACTTGAAATTAACTTTCACCAGCCAAACAAAAGCGTGACTACTTTAATTCAGTCCGACATATATCTCAAGACGGCAGCCAACGGGAGAATACGAGAAAACTACCAGGATCCGGAGGCGTTCTTCCCCGTAGCCAAAAACCCCCAAACAGTACGCGCAGCACAGCTCGCCGTCTTAGAACTACTTAAACAGCCAGAAGGAAGTGAGGTGCCTTGGCTTATTAAAATGTTCGGTGGAATTCATCATCTATTCAAGCAATCTTTAAGCCAGAGTAGTCGTCATGTCCCTGTTAGTTGCTTCGAGAAGGAAGAATGACAGGACCATGACACGCAGTAAGAGTTTTATCTTGTCCCGGAGCTTTGAGCAGCTATCTGCCGCTTTATCAGCATAAATAACACGTTTAACTTAATAAATCTGATGTCTTAAAACCGGCCTGGAGTATCGCAACTCAACAAGCGAAATAAAATAAACGTCGAGCTAAACAACACGATAAAAGCCACACCATTCGATTCAAAATGTACATTTCGTTTCGCGAAACGCTCGCGAATGAATGGACCGCCAGAACTGTTTGCGAGTCGTGCGCTGATTGGATGAAATTTGAAGACCTGTCAAACAGAGATCAGCTGGTTAGGGGCACCTCATGATCCACTTTAGTGCGCATGACTACGGTTTCACTCAGACCTAACGCCCGGCAGTATGCTTGATGTTTTCAGTCAGTCACTAAGCTCACGTGACTGTCAATTTGAAACATGTTCTTTTATAAAATTGCAGCCACTGTGTCTCCCGGCCAAATGGTAAGTATTGAAGCACCAAGACATTTGCGCATGCGCAGAGGAAATACTCAAAGAGGCCTAGGAAAATCAAAAACAGAACTAGTAGTGGTACCTCTGAGAGTTGTACCATGCCTGACATTGCGGCCCGATCATCGCTTATACCAGATCCGGCTTGGGTCCCTTGCAACTTTCGGATACCCATCACCGATATCGGCCCCTAGACCATGTGTGACAGATCCTTTTCATACTCATAGCTCAGGTCCACTTCACTTACACCATAATTTCGATTGATTTTGTATTTGTCAGTGCAGTAAATTTTGTCTTCCATATGTTATGCATGGGCTTTTTATCGGTAGGCACTGGAATACACGGAGTTTACGCATGCCCATGAACGATGAAATGACACAAGGAACAACACATTTTTGCGCAGAACAAGATTGCGTAGAACACTTTTTGTACGCATTGTAGTCCACGCATGGGCGTTTTGCTCAAGCGATGAAATGACAAAGGCAACAACGTAAATTACCGTTAAACGTTTTCAATGTTCAGAAAGATGACTCGAAGACAAACTTCTTTAAGCCGCTGTTACATGTTGAAACTTTTAGCTGAGACTTATGTGCAACGGCGCAACAAGACCGAGAGAGACCAGTTTACAAATTGGTGTTACACGGTGAAATTCTTGTTTTTATCACCATTGCGATCGGCGTTGCAGAAGCAGAAGGCGGTTCTACTTTTCGCGAAACTTGCTTCGCAACGGAAGTTGCAAAATTTTCACGAAACCGACCATGGTACAATGTGCAACGACCGCTGAAACTTGTTTCGCAGCGCCGTTGCACATAACTTTCAGCCAAAAGTTTCAACGTGTAACAGCGGCTTTAGTCATTGCTGTTGCTGTTTCTTGCCCGCTTGTTCGTTTGTTTGTTCGGATTCCGCATATCGGGATCTCATGACTACAAGAAACACAAACGGGAGGTTTGCATCAAGAGGACTTTGGTCTGAAAAGTCGAAAAACACGAGTTTGAGTTCGAGGAGCGAACAGCGAACAAGCGAGGCAGCCTTGTGCGCGTTCGCTGCGCGCCCGTAGGAACCCGCGATCAGACAACACAGGAATCTGAACTATCGTATTATAAAAGGGGCATTTTCGAGTATTCATCTGTTCTGTATGCTCCGTAAACAATGGTCTTTGCCATCACAGACTCGCCTGACTCGCGATTGTTAATGATCTCACGTCCCGGCGAACAGCGGCAACAGATTTGGTGCCACAGTGTTATCTTTGTGGAGAGTGCGGTCCATTTACTGATTTTACATTGAACTGGAAAACATAAACAGTGGTGGCGGGCATTGATACAGTGAGCTGCAAGTTCACCTTCACTCACTGGCGTGCCGCTACGTACCGAATGTTCTCAAGTATCCAACCTGCAAAGAGAAAAAAACACTCTTATACGAGACGTTAACTAGCAATACACAATACGGTTATTTAAGTAGAGTTATGTCTTAAAGCCATGTCACGAAGGTAGAAAAAGAATTGAAAGACAATGAGCTGCTGCAACAAAGGCGCAACAATGGCCGGGTATTTTCAAAATTATGCACAGCACAGGTGGCCAGGTATTTTAACGGTTAGGGATTGACAGCGTCAATCAATTTTCTGTGACGACACTCTTCTGCACAGACCATGAGCAAGTATAAAGTACGTGTAGACCCTATTCTGGAGTACCTTAAATCCGTTCACTTCTCTCAAGGAAGGCGCTATGGTGTTTGTGCTCCTAGCGAGAAGAATAATTAAGCGCAAACAAGTCTCCTTTGTAAACAGCAGAGGCTCAACTGAAGTGTTCTCCTGCCAAGAAGCTACCTCATTATCCCTGTCAAATCAAGATACAATGGGTCGGTTATTTAGACAGAGTTTAGCCGGCGCTTAACAAAACCGCGTTCCAAGTCACTTTCACTTTCCCAATTACTAGTATATTTTGGCTGTTCATTGTCGAAAACATTTTCGGGAAGGCAAGAGCAGAGGAGAAGAGCATATATATTCTTATCGTAGCTCACTTGTAGAAAGGTCTGGAGGTAACATGATCGTCGTAAACCGCTGTTACTTACACTTCGTGTATAGCCGGCCCAATGCGTTTGCATAGTATCTACGTTAAACTTATACCTTATAAGGGCTTTGAATGACTCTCCATATCGGTAACATAAAGGAAGACAATAGGCTATTTCCGAGTTCACTTCAGCCTCTTTTTCAAGGCGAGTCTAAGTGCGAAGTCTTTCTTATGAAAATGAGTTTTTATCCACATGCCAAGAAAAACTGATTACCATCACAAAACTATCGCACTTAGACTCGCTTTGAAAAAGAGGCTGACGTGAATTCGGAAAAGGCCTCATTGCAAGGCTCAATGATTCTCCAGAAGTGAAACTTTGGCCAAGAAGCAAAGCTTCGTGGGCACCAAGATATTTAACTTTTGCAGGGTAATCGCAGACAAATTAGGGATTTATTGTACACTTGTACAGATAAGGTACTTCAATCAATTATAAAAGCATCAGGATCCCTCAAATAGCGGTTTACTTTTGTTCGGCTTGTACCACATTGTGCAATTAACCAAGACTAGGATGCTTTGCATAAATGGTTTCTCATGCAGATTTTTCTACTCTTCAGGGAATAACGAGACAACTGGTAAAATTTGCCTGACAATAGAAGCCATTCAATGCATTCTGGTCTTGTTAGTAAATTACGCCATCATGGAAATGCCTACTGGAAGAAAGGAACGCGAGTTATCGTTCATCTCCTTATTTCGCCGTTTTACTTCATGAAATAACAGAAAAATAGGTGAAACCCGCAATTAACTTACAATGAAGTTTCCTTAAAGTACACTTTACCCCAAAATAATTTTTTCGCTACAATAAATCTTTGTAGGTGTTTGAAACGATTTGTGCCTATTTTTTTTTCCAATTTTTGCCAAATCTTGACATTTTGTAGGCTTCCAAAACTTACGAAAAACTAAACATTTAATACACGATCGAGTCAAAAGGGGCATGGATCTTTTCCTGATTTGACGTCACAAACTATTTTGCATGCATGTTTACAAAGACTCAATGGCATGTAAATCAGTTCGTGACGTCAAATCAGGAATAGACCCACGCCCCTTCTGACTCGGTCATGAACCAAATAAGGCTCAGTTTTAAAGCCTATAAAAAGTCAACATTTGGTGGAAAACAGGATAAGATTCTCAGTGTGTTTCAAACGGGAGTAAAGATCTATTTCAGCGAAAAATATATTTTGGGGTTAGGTGCACTTTAAGACGTCATCTCTTCCTGTTTAAATTGCTGTTGATTCTCACTGCCGTTCTCTTTTCTAATATCAGTTTAGGAACATGATAGGGCGTATCGCATCACGTGAAGCATTTTAAACAATCATAGGAAAGCGACAATAATAATTTGTGGCTTATAACTGAAAATAGGATAAATACACATAGGCCCGAGGACACTTAAGTCAATTTTATTTTAGGTTTTTTCCAGTAAAACACCCTTATCCATGTAATAAATGAGGTTACTGTAAGCGCGGTACACCAAACAACGTAAAATTCTTCATACCAATCAATGCGATCAAAGAGTGGTTTTATCTTGTAAAGAATCTTCAATACTGGCAAGTATTTAGCTGTGAAAAGAAAGTGCGCATATAATTCATTTGCTGGAGATTTAGATATTATTTCCCTGGCATTATTCTTTGCTACGTAACTTTGATGTCCTAATGAAGTTCTGCATAACCTGTACCCTTTACGAGAGAGAAATCACCGCGAGCAAGCGATCTGTTCCGCATGCTCGACAGAGAACGGATCGCTTGGTCGCAGTGGCTTCTGTCTCGTCTCACTAGCAAAGCGGATAAGAGGAGAATCCACTGCTTGAAGGGTATCCCCCTTTTCCCTTGCGTCAATGACTCATTTACTTGGCAATCTTTGCTGCTCAAATCGCCACATGTAATTCATCAGACTTTACCTTTGTTTTTGACCAAATAAAGTCCGCTTTCATCACCGATAGATAAGGAGTCGAAGTTTTTAGGTTCGACGTTTGTTACCACGGCAGCGTCTGCATTGAAAAGCCAAAGCTGAAGGCAAAGAAATCACGGTCTGTAAAACTAATAATAACCTCAATGGGACAGTAGTGTTGAAGACGTAACCCAATCTCGCCCCTAGAGCCTGCGTTACCCTTATCCAGCGGAACGTTAGTGATCCCTGGTGCTGACCAAAGGGATTGCAGCCTCTGGGAACGAGATTGGACGTAACCCTCTTTGGTAGCATGAATTCATCACAGCACGCAATAGTAACAAAGCACACTGCAGGCCACGATTTGCAAGGTGCAATACCGATAAGAAAAAGAATATAGAAAGGTTTTGTTTGCCTTCACTCAGCTCTGGGGAAGTTCAATTTTAATTAAGAGACGCTTTTTTTTTACAATGGCAAAAAGGTACAGGCAGTGAAACAAAGACTTACACAGGCATAAGTTCTTATTTTTCCATTTTGCATAGGGTCTTGAACAAGAAACCTGAAGTTCACTGCACCCCGTGACTTGGAAATCAAACAGCTCGTAATAAAGGTCTCGGTGCAATAGGACCTAAAACGGGAAAAGTTACGATTACTTGGTGTAATAAATTAACAACTCTCATTTAATTTCCCTCTCGCCAAAAAATAAATCAGTAAATAAAATGAAAGAATAGTAGAAGCTGCTCTGCATTTAAATAAATGACACACGCTTCTGAAATACACGTACTTAGGTCTGAGTCAATGTTAAAGAATCACGATCAAGAGAATGCCAAGCTAACACAAGCGTACCTGAATAAATTGCAATGTCTTAAGCTAATCTTGTGTTTGTACAGGAGTATGCTGGCTTTTACACTGATAAATTCTGATGATTCAAGGCTGCCGTCCACTGTAGAAGCATCCCCTACAATGGCATTGCATCGAGAACATTTTAGGAAATGCAGTTCCTCTCCCTGGAAAGAAACAAGAATGATGTGCAAGAGTCGCTTTGTATATAGTTGCATTTTTTTTAAGTGTTTAAAGCATGGCAGTATGAATCTCATTCCTGGAGGTTTTCTCTATCCAGCTTTACAGTCCAAAGGGGGCCATTAAACCACATGAAGGATCACCCCATAACACTCTAAAACAAGCATGGAATATAAAATTACCGGTAAAATGTGCAAATTGCCTCGCACCACAGGTGAGTGGTTCACCTTGATGTAGTAGTCTCCAACAAAACAGTCGTTTTCATCAGGTTCAAGAGCTCCTGCAATAGAAGTAAGGTGGCTGCTCCCATGGCAACACCAGTCCTGAGCAAGTTCAAGCCAGTTTTCTGAAGGTAATTCAAGAACTCTTTTAAATTCCCTTGAATAAAAACAGCACAATGTCATATTTATGTTTGAAAGGTTAATTTAATCAGAGACATTATAGTGATGCTTATTGTTCTGTCACCCATTGTTATTAATGTGACAACCAGAGGTTCAATAGCTGTTCAAACAATGACTGCTTTTATTCAGTCACTGGCATCTGGATATGAAAAGAAATTTGATGTCGTTGTTTGTTAACAGAAAACATCGCTTGAAATTGAAGGAGGTGGATTAGGGTTGGGTTAAAAAGGTTGCAGTGACTCAATTTGAGACTTAGGTCATCCTGCACTGTACAGATACATTAGTTTTGCAGACTAGACACAGGTGTTAAGTCAAAAACCCAACACAGCTGGCCAAGCTTACCTCTCAGGTGACAGGATCAGAGAACCACACATACGACAGCACATACCGTGGCATCCCTTCCTCAATGTCTTCAACTCTTTCTTTAAAGATTTCTTTGGCCCATCCTCTTTGTGGTCTCTGATGTGCTCAAACTGAAGCCTCATTTGAATTCCGTTTCCCCTACAGGATGATAAACCACTGCATGACCTTGGACTAACACTGATAGAAGCTGAGAGACAAAATGAAATCACCATTTGAATGAACAGATGCACATGTAAGTGGGAAACACTGAGATTCAAGTTAGCATATTGCTATACATCTCAATTGAAACTTGATGAAAGCGGCACCTAGGGCAAAGTTAAACAGAATGCTGTGTCTAGAAATCAGACATCCAAACAGGATTTAGAGAATACCGAGTACTCTATATGGGCTGGCATTGTATGCACATCTGGGCATCATCAGAAAAAAAAAGAAAAAAGTTAATAAATAAATAAATTAATAATAATAATAATAATGATGATGATAATAATAATTATTATTGTTATTACTATTGCACACACTTTTAAAGTAGTGATAGTGTAGCACCATCAGGGGCTGTAGTCAGATGCACTACTGCAATAATTGCTATTTTTTTTAGACAATTTGTGGAATTCATTTGTTTCTTCAGGGTAGTGACATAAATCTTAAGAATTGAATTACCTTCCATGAACTACATTAGCGTTAATTAGTATTCATATCCTATATATCTACATGTACATATTTTCTTATCACTATATAGTGCACAGATTACATGTTATGTGCCCTGCGTTGCTGCTTCTTTTTTTTTTGTGACTGTAGCATACAGAAAGTTTTACTGCGTCATCATATCATCCTCATCATCATCATCATAGTAATAATAGTAATAAATCTTGGCATCATCAATTTCACAAAAGTGTACGTATTGGCGATCGGCAGAATGATAGCCCTAGCCCAAACTACGTACCATCTGGAATATTATTAGATTGACTCGAAATTGTGAACATTTTGCAGACTGCCGGTCAGAGAGTAATCTAAAGGTCCTGCCCGGCTGCAGAACATCTAGACACTTCCTACACAGTATGGAGACAACCTGTACCTGGATAATATACAGTATTCATTAAGGCTCTGCGACTGCTCGCCTGGAGATCTTGCTCGCGGTCATCCCACGTCAATTTTCCTGCATATATTCTGCAAATTTTCTTGCATTTACCCCCAGTAGAACTCTGCTCTTTTGAAAAATGACCCAAGCCAACTAACAAAGACAGTGCGTTCAGATTTTTCCCAACATCGAACCAAATTGGTACAACGCTCGATTCGTCGGCCATTTTGAATGATTTTGGCACCAGTGCCTCCGCATAAAATTTGCTAGTTCCAGTCTCCTAGTGATTTTCACCTAGCAGCCCAAGGGCCCAGTGTTCGAAAGGTGGGGAATAGCGCTATCCACCGAATAAGTCACTATCCACTGGATAACTCAATTGGATTTGCTAGCATTTATCCGCTGGATAGCGTTATCCACCTTTCGAACAACTGGGGCCAGACTGTTAAAAGTCCCTCGTAACGGTGCATAAGTACTCCAGAACCAAATTAAACACAACTCAGTTCCGGTTTCTTGGTAAAAATTAACATTGTGACGGAGTTCGACGTATCGAGTGGCGTGGTGTCATGAGATTTTTTATTTAAATTATTTAATCACGCGATTGCTTTGGTTTTGGTTTTCTCTATGACTGGATCAAAAAATTTGCGCGAACTTTTCAAGAAATCAGACACAAAACTAAAAGCGATAGCGTCTTTGTCACTCTGGGTTTCCCACGCTTCTGTCTGCATTGGAGGGTAAAACAATCACGAAAACAATTTATTCTGACAGGGAGGCGAATAAACAATAAATTTAAATGACATTCTTCGCGACATCAGCCGGCAGCATTTTAAAAGTTAATCGACGAATATTTCCCGTTTAAATTGCATAAAACTATGCATGGTTTCACGGCAAATATACACCAAAAAGAACCATGTTGGAGGAAAACACTTTATTAAATTAAGCCACACAATATTCCACGAATCTCTAGCGTCGTGAAAGATATTGCTAGCAGTACTGTAGCCAGTTACACCCAGGAACAAATTCGTGGGAAATAAGGTGACGAAACCAAGATCATCTGGAGACCGTTATAAGTTCTCTGTTTTATGCATGCAGCAATTGTAGTCAGTATTATATATGCTTTGAGCCTCTTTGCTAACTTCTTCCTATGTCTTCTATTGGACTGTCCTATACGCCTTATTCCAAAATGGCTGCTATTTTAATATTCTTTTGTTTTTATTCAAATTGGCCCTTTTAGCCTCGTTCAAGGAAATTTTTTTTTAATTTTTTTTATTTACTTACTACTTACAGTACTTATACTTGCGCTACTCACAACACAACAACACTAATTAAATTACAGTCGGTCTACTTATAATGCTCTTTTTAATGTGTATATTATATCATTTTATGTATTTTTTTATTCATTTCAATTAAAAAAATTCAATCTATTAAGCTACAAAAAACAGAACAAAAAAATATATATTATTTTGAGTTTTGAGCTTAAAGATGAGGCAACAAGGGCTAATTTGAATAAAAACAAAAGAGTATTCAATTGGCGGCCATTTTGGAATAAGGCGTTTGAAGATCCATCATTTGCAGTGGGGTGTTAAATCAAGGGTGTCATCTTCATGACCACATTTCGGGCTCAGCTCTTTCCTTTTCAAAAAGCAACACTTTCAAGTTTTGATACGATTTATGAAGAGCACAGAAATTGAACTATCACACAAGGATAGCAGCCCTTTGTTACTGGACTGGTTGACTAACGCATTCAATGACACTGATAATAACCTTTCATATCATACCAATATGATTTTGAGCTCTAATCGCTAGTATTCATTGTTTCTGTACGTTTTCCTGTGGTTTTTTTCTGCTATTCGGCTTCTTGCATTGAGAATTATTAAGACTGCATCACCATCTCGATTCAACTATAAAAACAAGCATGGAACGCTCTTGTGACAATCTGGAAACAACAGCAGCTCCTATATGCGGCTTCTTCGTCTCTCTTGTCAACGTATTCATTCAACATATCTTTTGTCTCCTGCCATCTTGTATTCAGTGCTTTTAGTTTGTTCTCGATCTCTTCCTTTGTTTTCAGGCTCATTGGCTCCTTTGTGATTTCTTGACCAAGTCGATTGATATCTTTCACCATAGCTTCCTTCTTGTTTATGACTTCACAACGTTTCTGGAAAACAATCACAAAGTGAAGTAAAACTCAACGTAGCGAGTATTATATTAGCAGAGATTAACTTAGACGAGGAATCAGTTTCGATCGTTCATAAAATGAAAGTTTGACTCACTAGCTAACACTGGCACGTATCATTTTGTAGCATTCAACAAATGAGAGGGTAAAAACATTTGGCCTTCGTTATGTTTGCCTTTGGGTGGGAGGCCGACAGAAATATTAACAATTAATAGAAGGAAAAAACAAATAGAAAATAATAAGGCAGTCTGTCACTTCTAATAGATGAATAGGACTCTGCACTGGTATCTTTACGGAGAGACATCTAATAGCTCACCGTTTCCTGATCGAATAGCAACCCTGAAGAATTGCAGGGCAAGATGTTGAACTAGTTGTTTATGTCTCCAAAGAAAGCATCTTAATTACGATGCCAGATGAGATTGCTCCAGTAGCGAATATCTCCACGGAAAATTCAAAAGGCAAAAAATGTAATGTACATATTCCTTTCTTGAAATGGCGTACCCGCACGTTTAGTAATGCACATTCAAATAAGAAATTCTGAGTTGACTAACTCATCCGCACATCGAAGATCAAGTAAGAGTTTAGGATCTGTTAACTGTAAAACCACTCCTATCAGTACTAATGAAAATGCGAATTTCAATAGCTGAAATAGCTTATGTTGAATAAGCTACCTTGATTTTCTGGACCCGTGTTGAAACTTCCCCTGGATCCATGCGCACGTGCAGTGAATTCACTAAATTTTGAGTGTCGGTCATCCACTGGTTCACGGACTGCACCTTCATGTCAAAATCGCTCATCTTCATTTCTGATGAAGACTGAAAAAGAAGATTTATGGGATGTACGTTTGTGATAATGACTGGAGGTATTGATGAAGCAAAAATCACAACAGGTGTTGTCTGAAGTATCCTATGCAATCATCATCCAAGACTAGTAGTAAACTAATAATAAGAAGAAATCAAGGAGGCTGTTTCCACCAAAATGTTGTGCGATCAGTAATGTGAAATACACGTAACCGCAATTATCGTTACCGTTATCGTTATCACAACTATTACTATTATTATTATTATTACTACTCATTACTTATTATTACTATTATCACTGTCACTATCACTATTATGGGACAACTGCGGAAAGTTATGAAAGGATAAGCTTCGGAGATTCCAATCTCGTGCCGCTAGAGTTATTACTAGTGCCAGTTATGATATTCGTTCTGCCGACTTGATTGAGGCTCTATCCTGGGATACCCTGGATAAGAGACGGCTCCGTGCTAAATCAACTTTAATGTACAAAATATTGAATGATGATCCAGCACCCAACCTAAGGAACTCTTTCGTCAGAAGGAATACTAGTCAGACGAACTGCCACCTGCGAAATAGTGCAACTGATCTGACACTTCCCAAACCGAAGAGGGAGTTTCTAAAAAACAGTTTTAAATACAGGGGTGCTGTGATTTGGAACCAACTTGCAAATGAAGCTAAATTGTTGGATTCACTAAGTTCATTTAAAAATAACCTCAAAACGTGATTTGGTCATGCCATGCGACATTCATTTAGTCTTGTGCCTCAATATCGAATGGCTTCCATTTTTAGGTAGTATAGTATAGGGGTTTTTAAGGGTTCTAATTACAAATGAAATTCCGTGCTATTAGCTTCACTCTTGCTTGTAAATATAAGTGATATTGTTAGTCTTAGCTTCTTAGCGGATTATGTTATCTTGTAAAGACACGCCCTCCATGGAAACCAGCTTAATGTTGTTGGGGCAGCTCATCCTCTGGATTTAAATAAAGTGTACCATACCTTGCCATACCATATTATTATTATTATTATTATTATTATTATTATTATTATTATTATCATTATCAGTAAATAAAAGTGATATCTCAAAGAGCAAGGCAAAGTGTTTTGATTTGATTTTGGAAAAGAAAACAGTTTGAGGATGGATGGACTTTCATCTCAAAATAAATTGTAGCGGAAACAATTTTATTGCAAGTGTGAACATATTAAATAGCTGTCCTTGACGAGCAAGTTATTACCTTCAAAGAATCAAGCTCTGCAAATCCTTCGTCAGCAAGGAAATCGTCTAAAGACTGGGACAGCATACTGTAATCATCATTAATCCGGACAGTTTCTTCTTCCACCACAGTTGATGAGTCGTTTGGTCTTTGGTCAAGTAGGAGAAGCTTCTTAGCAAGTCTAGGTGAAAGACATGAGCATGAGTTAACTATCTTCTTATACCGAAAACCCAAGTTATTGGAATAAACGAAGACAGCTGGCGGTCAATGGTGGACATCACGGCTCAATTATCAGTATCAGTTCAATATACATGTAGACATAAGTGCAAGCAAGTTTTGAAAATCACGCCATTGTTGCTTACCAGGAGAGGCTGGAGAGGTTCCATTCACAGCTCACTGCGGCCTATCCTTTAGCGCAGTGGCTTATAAACCATAGCAAATTTGTTTAAAATGCTCACAACCAGACCTGATACTTGGGTCAAGACCCCTCATGATCAAAATCCGGTAAGCTTATATTGTAGGTGCCAGTGAGTTCTTGCATGCTGCCTTATGCAATGTTTCGTGCACCTTGCACGGTGTGACATTGTCCTTAAAAATGGATTTGTTTTTTACCATGTTCCCAATTCAACTGCATGGAGAGCAGTCAGGCTTTTTTTTTTTGCCTTCTTTTCAAGAAATGAATGCGGATTTTTAAACGTTTTCTTCCAAAGCTGGGAGCTTACCTGTCTTCGTTTTCTTGGCAGGAGGTTTTTAACTGTTGCTGTCTTTTACTAAGAGCTTCCGTTTTCCTTTGAATGGTTTGAATGGCAAATGTCTGACTTTCCATTAGCCGTTTTTCCAACAAAATGTTCGTTTTATCACGTATAAGATTAATTGGGCGGTCGTACGTATGCAGATCGTCCATTATCCTCTGCGTAGTAAACGTCAAAAATTGAATTACAAGAGTGTCAATTCAATGCATGGACCTAGAGGGATTGTTTTTAAATATGTAAGTGTAGCTTCATTAGCGAAGAGAACAGTTGGTTGAAAACAAGTCCACGATTTGTTCAGGACAATGGTGGTTTGACCGTGCTACAATACTGCAGACTACCAAAAGAAAATACGATGAATTGAACAATAGCTAACAACAGAGAATAAAACAACCAGAAGAAAAAGAAAAAGAAACACAACAACAACAACAACAGCAAAGAACGATTTTTAGAAAGCTGGGAACGATTTTTAGAAAGCTGGATCCAGAGCTGTTGACCAAACCGGCTTTTTAAAGACTTTAAGCAACCCATCATCTTGGTTTGCTAAAGAATGGGTTCGTTTTGTACCTTTTGTTTGAGAATGTTTTCTTCCAGGTAAAGACGTTGGTCGTCATATATCTCAGTTGTATCATTCATTTGCTTCTCGATTTGATCAAAGTCATTTGTTATGCTTTGTATCGACTTGTGATTTTGTTCCAAGGTGGCTTGAACAATCCTGTGATGATGAAATATGAAACATGATAGTTTCAGTAGAGTGACGAAAGTGGGCTGAGCCGAATATAGTACTTTTTCCGAGTTAAAGAAAGCACCAGTTCTTTCCTAAGATTCCTTGAAGCACTAAATTAGCTGCCTAATATAATGCTCACTACAAGACTCAACGGTTTCTCCAAGTGAACAATTTGTTATAGGTTTTCCTCTCAATCTGTTTTGTTTGTTTGCTTTTGGTTTTGTTAGTTTGTTTGTTTGTTTTTTTTTGTTGTTGTTGTTTTCTTGCCTTCAACGATCTTTCCAAAGAGTTTCAAACTTTTTGGATAGATCATTGAAGCCAAGTAATTGTTACTATCCTAATCGTTTGTTTTATCAAGAAACAATGGCACATCCTAGTGAAACCGATGTGATTTTAAACTTCATTTTTGAAAACCAAAAACGGTTACCGTTGAAATTTTTAGAATCACAAAACCTTGCAAGCCAAAACTAAGTTAGATTTTCCACCGTTTTTTGTGAACGCGTTCCTCAGCGCACACCATGGCTACATCTCTCACTAGCAGTTATGAATGCAGTGGATTATATTAACAAATTACATCGGATGTGGTGATGGCGCGTGACCAGGGACGCCACTGGGGTTGTTTAAGCCCTGACAGTTTGCACTTGCTAATGCAGATTTGATTTCATCTTCAAAAGGATGTTTCTAGAACATAGGAGTCTATACTAGTAAGAGTCTTGTTCCGGGTCTTCATGTGCTTAAGATATAAGAAGGTCATTTAATTCCCACCGGTTCTTATTTTCAACTTACTCATTCCATAATTCATCCCAGCTAGACTGCAAATTGTTCAGTTTCTTTTCCAGTACTTCTTTTTCTGCATCATTGAGCAAACCTTCTTGCTTAACCTTTTGCAACCGCTTCACTTCTGACTGAAATTCAGATCTCGTTGTCTTCATGTCCGATTCAAACCTCTGAAAAGAAAGTAAGGATGTAGAAAACATTTACGTTCACCACTCAGTGACCGTAGCATTTGTTGCAAAATACCAGCACGTCTCTAGCAAAAGACAGATTAAAGAGGCACGCGTAGGTCTTTATTGGTGATAGAGAGTTTAAAGCAAAGCATGCACACCTTGTACTTCGCAACAGCTTTTAAACTTATTGCGTCCGATGAGATGAGGACCGGCAGTCCTAATTGCTGGCGATCCTTACGGAGGCAGCAGAGTATATATTTTGAGGCTGTTCCGGTGTTATTTTAGATATAAGCCCAGAAAAATCTCAATTTTTTTTTCAATGCCAGGTTTGCGATACAGGCACTGGATTTGAGTTTTAATATGTGAGATTACTTTTGTCAATTGATGAATTTTGACCCAGTGTTTTTTTTCCCGGAGCCTCGAGATGATGGCTTTTGTGTAAAAATGGATTTTATTATGTCGAAATTGGCCTATTGCTGTAGTTCATTTTTTAGTTTGCACTGTGACATTACATTGGAGCAATCAACATTTAACATCCACAATTACACTAGAAATACACATACTAAAGTGCCCTGTCCTTCCCTAGAATCCCCCCACTACCACTTGCAAGCCCACACTCCCTGCCCTTCGGATGCAATCCACCGATTTCTGATTACTGCTCAAGAGCTTCAAGTTTGTAAAAACGTCTACAGGCCGCAATCAAACATTGCTTAAAAGAAGAGAGCTGGCCCTTTCACGCAGAGAGAGAAGTACGGGTTTTGTGTTTTAATGAGCCCTGCTGAATTCAATTTACCGTTTACCTATGAAGTGCCTGTGCAAGTTACCCACCATAATATCGTTAAGTTGCTTTTTAACTTCTTCTCCATTTGATGCAACGGCTGAAAACGTCTGAAGAGACTCCGAGTACAGATCGTGAACAGTATTCTTCAATGCATCGAGGGAGGCGTCGAGGCTTTCAAACGCATCTGTCTGTTTCTGCAACCTGTTGGAGGAATTTCGTTTGTTTCTGAGTCAAAGGCGGCTATTAACCGGCGGTGACACACTTGAGTGTTACACCGTTTAAGTTACACCTTTGATTAACTATATATAAATTAAACTGAACAATATCCCAACTGAATTCGTGCCACTGAAATCAATCAATGAAAGACCTTACAATATCACGATAACAAGGTAAAAAAAAAAAAACAATGCAAAAAGAAATATAATGATGACAAATGACAAATCAATTACAAATTTTTAGTGTCTATCTTCTTAAGTCCTTGGTAAAACACTGCATGACTGTCACTTGACAAATGGTGGGCACAGGATGAAAAATTTAAGCTTTCTTCTTATGAAACTTTATCTTGTTACAATTATGAAAAAAATTCATTGGACAAATTGGGCACAGAGTAAAAAATGGACAGGTAAGACCAATCGTAAAGTATGTCGGATGACTATTTTTTCGTGAAGCAAACGTAATTTTCCGTCAGTACCTATTCTTTTTGATGAAGTCTGCCCACAACTTCTCCCATTTAGACTGCAGGTTGTTCACTCTCCTCTCCAAAATTCTTTTATCTGTTTCATCAAGCTGGTTTTCTTCTTTCGCTTTCACGAACTTCTCCTTCTGTGATTGGAATTCAGCCCTTGACTTCTTTAAAGCTGCTTCAAAATCCTGTCAAAGAATATGACAGAGAGAGTGATCTCGTTCACAGAAATCTGGAGGCGGTAGAACCACGTCACCACGAATGTCTTCCGCGATTTACCCGCGTTTTCTGTTTAGTACTCTGAAATTTATGTGAGCAGTTCTCGTTAGCTCCGGGCGAAAATTTTGCATGGTTTCTATTTGTTGGTTAAGAATCTTGAGAAAACTTAAACGGGTATGACATGATGCTATATCTCTCCATTAAGAGAATAAGAAAGTTATTATCCAACATTGCAAAAAGTTGGCTCAAAATCCAGGCTTTCCAAGTACCAGGCAACTTGGGGAATTGCCTGTTATGCTTCGCGATACGGCGTGCGGTAGGTACCGGACAACTGCAACGATAATAACACAGCCTACATTTTACGAAGCAAAGTTTTTCTTAGAATAGAAACTGATTAAAACTATGACGCAAATTGGACATTGGCGGTAAAGGAAGTGTAGTGTAGCGGAAGTGATGTATACAGGAAGTGGCGCTTGTATCACATGTGCGGGGGGGGGGTGGGGGCTGGGTGGTTCTTCATCTTGTAGGGAGAGTCCGCCATCTTAAATTTTGTTGTTGTGTTTCACGAGTCTGTGTTGCTGGTTTCTTCCCCTATCGAATCACTACATTTGGCGACGAGGATAAAGAGAGTGCAAAGGAGAGAGTGTTCCGTCCCCCCACGAACGGCTTTTACTCAAGGCTGACCTACGGAATTCGTAATAAGGCTAACATCTGGCTTCGAAGCTTTTTAACTGGGCGTAGCCAACGAGTTGTGGTTAATGGTTCTGCTTCTTCGTGGTCGCCTGTAGTTTCCGGGGTGCCTCAGGGAAGCGTATTGTGTCCCATTCTCTTTTTGATGTTTATTAACGATCTACCTACCAATATTACATCTGGTATATCAAGCTCTTCGCTGACGACTGTGTTCTTTACCATCCGATTAATTCCGTAAGCGATCAGTTAGCCCTCCAGCGAGATCTCGATCAACTACAGAAGTGGGCCTCTACATGGCACGTGAAATTTGCTCCTTCAAAATATTTTGTCATGCCCATCACTCTGAAGAATTCTACTTTCCAGTTTAGTTACGTCCTTTGTGATGCGCAGCTCGACGGTGCTCGCCACCAAAAGTACCTAGGCGTCTACATAACATGTACGTTGGGTTGGCAATTGCAGTGTGACGAAGCTAAAAGGAAGGCTATGAGAGTCTTAGGGATACTTCAAAGAAATCTCTCATCGTGCGGCCGATTTGTTAAGGAACGCTCATACCTATCCTTGGTACGTCCGATTGCAGAATACGCCACGGTTGCTTGGTCTCCGCATACCAAGAAAGGGATTGACTTATCGAATCTGCTCAGCGCCGCGCGGCACGTTTTGTTAACAACGATTACAGCCGTTATAGTTGCGTTTCATCTATGCTTACTGACCTGAACTGGCCTTCACTGCAGTCAAGGCGCAGGATATGCGATCTCGGCATGTTTTATAAAATACATCTCCCTTCCTCGTAACCTCACCTCCGTGCCTGCGTATGGCCGTACAAGGGCGAGTCACGACTTTAAGGTCAGGCTGCCATCCTCTTCAGTTGACACTTACAAACATTGCCATGTAATTGTAATTTAATACCATGTAATTTCGATTGTAATTTCTACCATATAGATGTAATTGTAACGCCATACCATGTAAATTGAGCGACTCCTGGCCGCTCCATTGCCGGATTAGCCTTAGTAAGCGCCAGTGGCAATTGTCGGCCCATCACTTATACTTAGGCCCTCTCAGGGCCTGATTATATGAGCCGGGCTGGCCCGGTTAGCCGGGCTGGTGTCAGTTTGCCGAGGTGAAGTTTAGCTTGGTATTACATGAGGTGAGCCAGCCCGGCTTGGGTTAAATTTAGAATATGTCGTGTGAAAAAACATCACAACAACAACAAGAAGTGGAGAGACGTTTGTCTCGCTAAATTGTTATTAAAATTCACCATTCTACAATTTAAAGAAGCCGTAAGTTTGGTATCTTATACACTTTTATTTAAACATTAAAAAATGACTATTCCATGGGCCATTTTCCTCCAAAGTGGAGTAATGTGGTTAGAAATCGCTGGCCCGGCTAACCGGGCTGTCCCGGTGAACGCGATTACATGCCAAAATCTCAGCCCGGTTAGCCGGGATCCCGGCACCGCGATACCGGGATCTCGGCCAAACGGGCTGGCCCGGTTGTCATGTAATCGCGAAGTTCATTTTTGTTGCGTTTAACAAACGTGCCGAGATCCCGGCAAACTGACACCAGCCCGGCTAACCGGGCCAGCCGGCTCATGTAATCAGGCCCTTAGAATACTTCGTGTCAAAAAAGATCACAACAACAACAAGAAGTGGAGAGACGTTTGTCTTGCTAAATTGTTATTAAAATTCACCATTCTACAATTTAAAGAATCCGTAAGGTTTGCTATCTTATACATCTTTTATTTAAACATAAAAAAACGACTATTCCGTGGGCCATTTTCCTCCAAAGTGAAGTAATGTGGTTAGAAATCGCTGGCCCGGTTAGCCGGGCTGGTGTCATTTTGCCGAGATCTCGGCACGTTTGTTAAACGCAACAAAAATCAACTTCGCGATTACATGACAACTGGGCCAGCCCGTTTAGCCGAGATCCCGGTATCGCGGTGCCGGGATCCCAGCTAACTGGGCTGAGATTTTGGCATGTAATCGCGTTCACCGGGACAGCCCGGTTAGCCGGACCAGCGATTTCTAACCACATTACTACACTTTGGAGGAAAATGGCCCATGGAATTGTCATTTTTTAATAGCAAAGATAGCAAACCTTACGGCTTCTTTAAATTGTAGAATGGTGAATTTTAATAACAATTTAGCGAGATAAACGTCTCTCCACTTCTTCTTGTTGTTGTTATCTTTTTTCACACGACATATTCTAAATTTAACCCAAGCCGGGCTGGCTCACCTTATGTAATACCGAGCTGAACTTTACCTCGGCAAACTGACACCAGCCCGGCTAACCGGGCCAGCCCGGCTCATGTAATCAGGCCCTGAGGGAAACTACATCCGGGCTACTCAGTTGCTGTTGTTGTTGTTGTTGTACTGGCCGTGATCGAACCCTCGTGGTCCGCTGAGGAATAAAGATTGTCTTCGTTGAGTTATCACTACTGCCCGTGTCATCTGTGCCGGCCAACACAATTACCTTGATTAAAGAAAGATTAAAGGGGACATCTTAGAAAGTTTCGAGTCATGGCCGTATGTTTAAGTGGATTAAATGGCCCTGCGGGGTTCGACACTGTTGGTGAGCCCGCCAAGTTCTCACAGCGCTGGCGCATTTGGAAACATGAGTTTGAGCTTTTCGTGACTGCATCGGGTATTGACGACCCGACGCAGCGACATGCCCTTCTTCTACATCAGGCAGGAACCGGTGTAAGGGAAATCTTCAGAACCATCCCAGTTGAAACGAAAGGCGACGCCAAAGAATACAAGAAAGCGATGGAATCGCTTACTGCACATCTTGAACTGAAAAAGAACATATCCATGGCCAGACAAAACTTCCTAGTAGCGAAACCGACACCAGGTGAGAGAATACATAACTTTGTCTCTAGACTCAGCACCTTGGCTGAACATTAAAATATTGGGAGCACGGAGAAGAGAAAGACAACATGACCAGATTAAGGACAAAAATCTGAAAGCCAAGTTATTTCGCACTGACAATTTAACCTTGACCAAGCTTTTAGTTTTAGACGTAGTAAGCCAGTATTACGACAAAGAGGCCCTCACCCCTGTGCCTGAGGTGCAAATAAATAGGGTACACGTAGATGAAAAGCAAGCCAACTCTTCACCAAATTTCAACAGGAAATGCTACAAGTGTGACAAACTTGGCCACACAGCAAGGGACTGTCGCTGTTCACGTGATCATGTTTGCGAGACCTGTGGCAAAGTTGGCCATTTTGCTGCTTGTTGTCGATACTTTCAAGACCAGCCCACCACTTCGCGCGGCACACTTCATTCCAACGCCCTAAAGGTGGACGACGGGATAAGGTCCGAGCTGCCACCGACCAATGCCATTGCGATAAACAAGAAGGTGATACCTTCCATGTCTTTACAGCTTCTGTTGGTGAAGGACTTGTGACATTGCAACTGTGTATAAACGATAAATTAACTGACGTCATCATTGATTCGGGAGCCAGTTGTAACCTCACGTCAGAGCATGTCTTTCAATCTCTTACAGGGGGTGCAGTTGCTTTAAGTGAATGTGATAGAAATGTATATGCATATGCACACTTGCAACCCCTTCAGCTCAAGGAAAGCAGCAAGCTAACAGTCACTGTCCCACAATCTAATTTGTCAACGCTTGCGGAATTTTACATCGTGCCTGGGGACGTTGGAACTCTGCTTGGTTGTAAAACGTCTGGGATGCGTAAGGTGCTTAAGGTTGGGGTTGATGTAAACAACTGTGATGCGATTCACGAAACTGCTAAGCCTTTGGACAGATAAACTACCCTTGAGGCTAAATTTTCCAAAGGCCAATCGCGCAATCCTGAGAGAAAAGCACCCCGTTCCTAATGTTGAAGAAATCTTGCAAGAAATCTCGGAGGCAAAAGTCTTCAGTAAACTTGACCTGGACATGACACTCCACCAAATAGAAATCAACTCTGATTCAAGAGACATAACAACTTTCGCAGCCCCAAATGGCCTATACCGGTACAAGCGCTTGTTTTTTGGAGTCAATATGGCAACTGTGAAGTTCCAACAGCTGATATGGCAGATCCTAAAGGACTGCCCTGCGGCTCACAACCTACATTTGAGAGTTGTAGGGCGTGACCAAGAGGAGCACGACGAAAACCTTGAAAGAGTAATGCGCAAATTTGAAGAAAATTTGAAGTGTGTCATTGGTGCCACCAGCATGACTTATATGGGTGAAGTGTTAACGGGGAGGGATTGCAGGTGTCTGACAATATAGTGGAAGCCATCGTCCGTGCTCCAAGACCACGGAACCGATCTGAAGTCAGAAGCTTTCTGGGGTCCGCTCAATTCTGCGCCGAGTTTATGCGCCAGTGTTTTCAACAATATCAAGCCCGTTATGGCATCTTACTAGCTTGGGCACGCCGTGAAAATGGGGTACGAAAGAAGAAGAGGCATTTGAGAAAACCAAAAAGCTGCTAACAAACGCCCAAGTGATGGCCTATTTCACCAAGGATGCAACGACTCGCATGGTGACAAATGCATCACCCGTTGGGCTAGGTGCGATTCTGGAACAACAACAGCCGGACGGCTCGTACAGGCCAGTCTACTAGCCAGCCGTAGGCTGAGTAGCGTGGAGGCGAGATACTCCCAATTCGAAAAGGAGGCCTTGGCGGTGCGATGGGCCTGTCAGAAGTTCTATCTGCTCTTGTACGGAATTGACTTCGAGGTATGTACAGATTACAAGCCCCTGATCACTGTCCTGAGCGCCAAGAGTGCACCTCCGTCGGCGCGCATTGAAAGATGGCTACTGTATCTCCAGCAGTTCCGCTAAGTAGTCAAGCACATAGCTGGTGTAGACAACCATGCAGACGCCTTAAGCCCGGCTCCCACTAGATTCAGCTGAGATGCTACGAATATGCCTATAGCGTTATGTGCCTATACCCTATAGCTATATGCCTATAGCGTTGCTAAGGAAGCCATACCAGCAGCACTTACAGCTCAGGAAGTTGAACAGGCATCGGCGCAGGATCCCACGTTGCAGTTAGTACGTGAAGCTGTTGCGTCAGGAGATTGGGGTTGTCTGTCAGGTACTATGTACAAAGCCTTATCTGAGGAAATATGGGTCCTGGGTCAGCTTGTTCTCCGAGGAAACCGCATCATCCTGCCACAGCGGCTGTGGAAGCGCACTATCAAGCTTGCACACGAGGGCGATCAAAAAATGGTACGCACGAAGGCGCGGCTTAGAGAGAAGGTATGGTGGCCTCACATGGACGAGCAGGTTGATAAGTTCATAAGAGCGTGCCACCCCTGCCAGCTGGTTGGTCCAAGAAGTACACCTGAGTCAACACGATCAGCCACCATTCCCGAGGGTCCATGGACCGACATTGCCATTGATCTCCTGGAGATTCCTGGTGGGAATCATCTCCTTGTCGCAGTGGACAACTTCTTGCGCTGGCCAGATGTTACCCTCGTCAAGAAAACAGATGCAGCGCATGGTACACGGGGCATGGAGGGTATGTTCCAAACACATGGTCTACCGGTTACTGTCCGAACAGACAACAGACCACCCTTTTCCTCTGCGCAATTTGAGGGTTTTCTCGAGTACCTGGGAATAACTCACAAAAAAAGGAATCTCATTCTGGCCCCAGAGCAATGGCGTACTAACAAAACGTACTAACAAAATTCTGCTGAAGATCATACGAGTTGCAGACTTAGAGAATAGGGACTGCAAGAAAGCCGTGCAAGATTTCCTTTTCCACTACCGAGTAACACCCCAGACTCCAACAGGATTATCCCCTACTGAACTACTAATGGGTAGACGACTTAATGACAAACTTCCAAGAGTCACCATCCCTAGTGAGAGAATCAGTGAAGCCCACTGGCAGCAGCTTCTTCGTGAGAGGGACGCACGGGCAAAGCTTAAGCAAAAGGAGTATGCAGATACCAAGCAGGATATAGTGATATTGCGGAGGGCGATCATATCCTGCTAAAGGAAGGACTGGCCCACCCCTTATACTCACCGTCACTTGATAAAGTCCTTTCTCAAGTTCTGCAGCTGACGCAGGGGCGGACGATCTCCAGCCTGATTCAGAATCCAAATCGTAAATGGTCTTTTCACAAGCCTTTAGCGCCAAGTCAACGATTTGATAAGCACCATTCTGATTGTCCAACCTGTTGGAGACATTAGGCATACTAGTCTGGGAGTGGTTTTCAAACACGTCAGATTCGAGAGCAATTTTTATTAGCTTCGCTATTGCCTTAAGGCATTTTTTTCGTGCGTCAGATAACGTCGCATGTTTTAAATCTAACTCGAACTAATCTCTGGCTAGAAAGGTGCATTTGCCGGTTTGAGACGTTTCGGAATGTGTCAATTGACTACTGATCGAAAGTCATCGCCTTCAACCGATATATACTTTAAAATTATCCAAGAGTCAGAGTGGTTCCTTTTTTATACCTTCAGAGTAGTCTGCCAACTATCAATGAATAAGCCCTCGCTTTAACCTCACCTCGACTTTTCCCTCTCATATTCCTTGTCTGCAGGGATCTTAACAATGCGCACTGACTCCGTAGGGGCATTAACATCCAAAGAGGTCGAGCTGCTGGCACTCTCAGAATCTTTCTTGGCCTGTAAATTCTGAAAGGCAATGTCATCGTTCTTTTCAGAATAGCTTGTGTTCTAGCCATGCAGTCGTGTGTTGGCTGAGATTGTCAGTGTCTTTAGTTAATGACCTTGAAAGTTACTATTATTTATTTATTTATTGTTTTTTTTTTTACTGTCGATGAATGTATGATTTTGGATTAGGATGAAGACTCAGTTAAAGCATGTACAAATTTCACATTATTTACATCTCATCATGCAATGTGCAAAAACTCTGTTTTTTTTAAAATAACTAATCTATGTGCACGTTTTCTCCTACATTCTGATTGCATGCTTTTGAGTCAAGGTTAGAACGGCCATATAATTTACCCACGGTGTATAAATGTTTCAAGTTTCTTTTACATATTTTTATTCGCCACAACCTACACTGTAACGAAACATGAGCAGCCTTACAACTAAAGCTGTTATCCCGATGTTACGAATTCAAATTGTCGAGATGCATTACCCTGGAAGCCATCTCTTTGCTCTGTTGGATTTCACGTTTCTTTCGCAAAGATCTCTTTCTTCTGAAAGAGGAATTTCTCTTTGAACTAAATCTTCGAAGGATGGACGTCTTCTGTTTCACCATTCTCTCTCTAAGCCTGTTGATCTCTGCGTAAATTCTAAATAAAGAAGGGGAAAATAGGCTTATTGACACCATTACGCAACCGACGCGGTATGCAAGCAGATCACAGGAATGCCAAGGGTTTTTTGTGCAATTCCATGACGCAAAGGAAAACAAATCCTAGTGAAATAAATCGAGAAGCAATGATTCTTGTCTGCCCAAAATAATTCCAGGAAGGTAGGGGGGAGGGAGATTAATCTGATTCGCGAAATATTTGTCGCATCATTGGAAACTTTGGTTTCTTTCTTTCAATTTTTTTTTCCATGCAGTCACCCACCCTGTCGGTGACGGTTACTGCAATCTGAACCATTGTCTCCTTCGACTTACCTGTCACGACTTGCATTCAACCGGTTGTCAATTGATTCATATTTTGCAACCAGAATATTGATGACACGCTCCAGCTCATCACCATCTGTTTCGTCCAGTTTGCCGCTCTTCATGAGTGCAACGGCTGTGTCGCGCATATTATGGAGTCTGGGTTTGGCCTTTCTGAAGTTCTCTAGGACGTTCTGATGTGAGATTTTTGGAGAGCAAAAAGGAAATTATATCCACGGGTCTCAAACGTGGTGTTAGATGTTTGTCACAAACCATGAGATATTTTTTTCCCAGGTGTGGTGTGAAATGAATCTTTGCAATTCTAGGGACAGACAACACTGTTAAGACAATTCGTGTAACACCTGTCTTCATTTTCAATGTGTGTCCCAACGAACGATGTTTAGGTTGCATTTTTGGGACTATTCTGTGTATTCCTATACCGGTTTAGGATTAACGGAATAACAGGAATAAGGTTTGGCAAACAAACGCGTATTCCGAAAAAGGAGTGGTTCTTGCAGAGGTGACCTGAGAACTAACACTCGGAATAGTCTGGACACGACTAAGAGTGACATTTGGCGGCCGCGCACGATTTGGGCGCCAAAATAATCCCACAAAAACGCGTATTCTGTGTATTCCGAGTAAACCGTATTCTGTTTATTCCGTTCGTTCTGCTATCGAGAGCAGAACGAACGGAATACTAATAGTATTCCGTTCATTCCGAAAACGGAATAAGTACCCCAAAACACGCGTAAACCGACCATTCCGTCTATTCTTATTCCGGAATAGTCCCCCAAAAAATGCGCCTTTAGTTAACTGGCATATTGAAACCCAGATCGATGACCTTAAACTGACGGAAGGCAGCTGTCATATGCACGGCTGATATGTGGGATTGCTTAAGTCTGCTTTTTCTGCGCTAATTTTTTTTCATAGTAAACAAGCGGTAAGCAACTATTATGAAGAAAAAAAAAGTAAGTTCAAAAAGCTATTTTAACATGCCTACGTAGCTTTGGTGTACGATCAGAGAACTGGTCATAAGGTATCCAAAATGAATATGAATCCCAGACTACAATATGCATAGTACAAACCTGGTTTTCATGAAGCTGCAACCTCACTATCCTTATAGTTGCCCCTAGCTGCTCAGGCTTATCTGCATAGGAGTCGTACTCCATCAACAATGAATCTGCTACTTCCGCGTTATTCAGCCAAAGTTTAAGTTTTGAGTATTGCCTCTGCACTTCCGCAAGAAACGCATCAATGCTGAAACAACAAAAACCAAAATTTCAAAACGTTATCTTGGGTATTGTACCAATGTGCCCCATGGGGACAACAACACTGATTCAAAGCGTTGCAATGTCAACTTATAAAGGTTTTCGGTTTAAAGTGCCTCTGTACGTACAGTCATGCAACGACGAACGTTTGGAGGTAATTACGCAAGGTGACTGAACTCCGGGTCTTGCATCTCGCTTGCATCGATGCCAAAAATCTTTCGGGGGAAAGAGGAGCAAAATACTTGATATAGCTTATATTTGCAAATCCAAAATTTGCTCAGTTCCCGCGCGAACTCAACTGAAATTCTTGATGCTATTGCGATACACCGTGATGCAAAGCAATGAGCGCGTAACGAAGTTATGAATAACCTTTTATTAATAATTCTATTGTTAACACTAAATAAAATACACGGTCTACTACAAAACTAAAAAGCTATCCTAAAAATCATTAAAAAAAGTTCGCATTCCTTGCATCAAACTAAGATTAAGATTAGCCATAGCATCGTTGGGAGGGTGGTATTTAGAGAACCTAGGATACCCAGAAGCAGCGTTTTGAGAGTTTTCTCTTCAAAGGTAAAATCAGCGCAAGGCGGAGATGAAAGAATGACTAACGAAAAACAACAAAGAAAGAAAATAACCTGTACGTCGTGTTGACAACTTCCTCGCTCAGCGCATTCCATCGAGATTTGATTGCTGCGAGATCCTGCCTCACCTTCTCTTCTTTATTTCGAGGAATTTTTCCTTCCTTCAAGGCTTCTGCACCAAACCTCTTCGCCTGGTTTACTGGCTCCACTTCAGCTAAGATGTCGCCGATCAGAGACTGTTGCATGTGTAGAGAAGAAGAGGGTAGAAGAGAACATTGGAAACCAGTGCAGCAAAAAAGTTTCAACGACGTCTTGTACACATGCTACGGAACTGAGGAAGTTTATTTTTGATTGTACATCCAGACCTCTTTCTTACGGCCATCCTCTCATTGTTCCGATACAATTTTCTTAGTAAATGTCTTTGAAATGACATGAATTCGGTTGTTGTTTTCCCAGTTGGAAATACGCTTTATTTGGAGCCTTACCCCCACCCCAACAGCCATACTCACATAAAACCAAACAGTACTGCATTTTTTTCTATTGCCAATGATTTTGGTGTGCTCGGGACTGGTAAACATGATTTTCGAAAACGTAATTAATAGCCAGTTACAAAGGACTGGCTTGGAATTCATTGATGGCATAATTATGTTACCTTGTAATTGGTGACATCTTTTTCTAGTTTCTCAAACTGAATACACCTCTTGGATTTCCTTCTCCTTCCGACCGCCCCACCTTGAATTTTAGATTCCCAGCCATTTTTTTGAGTTCGAATTTCCTTGAGTGTTTCCAAATCCCTAAAATCAAGCATTGAGTTTAAAAGTATTAGTCAACGCTGTATATCATTTTCAGATTATCCAAGGCCATGAAAAATAGGATGCTTCACGCATATTGAGATTTGTTGAAAGCATGACCATCGCAGTTAAGGGAGCAACAAAGAGCCGCTGAAAAGATCCAGGCTCGAACTCAAGCCGATTAGATCTGCAAGCAGTCTCTCTTTTGCTCTAAAATCCGAGGAATGAATAGAACGAACGCGAAAATAGCGAGCGGCGAACCGCGAGCCGTTAGTTTCGTGGGCGCCAGAACGAGCGAAAAGAGCGAAACTAACGGCTCGCGGTCCGCCGCTCGCTGTTTTCGCGTTCGTTCTGTTCCACCAATTGAGTTATCAAGCCGACTCACGGGACTGGTCAGTCGTATTTTGTCCCTTAAGTTAAGAGGTGAATGTACGATAATCACTATTTTTCCCATTTGAAAAAGTTGCTCCAACCGCGAAATGGTTTTCTCACTCTTTTCTTTTCTCAAAATTCACTGGCTCGCAAAGCCTAGTTAGTTCTTCGTGAAAACAAACTGGTGTGTAAATAATGTCCATCCAGTTTACCTTAGGACTTTTAAATTCCATGAAGGAATCTATATCAGGTTATACAGATTGGACATCACAAGATCCTTCTAACACAAGTCTAGTTTTCCTGTCCTACTAGTGATACAATTTTAATAACTTTACTCCACATCAAGTTTTCGCTCGAACACCAGGTAAAACTTAAATTTGTCAATAGAAAAGATGCTTTGATCTTTACAATTTACGGTGTATTTCTCGCTTGGTGATGAGAGCTCTTCTGCTAGTAACGTATACAATTCATAAGTAGTGCTTGGTCTTCAAGCCGATGCCACATGCAGAACTGATGTGCGACTTCCACAATGAGATAATTCATCTTTACCTTTCAAGCTTTGCTTGCGCGTCCTGAATATTCTGCTCATCAGCCTCGTTGCTTGCATCTCGTTCTCCAATTTTGTGCGCCTTCAAGGACGCGGTCTTGTTGCTCTGCAGAGGAAAGAATTAAAAAAGTGAGAAGTGACGACTATTACCACTCTGAACCCGGCCGGCTAGACGATCAAACATTTTCGTCCAACATCGTGCCCGAGCTGTGTTGGCCAGGGTGACTTATAAGCCCGGTTCCCACTGCAAGGCAAAACTACAAGGATTTGTGATGTAAGAAACCTTGGTTTCACAAGCTCTCGTTGTGACAAGCTTACATTGTAAACACGGCTGAGTTGCCTGATCTTCCTGGGAACTCGAAGCGACCACTCAATAGACACTCTACTCTACGATCCCTCCCAGCTAAAGGCATCCTCTCTTTTTACCTCCCATATTCTGAATGGACCAATGAATGAATGGGCTGCACCAAGGGTTTCTCTCTTTCTCTCCCTCTCGACGATAGGGGTGGAAGAGAGAGAGAGAGAGAGAGAGAGAGAGAGAGAGAGAGAGAGAGAGAGAGAGAGAGAGAGAGCGAGCCTGGGTTTAAGCTTGCAAAGTCATCGCACATATTACGTCTAACTAGAGGTAGACACAAAAACCAGACAAACTATGTAATCAAAGGAACGAATTGCTTACTTTCGAGGAAGGTTCAACTGTACAGAAGTTCGGTTTTGCTGCTCTTGTCTCAAGGCCTTTAAGTGTTTTGTTAAGTTTGGATATTTGCTCCTTTAAATCCTCGTATACTTGCTTTGGATCACTGAGTAAGTAAGAACTCAATTAGTTCGACTGCTGACGTCATTAATTGCAAGGGCGAAGTTAAAAAACTTCTAATCTTGACCTTTTTAATTTATATAATGTCAAACTAAGAATACTACAGCTAAACAAGGGTAGTTTTCTCTTTGAAGAAGCACCAGAAGAGACATTATTCCATCGAAATTCGACAGCGTGTAACACTTCCCTTTAAATGTTACAATTGACAGCCGAGCCGGCATAAAATACAAGAACAATACAAGAAATAAATGGACATACTCCTGAGTTTGAATTCATTGCTTTTGTCATACAGGTCTGACTGAATTTTAAGATATCGCAATAAGCTTGAGCCATTTGCAATTAGTAAATTCTTCCATTCTTTGTTCAGTGTGAACCCCCGAGGCACACGCTGGGTGATTCAATGGTTAGCCACAACCGTTGTCAGTTATAATTCCATCTTTGATCTTTTAAGGTCTTGATTTGTCTTGTCTTTCTGTGGGTGTCGGACGCTCAATAAACGCACGTTTGCGTCATGTAAATTCTTGCTTTTCCAGGGTTTGACATGAGCATGTCTCGACAAATTCTGTCGCCATTGTTTGAAGTGTTTTCTGTTTTAATCACCAAGCACCAATGACCCCCTGATACTGGCACTTTAATAACAACAGATTCTCGCTCTTTCCATCAAGTTTACTTGTTAACATACTCCGCAGAATGTGATTCTTTTACTCTCGGGGATAAAAAGAGATCCTAATTTTTCGCAACAACTTTTTTTCGCAACATGAGTAACGCCCAGGATTTAGGTCTGGCGGAACTAAACTGTAAGTGACAGTGACAGAGAATATCGGCAACATTTTCTGTCAGTATGAACCACACGTGTGGCTCCATGGAATTTGTGTAGTCTTTTGTTTCATAAACATGTATAAGGATTGACAGTCATAACGTATTCATCTCATGCAGCTCTCGAACTTTCAAAATTTTGTTTAAGGCTTATTCATGTTTCAACGTCTGATGATCTTGTAATTACCTCTATAGCCCACACTTGCCCCCAGAGGTTGGTGCGCCTGCATTTGTTTGGTTTGGGAATATGTTCCCATTTTCCCACTCAGTGGTTGTTTTTTGGGGGAAGGGTTTTCGAATCAGTCCTTATAGCCGGAGTGGTATACTTGATTGTTTTGTATAGAGGGGTTTATTTCCTATTTGAACTTTGTAACATTACACAAGCATCATTAATAGGATCTTTAATTTTGTCATTGTCGATGTTTGCAAAACGTAACGGGTAAGGAGCTAATCTGAATATTGACATTAGTTTTACGTTTGGATTGCTAAATAGTTAAGTATCTGAATCATTGAACAAGGAACCCCTCAGCGGTGAAACAACCGCATGACATTTTAACGAATAAAAACTGGTACTCGATTGTACAGCCTTAATTGTTAGCTCAATGTTATGCAATCCTGTAATCTTTGCTTTCCGTCTGATAGGACGTATCCTCCAGCTATGTCACTTTGAACGGTAAAGAGGATCGATCACATAAAAATTTGATTATTGATGAAAATCATCCTTAGTTCTCCGCGATGCGAAATGATATTAGTTGTGCTGAGGTTGTCATCGGACTTGAAACACGATTTTAAATATAGCGACGCTATCAGGCCCAAAGTCAGCCAACTCATTGCGGAGACCAAATTTAACCTACCTTTTCTTAGACGTCATCTTATCTGACACGAGTTCTCTCAGGCTGAAGAAGCCTTCTGGCCGAGGTTGTGCCGCGCTGAACACAACACAACCGAGCTCAACTAAACTGGCCTTGGAAGATCAGACTTCCACTACGTCTTGAATGACTGAAAATCATTAAACCTTGAAAGAACTTCAGAAATGTATAAATTGCCTTTGAAATCATTCTTCAATAAATGGTGCACAAAAGACTTGTTTGAAGTGATTATTATGTTTAGCGGCCTTTTGTTTCCCGCTGCCAATTTATCAGATGGTTGACACACTTGGAAATATCCCGCGTTACTAATTTATTCCTTTCGATATGAAAAAAAAAAAACAAAACAAAACAAAAAACTTCAACAAACCAAAAAAAAAAAAAAAAAAGAACAAAACAAAACAAAAAAAGAATGGTGCTTCATAATATCCACTACAGGGTATTAAACACCGGTGTCGATCACTATGGTGGAAACAGTAGCGTTTGGAATACAAGTCCATTAACGCTTGCTCCAACTATGATAACGATAAACATCTAAGCGGGAATCCACGATCCACCAAATATCCATAAAAGACGTGGGATGTACCACCCTGAAGGCTGCTTCAATCATCGCGGCAAAAACATTCTGCCATACCGTTGACCTGGCTGGCTAAACTGCGGGGTTTTTTTTATGCGTGTGATACGAGAACTGCAGACAAAAACACCGAGAGCGCTTCATGAAACGGTTTACCAGACTTCCACATGACTCTTTATTAAAAAGCTTAACCGACTGGACGTTATGGCAAATTAAGCCTCTGGCCAATTTCTGTCATTGTTCTTTTCCAAGACAACAAACTCTCATAGGCACATAATTCGTGTGATCGAACTAAAGTTCGGCAAACATGTTTTTCAAGGTCTAATACTCTAATTACGCGTGCATTGTTGACGGGTTGATACGAACTAACGTAAGGCAGGTGATTCAACGCAGACAAATATATACGGATCACCTATTCAAGAGAAAAATTCACCTCTAGTTCCATCCTTGGTGCGACGTACTCCACTCAACCCAGCCAATTGCTTCAGACTTTGATGTTTCAGTAATACGCTACCTACCCTGGGGCCTGTTTCACGAAAGTCTAGAAATGTTTACGGGCCCGAAAAGCACTGAGTTTGTTCCCCTTATTCTGAAATTCTGAATCTGAAAATCGCCTGTTAGACCTGGTCAGGAGATGGGCTCCTGACTTCGTTTATACACAATACGCCGATTGGTGGTAATATCTTGTTGGACATATTCATGCTAAAACGGGGAAAAGTACCGACGTAGGGCCTCTAAGCAGGTTATTAGGCTACCAACTTGTTCCCAGGGCTTTTCTCCGTTAGAATGCGATAAGTCCGACAGCTGGGATTGGAATCAGCTATCCCGACTCTTGGAGAGTATCGATCACTAATGAATATTATCAAATATCTTTTTCGTTTAGGTCGAATATGCGAAACTGAAGTCAACTAATCGAAACTATAGCAAATCAGTTATTCATATATCTTAACGGTGGGGAGGTCAGTCAACGGCATATGAATACTTGTTTTTCTTCATATCAATCATGAAATCGTGAAATGTAGTCCGTCCGTTTTCTAGATGGAGCTTTTTATAAATTCCTGTTAATATACGACGAAGACGTCGTTCATGTAAGCAATTTTTATTCGAAATCTTCCGTAATTTTACTCAAAAAAAGGCAATGATTTTCCCCATACAAATCCTTATAACTGCGTTACAAGTATACAATAAACGTGAAAAGCCTTCAATTGAGCTTGCGGAACCTGTGCGTAAGGGTCTTCATTACGGCAAAATGTCATTTCCTTAATGCATACATCAATGATCAATAACAACACGACCTTCCGCTGACCGGACTTGCAACTGGCAGCTACGCCAAGTTTCAATACAGTAATACAATGGCAGCTGAATTATTGTTTCCAAAGTTGGTAATTTTCGGTGCTTCGGGTCCAATGGGACGTCTGGTTGTTCAACAGGCGTTGCAGAAAGGCCATCTGGTGTATGCCGTCGTCAGAAGCCCGGAGAAATTCGATATCAAGTACGTTTGAACGCCGTATTAAATTTTATCATTCATAAATTAACGTACGCGGTTTGGAGAAAGATATAAACAGCTGTAAACGATACATTAACGTGTTGTGCAACTATACTCAGAAGCGAAGCTTAATTTGCAGATGTATTTTACGCCTAAACAGAGAAGCCTTCTGAAGTAGATTATGCACGTTGATGCAATGTAAAAATTCGCCAATAAACTGAATAAATAGTGGCCAATAATTTATCTGAAGAGTTCTTGTACTTTCATATCAAGCTGTGTAATTTCATTATAGAGTGATCAATCGAGTTGCCGTACATTTACTGTGTTGTAGTTTTACTTAAATGCAGCGCTATCTTCCTGCGGTGGTAGAGACAGTAGTCAATACACTACTCCTTTGCGTGACTCCGACTTCGTAGGGTGTGACGCAAGTCACGCTGGCATGTGCTCGTCAAATAAACAGGAAGTCGTACAAAAATACGTCTTACAAATGATCTTGGCTTTTTTCGTCCTCGTGGGTCGCACAGTGCACGGTCTACCGAGTTAATTTCTTGTACATTATTAACTTGCTACTGAAATACTTAAATCGTGTTTGATTTTTCTTGTTTTCTGTTTGTTATTAAAGGCATGAAAAGCTAGACGTTATGAAAGGAGATGTGTTCAATTCAGAGTCACTGATTCCTGTCCTTGAAGGCAAAGATGCCGTGATATCTTGTCTGGGAGTCCACGGCTCAAGCTTGTTTCGACCCACAAAATTGTACTCAGAGACGATGCAGTCTATTACATCTGCCATGGAAAAGTGAGCAGCTTTTTAAATCTGTTAAGGAAAAATCTAATTCATTATTGGGAGTGAGTTCTTCCTCTGTCGCCTGGGTCAAATAGCAAAGTACAGAATCCAATCTAAAATAAAATAAGTGCACAGGAATAGAAATCACGAAGGATCTTCTCAGTGAATGAACTAATCAACTTAAGAAATTGTAGAGTAGCCTAATGTAACTGTAGCCAGTTGTTTTGGAGATAGCCCAGAACTCTTATTTCTTATTTTTGGGCTCGGTTGCTTTTTCGTGCCGATTTTAGGTCACATGATTCTAGTTTTAGTGTTCGGTCTTAGCAGTCGACTTAAGATTCATGGAATTTGCGATATGGATTGTTATAGCACTTGTTTAGCGTTTTATGGAGCCTTTCTACGACCTTTTAAGGCTGGACAAGGTTAGACTTGCATGTATTTCAGTTTTTCGCTTGTTTTCTATTACGATATCACGTGATAGTTGTTGACCAATCAGACACTAGTTTTTCCAAGCTAGACGAAGCTAGCTAGACGAAGCTAGACGAACCTTCGTACACTATATAAAATAAGGGCAGCAAAACCTGCTGCAAAGTAGATTCCAAACACGACCGCCAATGTTGTAAATCGGCTCCCTGAAAATCTCTTCAAAAACGCACGGGGTCCAATTTAATCAATGGGTTCTTTGGTTAGAAACACCTCTAACTACCTGGTCTGCCTTTGTTTCGATCAGAACCAACGTGCAGAGAATTGTGTGTGTAACATCCTGGGCTACTCGCAAAGAACCAGGAAGTCCAAAACTTATGGAGTGGATTCTGAAACCAATTGTGATGGCGGGGTTCATCCATGATATGGCATTGATGGAGAATATTTTGACAGAGTCCAGACTTTGTTACACTGTGGTACGTCCTCCGGGATTGAACAATGGTAAGCACAATTTAGTGGACTGGAACGAGCATAGAATAGAGGCTAGCCCTTCATTGGATACTCGTTCCAGTCCAACTATGACTATATCGATAAGATGTACTGACAAAGAGCAGTGAGCGAATAGGCTCCACATTGCGGGGTCTTAAGACGACTGAAAGGTTCCATATTCCCTGGATGGACTATGGTGACTCAACAACGGCCGTATCCATCCTATATCTAGTCCGAACCCTGGGTCTGCATAAGAAAAGGATCAAGTGTTCCTTTACATTTGATTTATGCATCATGTGTGCATTACAGATGCAGGTAAAGCAGACTATTCAGTGGTCGAGGGACAGTTTGTACCAGATGCAGCATGGTTTATTCCTCGTGCGGATGTGGCAGACTTCATTGTGGCTTCTCTCCACAGACGCAACTGGGACAAAAAGTGTGTGGCTATTGGACGAAAAACGTGATATGGAGTTTGATTGATAGCACGTGTCGCAAGGTGATTGGTTAACACGTTCATTATAAAAAAACCTTGTGACCCCGTCAAGAGGGTGCAACGGAGGATATAGACAGCTGTTTATGAATTACTTCGTTTAAGGTCGAACTGAAGTGCGCAACTTGAGCAGTTCCAACGAAGCCTGAAAAATATCCAGGCCTGAACGTGATTCAAACCTTGTGCTGCACGCTTGGGGCTTGAATCCCGTCAGTAGCCAATGATTGCGAGCCTCTGCCTCCCATGTTACCGTCTTGGAATCAACCCTTCTCCGAGTAGAATTATCTTAAGATCTGTTTTCCCGCAAATACCTGGTTTAGGTATGCCTTCGCATTTCTTTCCTATTTGAAAAGAATGCCATTGTCAAAGCTCAATTTTGATTAGATGTGTGGAAAATGCCGCGCGCGAAACCAGCTTGACAGCCAATCCAAAAATAAATCAACTTGAAACGGGGTTGACTCCAGAGTTACTGTGGGAGATAGTTGCTCCTAATCATACGCTCCTGATCGCGTTCAACCCTGGGTTGTTGGGCTCCCTGGCAGTGGAATTTAAGTAGTGAGAGACGTTTTCAATTGAGCGTTCTAAAACAGAACCAAAGTAATTCGTTCTGAGGGAAATGAGCGTTCGGCCAACCGCAAATTGAAGTAATTCACTACTTGGTTTTACCAGCCAATTAGAACGCAAAGCAATTAAAGCAAGTTTTTTTTTCTTTTCTTTCTTTTCTTTTTCAGTTTTTAATCGAATTATTAATAGAGTAAACCCAAACCAAAACGAACTCAAGTGAAGACTGCTCTAAAACGGCTGGAAAACCTCGAAAGAACAGATCATTTGTTTAACTTCTGTGTGTTTTATGATGGGACCATTTTAAACCAAAGCTGAGGAGTGGTCTTTGAAATAAACGTTCACAGAAGAGATTGAACGTGTTGATGTAATGACGGAGGAGGGGGATACATTTCGTCGTCTGAGCCTGAACTAATTAGCGTAAATCAGATTGGTTTTAACCGTAAGGAACTATACCAGTTGTACATCATCCGTTACGATGACTTTAGAAAGAACGAGAAGTACTGAGATAGGACAACAGCGAGCTTTTGCCATCTGACAGTTCATCAACTTTGCGCAGAGCCACTGAAGATAAGTGGCGATAACCAGTTCAGGGTATGGTTAAAGCCGTCCCAGGGTCTATTCGTGTTTGAACAAACTGACAAAATTTGTCAAAGCTGACATTACTAAGGCCCTATCCACGCTAATGTGTTTTCGAGCCGTTTACTGTGGATAGGTGAACACGATACGAATTAAACAGCGCAAGTATGGATGAAAATACTTTGCTTCGTTTTCGCGGAGATGAAAATTTGAGGGCAACGTTGCGCCCTCGATGATCACATGAGGTCAAACGAATATTTTCATTGGCTGATACCACAAAACTTTGCGACATAAGTTGCAGGAAAACATAGGAAAAACTCCACTAATTTATGGAAAGACTTCCTCAATTGGAACGTTGCGAGAAGCTTTGTGGAAAGTAGAACCGACTTCTATTTTTCGCAGCGATTTAGTGTGGCAACGAAAAATTCGCGAGAAAGGTTTGTGGCAGCGGGGTATGTCACACTGGGCAATTTTTCCTGCAACTTGTGTCGCAGCAAAATTGCGACAGTAAGTTGCAAGAAAACCTCCGTTTAACGTTTATAGGCTAACAACAGGTGGTGCATAAGCTTTCCTAGCTATACAGACCGGCATCAGTCTTTGCGACCCAAATTCAGTATAATTTGGATCTGTCAGCAAGTTTACTGAGTTCATAAACACTGTTCATTTTCTATAGTACTTCTCTCAGGCACTGAAGTTTCTTCAGATTGCCTGAAACTTCCCTAAATCCGAACGCCGCCCGCCCTGTTTGTGATATGGTGGAAGCAGCGTTCTACAGTCGTAGTTTTTTTCCTTGGAGGGCGCTCCGCTTATGTCTAGATTACCTCAGTCTGACTGTCGTAAAATTCAAATCCGGAGGTATCATTCTCTTTGCGACTTGAACAGTTTTTGAAAAAACGTGATGGCAGTTCTAATCCGATAATTACAACGTCAGGAAGTCGGACAGAGAGGAATTTGTTTCTATTGGAACTGAACCAGCACTCGACCTACGCACATGATCGTCCAGGTTCGGCAAGAACGTATACTTGGCCTATCCTTCTTTGATATCACTATCAATGACTTGGAGCTTCGATCATGTCCACTGAGTCTTCCAAAGTCAGTGAATCTGGATCTTTATGTGAACGATACAACGCTGTCTTGTTTGCGCCACACGAAGGCTACAGGAAATATGACCCTTTAGGGTGTGTACGACTGCACCCACAGTACTAAGTTACTTCTCAAGGAGTCTTGAGTCTAACCTATCACTTGTGGCAAGACAACTCTCCATAACCATCCGGAGCAAGCCATTGGGCTTGCGAGCACGATGACAGTGCCCTTTCCAGTTTGATCGAGAAAAGGGCTCAGTGTCGCATAGTGCAAGTGTAACCGAAGTTACGCGTAGTCGCGTTCAGCACACTTTATTAAAAATCCACACTCTTACGGTACTAAATATAAACCAGAAAAGTAGAAGAATTACTAAATGAGACCCGAGAAAACGATAAGTAACAAAATCACGAAAAAAGAAACAGATAACACGAAGAAAGATATACCTTAACGGTGTTCTGACTTGACGAAATAAAAAGCTTCGCTGCTTAAAAAGACTCCAAAATAGTTGCGTAAAAACGTTTGACCTTTGTCCTATTTATTCTGAAAAACGTGACAAACAATGACCCAACAATACGAATTGATAACGAGAATAACAGTTTAGCTGCAAACAATGAAACGGGACAATAACGAATGCTAACGACTAATGAATTAGTTTTAAGCACCAAAAAAAAAGAATAACACTTAATTAAGGAAAAACAAAGGCAAAAGGAAACCAAAAAACGTAATTTACATGTTTCGCTGTAACAGTTGGTGTTCTTAACAACGTTTTGTTTATAGTATACAGGCTCCTATACGGGCCCCTATCACACGCTCCGAGGATTGTCTCCAGGGGATTTTTCGTTTCGAAAAACGAACAGCTAGAATAATACTCGATGCAGGACTCGTTTGCAACAGGGACCGCGGAGGGGGAGGGGCTGGTAGGGCCGCGGCCCCACCACTTTTTTGCGCCCCCGGCCCCCACTTTTTGCGCTAAAAAGAAAAATAATTAAAATAATGTTTCGATTTTCAATATGAAAAAATTATTTTCAATTGTCAGCCCTCCCACTTTTCACCTTGCTCCGCGGCCCCTGTGCAATGGTTACCTTTCCACGTTGAGACTGAAATAGCCTACAAGACAAGGTCAGCGTTAGATATTAGTTTTCTCCGCCCGCAATGATGACAATCCACGCAGAACCCCTTACCCTGACATTTTCACCTCTGCTGTACTTGCAGCGCTTATTTAGGAAGTGTGATTACCGCCCAAATTAAGAACTGGTATTGTGCTATTGGGACATGCATGCAGTTCTGTTATTCAGGTCTGCTGTTTGCGCTATTGAGAGAGTGAAACCTGTAGTTTTGTGATTGTGTTATGTCATTTTTAAAATAACATCGGATGAGGTAGATTTGGTGACCAGCGGTCAGGGTTAGGTCGTTACATTAATTTGAGTCGAGTGTTCAAATATGCGTGACAGTTTGAACTTTCCTCTCGAGATTCTGAATTCGCGCGGATATTTCCTTCGTATGTCGAAAATAGAAAGTTCTGAAATTTCGTTTCATGTTTCGGCCGGGCAGCATTTGAAAATTTAAATCTATTCGAGCCCATCATGAAATTACTTTTTAGGTATTATGCATTTTACTGCGCGATTTTTATAACAACTTTAAAGATTCCTATCAAATGTCAGAAGTTCTAAAGAGGAATAGGAATGTTCATTTCAGTCTTGCAGATACTGGTCACGCGTAATGTAGCTTAACTGTAAAATGTATAGCAATCTCAGTCGCGGTCGGTATACCATAGGGAAGCAACGTGCTGCATACTAGTAGCTCATGCTACAGCTGTAACCAGATGTCGTACGTGAGAGCATGGACATTACGTGACTACGTGACCGCATAATGGTATCCCCAATGATTGCAACTTGATCTTCCAAATTACTGGTGATTGGGGTTTTCCGTTTTGATCTGTAAATGGCTATCAATCGCGTTCAATAAACCTTGATAAAACTCGACTCGTACGGAACCCTTATTGTCTGTATCTTCATATTACAATAGCTTCTCTGTTTCTATAGGTTATTTAAAACTTTTGGGTCAGTGCTCAGCTATTAAAACAGCCCACGCGATTGGCTGAGAAAGCGATGAAAGCAGTCAAACAAACGACAGAAACAATGAACCCTAACCCCCAAAACAATAGAAAACAGATGCGTGCTATCTGAAACCTTTCGTCTCGTGCTCTTTCAGTTTAATAGCGAGTGAAAATTAAATACTGCAGGGGACCCAGGGTATTATATACCGGCGCCAACAACCTTGAAAGCGTCTACAAAGATACGCGATTTGTGACATTTGTCGTACTCTATCGCACACTGATTGCACTATTAAAAACTACTATCAACGCTACGTATTATCTTTCTTTCCTTCGTCCTGAAATCGCGACTTTGGCACGTGCCGGTATCACGACTCGTTCACGTACACTCCGTAAAGTTACTATGTTGAACACGAACTCGGTGGAGATGATTTCCTGAATTTCTGCCAGCTTGGGTAAGTTAGAGCTAACGTAACTAACACACAGAGTACAAAGAGCAACATAGCGAAACCTTGCGCAATCATTTACATGCGTGGTAAGATTTACTTTTATGTCGCAACGACATCAGAAACTTAGCATGAAGTACATGAACTACGGCGAGGTTCTTCATTTCACCGAACGGTTGACTAAATAGTACTGATCTTTGGTGTTCACTGCATACCACAGAGGATGGGGCACTATCTAAACACATCTATTGCTGATGATGCAACTCTTAAAGATCATTTAAAGACTCGATGAACAGTTATCCTTTACTCTTTGAACCCGGAGTGCCTGGTTGGAACACGACGCAGAACTCTTGTGAATAAAGGCAAAGCTCTCAAAGAAAGACTTCCGTTGCGTTGTTTGATCTTCCTTGTTCTTCAACCCAACGTTACTACTGAGGTTTTTTGTCTCTTTAAGTCTTCGAACGTAGGCTGCGCTTATTGGAACCGCGGCCATCCCCTCCTGTACTCTCCACAGCAGAAGCAAAATAATGCACTAGGTAACAAAGGACGTAATTCGCTGTCCGATAACTCACTTGATGCTGGATATCCTTTGAACAAGACTTGGTGGGTACTTTGTACGAAAAGTGTTATTTTCCCAACTGTTTGCTAAGGTTCCTGAAAATATACTTCACATCAAAAAGAGACCGTGACTGCACGCAAGTTTATAGTAAGCCAATCTAACGAAACATGCTCCTGGACTGATGGCGGCAGAGCGTCAACCGTGTAGCCACCACATGAAAAAGCGATAAATATGAAGTCATCAGTGGTAGGTGTGTTTTTGTGCACGCTCCGCTGCCACTCTGCTCCGTTGTTGTCAACAACTGCAAACGATGACGTCAGCAATATATCACAAATTTGTATGTCAAAGACCTCAGTTTGTATGACAAAGACCTCAGTCGAAAAAAGGGTTCTTTTCTGAACAATAAAATTCGGTCTGGGTAATCCGCTTGGAACTACCAATAGGGAAATGAAGTTTCTATTGTGAAGCGCGCTAATATACCGAAATGTAGGATTCATAAATAGAGGAAAGTGTATTTCAAGAGCAACAGTCAGTACGTAATGGACAAGAAAAACCATCGCAACTTTTTCTAGTTTCACAAATTATTTGATTCGTTTGGAAGCAAGTCGTGAGTTGCAGATCATTCTTACTGTAAGAGATCAGTTCAGTGTGAAGGATTGTACGTGACTGTATAGTATTCGGGCGGGGGGGGGGGGGG
>BLFK01000096.1:760127-789373 GCA_014634185.1 Astreopora myriophthalma | reverse complement strand
CCCCCCCCCCCCCAAAAAAAAAATACCCAGCTCCCCCCCAAGGAAGCTCATGGCCTTTGACCGCTCAGGACTTCTCCCCCAAACTATATATCCCAGATAGAACCCTGATTTTCCAAGCTTCAACTTCAAGAACCCCTCCACCTTTTCCTAAATCCCCAACTGGTGTAAAGTTCTGGATTCACCTTTGCTGGGAATTTTGTTTATGACAAGGATTGGAACCTCTGCCAACAGACACAACCCTGAAACAGTGGATTCGTGTCTGTCGGTGAGGTGGGCATAATAAATCAAATAACGCTTCTTGTCATAAATTGAGAATGATGATGTTTAGCATTTCATGTTGGCAGATGGCTAACATGCATTATTTCTCACCAGTAGTGGTGGTGTTGTCCATACTGTTGAGAAAACTGATGGAAAACATTATTGAACACTTAACTTCTCTGATCTTTCTCGAAGACGATTGATTGTAACCATAGTTTGAAAATTTTCATGTACAGTGATGGCCGTGTCTCAGATAACACTAAGTCCCTCATTGGACTGCTGCTGATGTTGGATCCACAGAAGAGACTCACTGCAACTGGAGTACTTGATTTCCTTAGAAACACAATGACAGCTTGGTGAGTGAGGAAGGTTTACCATGTTAAAGTGTAGACCCTTTTTATATTGACATGAGAGCATTCGGGGTTTCTTTGACTTCTAGGGGTTATGAGGGCAGTAACACCACCCTGTTTCCCACCCTTAGGTAGCCTGCGTAGCGAGCGTTTCGGTGGGATTTCATGCAAAGAGAGACCAAGGAACAACCCGAGGAACGAGATTTTCGATGTTTTGGCCGCGCGAAAGTTGTAGCGAGAGCAAGAAATTTATATTTCACGACCAAAACACTGAAAATCTCGTTCCTCGGAAAAATCCCACGGAAACGGTCGCTATGCAGGCCAACCCCGAGGTTGCTGGCGACAGAAAGAGCATAAATTGGGACCTGTAGTTGGGTCTTGTTTGTTCGTGAAGTGGGCTATGATCCACTAGAAATAATTTGTGCGCCGGCAATGGGACCTGTGGGAAGATTTGGGCTGTATTTGTGGGATTTGACCCCCATCCCCTCTAGGAGCTATGTCCTCAAGAATGTAGTAAACGTTCAATGAACTTGGTTCAAAATCTCTTTTCTACGGCCTTGATTTATTGCTTTATCTTTTTCCTGATCCCGTGGTAGGTATTTGTCGACCACAATAAGTGAACCCGCTCAAGTTGTTCCTGACATCGACGAAGAGTCGTCGACGGAGAGCAAGGCGGCATTTGAGAGTTCTTCGAGGCAAAGACCGCCCGAACTTGAGCTCCGTTTAACAAAATATCGTGACACTGTGACCAACAAAGAGCCTCGAGTGACGCTTACACGCGAGAGCCTCACACAGCCTCCAATACGACGGATATCCGAAGATGCTCGACCGTTAACAGCAGCTGAGATTCTTGCTCATCGTCACCTTCTTTAGCTGGGGCCACTTGTCAGACAACATTTTAATAAGAATGTTCACTACAGCAGACCGAAAATTCACCGCATTTAAAGATACGCAATTGATAGCGAAAATAAAATTCGGGGGTGAGGGTTAACTGTTTTATGGGGGGAAATATACAAATTTACGAGATATTCACTACTTTTATGACTATTTACTATAAACACGGTATAAAGCTCGTCAAGTGCTTCTTTCTCCAATCCCTTGGGTTATTTTGCAATTGGGAACGAGTTGTTCCCAGGCTCTCTCCGGAAACGAGGCTTATAACACTGCCCGGGAAAAAAGTTTAATTGTTTCATGATCAAGTTTTGGGTAGCAGCTCAATGAAGGCCTCGTATCATCCCGTTGGAGAGAAAAATAAAACACAACAACTTAATTCTAAAAACCATGGCAGCTGCTACATAGACGGGCAATAGAAGTTATCTCATCTATATAATGAACTTGCTTCAGTGTTAGCCTGAGCTAAGTTCTGACCTGATTTGAAGGTCACCCTCCGTTGTCAATAGGTTACGAAGGGGCAATAAAGCTACGATATAGTTCTGTGACTTGAGTGGATACGGCCTCGTTTTCGTCACATTAAGAGGGGTTTGCAACAACAAGGATGATTTAGCAACAGGACGGGAACATCAGATGACGACGGGAGAGCGAGCGGGATAGTCTGGATTCTGTTCAAATTTGACCATATTTGGATATTTGCACTGCGCGCGCCGTCGTCAAGTGAGGTTCCCGTTGTCTTGCTAAATCAGCCTATTTATTATCTGATTGGTAATTGCATGTGCTCCAAGTGGTGAATATTAAGACCGCACTGTATGTGTGTCTTTTAAAGCGTTTTATTAACGCTGAAACTGACAAGCTGAATTGAGTTGGTGAAATATTCTCGGGCTGCAACGATTGAAGGGACAGTCTTTTAACTTGAAGCAACTACAATTTCATTTCCCTGCTTTTCAATAAAGGTTCATAGATAAAGACCCAGCCGCCACTATCACCAAATGCATTTGATTGATGAAATATGTACAGGGTAAGGGTTTGACTCTTAATTTCGTACTTGGAAGTAGCCGTCCTTTTTCGTTCCTGGATTTACATACCAGCTGCGGTTGTCATCGGTATTATTCTGGAAAATAATCTATTCAACACGTCTAAAATGTGGCGTTCAAATTTGTCTTGCGTGCATGTTGTTCTGCGGTGCGCGAGCAATCAAATAAACACCTACGCAAATGTAGAATGATCATTTGTGATTGGCTAACTTCCGAGCACGCGCTCTTTACAGAATTGTTTTGTCACAAAAGAAACGTTTTGCATGACGAAAGTCGCTTGAAGTGATTCAAACGTGCCTTTGGAGGAAAGGAAGCTCTGTTGAATCGGTCAAAATGGAAAGTGAATGGTTACTATTCCTAAGGCAAGAAACCAGAGCTGGTGGGCTCCTCGAGAAACAGAATCTTACAAGGTATGAGAATAGGTGCAGCAATGTTATCGTATAGTTTTAGCGTCGAATGGTTACAAGCAGGCTCCAACAAAAACCACAAAACGGACTTGCACGAAAACTGCGACAAGAGCATCCGTGCATGGCTGCTGAGGCACACATACGCACACCACATAGTAACTAGGCAACGTACTCATCAGCTGTCTTCATACGCTAGGATCACCATTGTGGTGTTAATTGGAATGGTCGTTCAATCACTCTTATTAGCTGCTAACCCACTATCTTTCAAATAGCGCTGCAAGTGGTATTTCGACGAATACCTGGTACAGTCTGTGATGAGATAACACAGTTACACAGATTTCGCACTTTTTTCCGCACTTTGGCTGTTCCCCCTTCCTCTCATTGCCGGCGTTTTTCGCAATTTTGTTAGCAAACTGTGAGCAAACACTGTGGTTGGGTAGTGGAGCAAGATGATGTGTCTCAAAAAAATTTCGTCCGTGGCCGGTAACTTTTGAAATCGGAGTCATTGCAAGGGGATGACTGCAAAACTCGTTTCATTCCCGTTTCAGCTAGTAAAAGAAATACTGGTTTACTGTAATGAAACATCGAAAGCAGATGTTCTCTCTCTGCCACCATCAACGAAGTGGTCACTACATATGATGAATATATGTTTTCGCATACTGCGGTCCTCTGTAGCAGCATGTCGCAAAACAAAGAGTATAAAATGTGAAATATTTTACAGAGCCAATGTGCATTTCCTCGTTCTTTGTTAACGGTTATTAACCGAGTAAACGATTCGCTGTCGTAAAAATAACTGAAGTAAGGCTCTGACGCATTGCGCTGATTGTGAAGATAAGACTACAAGACCAAAGTTTGTTTTATTGAATGTTTACCAATCTGAGATTGCCGCAGCTCGGGATCAATATCGGTGCAGATTCATAGATCGACGCCAGCACTTTAATTAGCTGTCTAGTAAATAGTCTCGTGTTACAAGAGATAAATTTGCGACGAAGTTTTATAAGCGTGTAACATAGACATATGTGTATAAGTTGCACGAAGGGTCGAAGGGTGCTGTTTCCGGACAGCTTCAATCTTGGTAAGTGAAATCTGCTCATTGACTTCGCCGTTAAGCTTAAAGTTTGCACGCAAAAACGTTCCGCAGATTTAGAAGTTTACCATCAGCCTTTGAAATGCTTACTTTTCACAGTTTGTTTTGAGTGTTTGGTAATTGTTTCTGAAGACAGATATAACTGACAGGCCAGGTTGAAATTTTGAAAATTTTGTTGCGGATGTTGCAAATATCACAGTCTCGCCGTTCGTACTATAAAGGGATGAACTTTCTTCATGGCATTTTGATTTGTCTAATTGTGAACTTTATTTTAAGATACTTCCACGAGAGAACCGTGGCTCATAAAACCACCCTATCAAGTTTGCGTGGTTGCCCCGTATTAAACAACGGCTCAGAATCAAGCCCTAGAAATACGCGCTTATCACAAATCCAAACATTACGAAACTTCAAGCATAAAGCTCAACAATAGCGGCCGTAACAAGAAAGAACGGCTGCGAGACCCTTGTAAGGTCAGCAGAACAGCAGAGTTTTGTGGTTGATGAACATGACGAATTTGTTTAACTGTCAATTGATTTTATAGCACTAGAGCACTACTCGAGAACAAAACGAATCTACTGTGTGCAAATTAAATGCTGTTTTCTGAGCAGAGGGAATAAACCTCTCGAAGCTAGATCAGAAAACGGACAAACACCAAGACATATTACGTGGTCGAGTCCACGGGGATACTGTAGGTCTCGGCGACCACTCTCCACTTTGCCAACAATGCTCCCCTGTAAAAATTGTTAGATTCGTCGACTCCTGAAACTTCAGGAAATGAAGCAAAAACAAGTCCCTCATGATCACTTTTTAACTTTAAAAAGCGCGCTCTATTGGTATCGACCATCAGCCGAGGAGGCATCATCAGTATTCTTTGGATCATTAAAGATAGCGTTTACTACCTACGAGCCGGAATATAGGTTGGGCATTTGTCCAATTTGAAGGGGACACCGCTTTTTTTTAAACCAAGTTGGAGGCCTGTTTTGACCAAGCGCGCATTAGTGTCAGGGAATGTTAACGTCCTAACGCAGTCACGGTTGTTTAGATTACACCTCGAACATGCAGCTCGTTTTTTTTGCTCCACGCGGAACATTCTGTCGTCAAAAGTTTGGTAGTCAGTTTTACTAATCTGGTTAAATCACGTCATCAGAAGCAACGCTGGATAAGTTTTCTCGTCTGATGTAGCAAACCTGTCTACAACCGGTGTTTCAGTCATAGTTTTTGTGATCACTTGTAACAGAAGCCCTGGGTAATGATAGGCGGAAGGACTCGCATAAACTTCTTTATAACTGTTTTTGTCGTCCTTGAAAACAAATGCCAGAAAATGGAGCGAGACAAAGGCAACAGAAAGACTAAATACCAGCCTAGACCGAGCTTTGGCGTGCCGTGTTTTGTTAAATTATTATTTCCTAATATTCTTGGAGAAAACCAAACAGACAGATACTAAGTAATTGTCTTCTTTGTTCCCCTCCGCTTCAGTCGAGGGTAAACCTTAGAGGCGTTTTTCCGTCATTTAAAATGCGTTTCAAACAATGCCAAGTTTTGCGGTGTTTTGTAGCTTTTTGGATGATTTGGGGGTATATTTGGGAGGGAGGAGTTTTTCTTAAAGGAGAAGGAAAATTTTGAGAAATAAGAAATAGTGAATAATAGAAATTAGAAATTGGAATATGCACACCTGCCAAGCTGGGGTGCTCTTGGGTGGAGGTCAACTGTCTGTTAGTGTTTCAAAACTATGTTTTTCTCCTTTTATCCCTTTTCTAAACCTCTCAAAATTCCGTTCAAATTCAGGTTAACCACCTTCTTAAGTCAGCAGTGCTTAATCAATCAGAAAGCCTGGACGAATCCTCGCTGTTTGTTAACGTTTTTAGCTGCTACAGAAGAGATGGGAAAATAGTCTTGTTAAAATTTTATCGTTAACGCTACCGAGAAAGTTGTGTGTCAGCAAACAACAGTGAGTGTTGCCACCCTCAACACTGAGTTTTGTTGACTTCGGGTCTACAAGTACTGCTCACTAAACAGGACAACATCAGTGTTGATCATTCGATATCTCCTTAATGCTGTCGTATTAGAGAAAGGCCATGAACTCTATCGCACTCAGTGCTGATATGCATTGTCCTTCACTTTTCTTCTTCCATATGGTCTTGGTTTTGTGTTAGTTAAGAGAATTCACTGCAGCATGAGGATACTGAGTAATATTTCAATCAGCATTCAAAAATCACAATACATTTCGTCGTGACTTTTTTGAAGTTATCGTGCTTTGTAAGGCTCACGGCCCTCCGTCGTGTATTTCGTTGTACTTATAAACTAATGAAAGTTGTGTTAAACTATTATTGTAAACAGGATTTTATCGCAATCAAAACGGAAACAACTCCCAGATGGTTGGTCTATTGGTGTCGTATTATACAAGCCTGACATTATAGGTTAATGATAAGATATGAGCATTTTTTTTTGGTTTTTTGTTTTTTTTGTGTGTGTGTGCCTGATTATGTTCTCTCGCTAAAAAGATGTTCCGGTGGCTGTGATTGCGCAGACGAGAGAAATTTTTGGAAAGTGCTCAGCTTGTTAAAGGTCACAAAAAAGAGCAAACTGAAAATTGTCCATTAACGTTGCCGGCCACATTGAGATGTATCATTAACACTTTTAGCAATCATGGACTTCCTTTCAATTCGCACCATTATCATTCCATCCCACGCAAGTGTTTTAATCTTTCATTACACTTGCCGCCATGAATGCTGATAAGTGGGATACGCCTCTTTTAACTGTTATTCTAAACAATTATTGTAAACTAACTTTAAAGCAATGCAACCAAGGAAATAGGTACAGAAAGGCAGATAACAGGTGGTTTTATAGGCCGGACTGATCGATCTTGCAAAGAAATTGCTCATGATATCGTCTGGTTCAGATGTTTATCTTTCTTTACTATTCTCCGCTCGTTGCATAAAGTTTCACATGCATAGCGACGGGACTGCTAGTTTCAAATGATCTCTTGGAAAGATGATGTTCACGATACTCATGCAGTGGGAATCATCAGTTCGCTGTCCTTCCATTGAGAACGGTACTTCACTGAAATTTAATGGGAGATTATCCAACTAAAAAATTAGTAGCACTTTGAAAATCCAAAGGACACTTTTTGGGTTGATGGCTAAAATTCCTTTAGAAAGCTATTGCAATACAAAGATCGAAACCATTTACAGACGTTCTCAGCGGCAGGCGACCAAGGTGGAGATAGAGATAAGTTTAAACAGTTGAAAACCTCGGGCCGAAGTTTTTAAGTTTTGCTCTTGTAACTTGCCAATCAGTTGTAACACATTTCAGCTAATTCTTTTGTCCTAGATTCACTTTCTTTCTTGAAATTGTGATTTAGGAACGAGTCGAATGTCAACAAAGTATTTGAAATTTTTGACTTCTTTAATATTGACCAAATGGTCAGTGAATAGTGATGACCGTTAAATTTGGTTTTGAGACGATTAAGTTAGACAGCTCATTGTCTTGTCAAGTCACCCTTTCACTAAATCAAAGATTGGCTGGCAGTGATGTTATAAGAAGGCATGAGTTAAACAAATAAGCGAAACGTAACGAATGCACTGATTTTAACGGGAGGACCTGTTTTTGCGATAAGGCGGTGCCCTTTGTCGTAAGACTGAGTGGAATCATGTTATCGCGAAGTAGTTTTGACAATTGGCAAATAAGTGAAGCCACGTGGGCTCCCTTAAATGAACTGGCCAAGGTTTCAATTTGGTGGATTGAGTTTGTTTGTTAAAAAAGAAGAGTAAGAATTAAATTTGTAATTAAATGGTGTTTTAATGATATTACTTTTCCATGTGTGCCGAAACCTTTCACGGTTCAAGTATATTTTGTTTTATTAAATGTTGAACCTCAGATAATGTATTTCTAGCTTTCTGACTGGCTCTCCGGATCTTGGTTTTACGTTTGACCTTATACGGAAAATGAGTCCGGCAAAGCTTTAGCTTACAATTTTCTTCGGGAGCGCTTTCCTTTTGTCAGAACTGGCTCGCCAGACCGGTCAGTTTGCAGAGAAAAGCAGAACAATTTGAACAGAGGAGTATATATCATGCTCAATATGTGTGTTATTTTGAAGGCATTGTAGAGTAGGCCCACCCACTCAGTTTTGTCAAATGCAAAGGGCCCTGGGACGCCATGTTTCGGGAAAAAATGAACGGAAGGTTGAGAATTTGATAAAACGAATTACTCCATTCGACCTTATTGAATAGGAGATGTTGTTTGTAACCAAGTCGGCGCTATATCAACACGACCCGTTCGCTATCCAACACGGGAAGTTTATCAATTGTATTAGATGCCTACGGCAACGTTTTGCTGAGAAGAACTGAAACACACATACCGATCAATCTTATGATAAGTGATCTGTCAGTGGTTCCTACTTTATCTCGCAGACACAAACGTTGTGGTGTATAATTTTAATTGGTTATATATTCCACCATAACTGACACACATACTCCAGCCTATATAAAGAGTTATTGATTTTGCTTCGTGTTGTCTTTCATATACAGTATTTTTTTCAGTTCTTAAAGCAATTAACACGATACTTATGTTCTCTATTCTTCTAGAGTTTAACTCTGGATATCATTGTTATATGCTAAACAATCCAAATTCAGTTAACTGTTTTTTCAACCGTTTTTTTTTTCAATTCAGTTAACTGACAGTTTTAATTCAGTTCAGTTCGAGTGCTTTATATATTCTTAGGTAGAGGACAATCAAAGTTCACCGGGGTTATCGAAACTCAAAACAGGGAAGGGTTTATAAAAATTTTGACCTCAGCTACAAGCTGTGTGAGATGATACTGTTTTAATTTGCGTGCTGAAAATTCGACAAGCCGATGTAGTGCATAGTTTACTTTAATTAAATTGCTTACGACAACAACTTAAAATGCACTGGGATCCACCCCCATTGTATGAAATCTCATTAGCAGCTAGAGAGCAAGTTTAAAAGCTCGAATGAAATAAAGGATATGATATAATCACGCCTTTTACATAGTTATTTTGAAGCCGAACTGTTTTCCGAAGGCCGTGCAGTTTTTGTCTCGTTTAATTTACAAAGCCCAATCAATCAAAAGCGGTTAACATCACGGTTGGTAAGTGTTAATTTCAGAAAGAGTGAAGCGCTTATAAACCTACGATGTTATCAATTATATATTGCCGGTAAACAGAGCCAAAGTTTTGAAATAATGTTTCGCTCTTGATACGAAGGAATCCCAGTATTTTGCTGGGAAGACAGGTCTTCAGATCAGTTTATGCTGGGAGCGACGATAGCTTGATCACAATCCAGCTTTAAAATATGATCCAAACAGGACATTTGCTGACTTTTTAGGGGGCCTCGCGTGTCTCCGATTCCTGCTCTTCTTCTTCTTCTTCTTCTTCGTCTTCTTCTTTCTTTTTTTTTTCAGTTTTTCTCCAGTGTCTCAAATTGTGGTCCTTTCGTGCTCGAGCGCTTTACGAGGTCAAATCAAAATTCGAATGAAATTGGGTTTGAAATGACTTCTGCCGAGTTTGTCACGAAAATCAGGGTACTAAAAGGACGTTTGGTAAGAAACCACCGGGACTTCGAAAGTCTCTTTTAATTATAAATTTATGACTTAATACGCATCAAGATGGAATCAAATTTCCATGTTTATTGGGAGATTTCCTTCCCTCTCGTTATTTTTGTGAGGTACGGTTCAGAAAGTAGGTGTCTTTTTAAAGTTATCAGCGCTGACGTTCGAACAGACTCCATGTAGACAAGATTTCCTTCAATGCGATAAATTTTGCATTGCGAATAAGCGCTCTTATCTTGGGTGAGTTTGTGTTCCGTTCTTATTTCTATTGCATGTATCATGTATTCACGGGCTTACTGTAAATTTGCTTTGGCCTCGATGCTAATTTGGTCTCACTTATGTCAAATTATGAATGTATTGTCAACATATGAGATTAGTAGCTTCGTAGCCATTGTTTTTCATGTATCATGTATTCCGGAGAAGCTTAAAAACGAGTATTCTGGATCGTGAATTCCTTTCAGGAACTTCTTGTATCAGTTGCCATTGCACAAATCAGCATATCTGATCTATTTGGTATCTTATGGTCAGAGTTTGTCCTTGAACAACCAGCGCATCTAACGGACCCCAGCATGCAGTGCCTCTTAATTCCCGGATAAGCTCTATACATTTCCCAAAATGCAGAATCGTCCAGATTGGATAACTGTTGGAATGATGTCGCATCTTGTACAAATATTTCTTCAGCACATTGTTGTCATTGTTGCCGCACGTACATTCAGTCTGTTGGTCCCTTGAGCAGTCACTATGTCACATTATCAATTCAAACAAAGGGTCCTTCCATGTTCAAAGACAAAATAAAACTAAAACCAGAAAAGAAGTTTTTTTTTTTTTCGCCCAGTACTCTCGAGACCAGCCTCATTTGCATTTAGAGAGGTGGCGATAAATTCAGACGGTCGTACTGTAAGCATCTGTGTCTGGGGGAAAACATACCATCATTTAAGACCAAACAACCGGAGAAGTAGGGGAAACCCTAAAGTGAAAGTCGAGTGTCCCAAAAGTCGCCTTTCAAAAACGCTCATGCGAGGTCGAGACAAATATCAGCGTAAAGCGATGTTCATCGTTACGTCATCTATTGTCATTAATGTGCCAACCAGGGGTTGATTGGCCGTCGAAAAAAAGTTTTTTTTTTGTTCCAGTGGTTGGCAGATTTCAATATCAAAAGAAATGTTTGTAAACAGTGAGTATCGCTAAAAGGGAAGGACCGAGCAGTTGATTTTTCCTGGCTTGCAAATTCCTTTTATTATCGTTGATCTTATTCACTTCTGCCGTTGTGGTAAAATATGCAAGATGCTGTGGACACCATCGGAGCGAGATTTTTACTCTATACCTATATGGACTTTCCTGTTCAAATTAAAGTTTCTCCCGTTACAGTCTGCGACATGCATGCGCCTGACTGACGTAGGGTTGGGGGTCTCCCAGGGGTTTGGGGGAACAGGGGAACAAAGACGAAATATCTCGGGGAGCAAGGAACATAAACCAATTTAGGGATCAAAAAGTTGGGAACAAGTTCGGAAAAAATTTTGGGAACAAGGGAACACAAGCACATTTTTTAAAGGGAACAAGGACCCCCCCCCCGGAGGCCCTCAGGGATCTCCTCCCGGAGTGCGAGTTGCGAGACGCAGCGCGCGAGTAAGATTTTCCCCGCGTTTTACGGAGTTTATTTGCTGCAATCATTTACTCATTTTTAGATACAAATTCAGGTGATTTTGTCTTCCAGATGCTACTTTTGCAGCAATACGGTATTTATGCAGGCGTAGACCTAGTGCGTTACAGAAAACCAACACACAGACAGACAACTGACCAACAAGCCAACCAACCAGTGGCGGTACCTTTAGACCCAACCTATAAACCTAAGGATTTCCGAAAACATTCGCACCGGCATCGCGAGGTCACGGGTTCAAATTGAAGTCCTGAATTTTTTTTCAGGCTTCTCTACGCACTTGCTAAAATTGCGTCCATTAACTGCGAGGATCATTGATTTCATTATATGATTCATTTCATATATCATTTCACCCTTTCTAATCAAGTACATCGCTCAAGCTAATTTTGTGTATTAAGCGCCTTAACATACCGAAGTAACTGGGGCTATCCAGTTGGTCGATATTTCGTAGGGAGTTGCGTCACGTGATGCATTTGACCAATGACGTGCACGCTTAAGTTTTTCATTAATGATCTTGCTTAAAAATTAGGAGGTAAACATGCCATATCGTCTTCAAAAACATTGGGTTAAGGTACATTCGGTTGTAGTCAATGCCATTCCCTTATCTCCCTGTCTGTAAATTCAGCGTCGAAATTGATAAATCGTCGCTTCAATCATTGCTGAAATAGCGTATTGGTGAGTATTTTGTGCGCATGTTGTTCTCAGTATCGAATAGTCACGAGCATACGACAAAAAATTACACCTGTTCTGAAACAGGTGTAATTTCAATGGAATCCAGAGAATCTTACACAGTGGTTTCAGTCCCCATGCAGGTTCGTATTTTGCTGGAGTGGTGTACTATTTTCTTTCGCCTCCGGTATAAGTAAAGATTCAACTCATGCTTGTTTTAATTATGCAAGTTATATTTTCCTTTTCATCTCTCAATCAATACGTTAATAGATCTTTATCAGTTAATTTATCTTAATTTGATTTACAAGTGACATTTTAACCTTTGAGAGGAAATGTTAATCAAAATGGCTCTTCTAGAAACATTTGTTTGTGAAAGACACTTGCAGTGTAAGTGAATTAAAACGCCACAGGGGAGATTTCTTTCATTTACGAAATAAATGGTTTTATCTCGATGACTACGGCTTCGTTCAAATCTCTTAAATATCAATTTAACGAGTAAAATTTTAAGAACGGAAGACGAAAACCATAATATGAACAACAATAGTCAAGGAAATTCCTCTGGCACTGTAGGTTAAAATATTCAATGTACGATCGATGACATCAATAACGACCAACTGTAATTACTTGATTAGTCATTCAATATTGGCAATAATCAATGACCAATCGAGGACTTCAATGTTTGAAACCTATAACTTATTCATCGATTACTCGAAGATGCCATCAATCGATCCGTCTTTTTCTTTTTCTTCTCTCCTTTTTGTGGTCGCAAAACGTTTCGTCTTATAAGTGATGTTGTTGAGCGATCAATGACTTTCTGCTGCCGGGCTATGTTAAGGCCGCAACGTGCAACTGATACTACCCGCAGGACATACATGCCTTAACTTTCAAATGTTTTATCCAATTATAAAACGAACGCTAGGATGGCGCCAACATGTGTGAACGGCAAAAAGTCACTGGAAAAGGCATTAAACTTAACGAGTTACAGAGAGGGTGATGGTTTCACGTATGAAATACTTTCTTCCGACTGAGAAAGACACTTAACAGGGGGCTTAAAGGGGCTCTGTCACGCTATATTGGCCTTACTGTAGACTGCTAAAGGATGTCTTTAGATCAGTGAAAACCCCAAATAATACATTTTGTTTATTGAAGACCAAGTTACTGCACGGAGACTATTTACTGTCTTCTGTTGTTACGGATGGCAAGGATGAAAACGGATTACATTTTGAAAAATTTAGCCTAAATTTTTCACATTTTCGCACCTGATCTTGAGGACATGGCAAGAATGTCTTATGGGTGACTCTTCCTGCAAAAAATCGTTTGATATCCTCCTCCTAAATTTAAAATAATGGTTTGGGGACAAGTAAAGGTTATAAAGAAGGAGTTCTGTGTTTTTGGCAGCAAACGTTCCGTGACCGCGAGCCCCTTTAACCAGAATTTGTTCTCACAAGTCTCGTGAAACACAATGTTTCAACCACCACACCCCTAATTTCGAAATCATGTCCAAGTAAGTTTTGCTTTGCAAAACAGCTTAAAAACAATTGAACGGTATCACAAGTCACCTTGCGCTTATTTGAATTTCGTTTGTCTGTTTTAAAATCTGATTTGTTTTAACTTACCCTTTTGTTTCTCTTTTCATTTTGTTTTTCAATCTTCCACCCGGGGCCCTTTCTCTCTCAAATAGGCGCGTGCATTCGTGTCTAGTGGAAATTGACACAATGGCGAGTCTGTATGTATAGTTGGCATGAACTCGCTTGATGAGATACATTGACCACCAAAGAGAGATTTGAGGCCGACCTTTTCTGGCGCTAGCCCTCCGTTGGAAGTAATCCACTCGAAGGACGTAGGGCTGACAATCGAAACTTTAGCCATTCTTTTTTACATTGCTATATAATTTCCCGTACAAACTCAATTGGTAAAAAAATATGACTGCCTCATATATCTGTAGGCCGCTACATTAAATCCAAGCAGAACAGGGAAGTAGAGTCAGATTTGGGTTGTTGAATTTTTCTGATATTGGTAATTTGCCATATTAACTCTTTTGATGCGAAAAAAAAATAGACATACATACATACACACACACACACACACACACATATATATATATATAATTGTTTTCTGCCTACAGACAGCTGCATTTTAAAAATCGACAAGGAAGAATTGGAATCGGATTTGTGTCTTTACGCCGGACGAGCAGACTTCAACAGGTAGACAAATTCTTCTTTATCTTCACTACATAATTTTATCTTCGATCGTATAGTGTGGCTATTCGGCCCTCTTCGGGGTCCTTACCATATACACGCTCAGTGCGCAGCTTAGTATAACAACGGCTGTCGCTATTGGCTCAGAACTAAGCGCAATCAAACAAACATACAACAGACAATATACTGGACCCTTAAATAAAGCTGGCTTTCACTAGCTCGTAAGCTCAGGCGCAAGCATAAGCATACGCATAAGAAATTAATAACCAAGTGAGAACACATTAACATAAGCATAAAGACGTGCGCAGGTGCAGTATTAACAAGTTTCTCGATGCTAGCTTTCCTCTACTTCATTCAAGATGGCGGATGGAGAATCCGCCATTTTGCTCGTGGATAGTTTTTCCACGAGGTCTGGGTCAAAGTGAGCGATTCTTGATTGACCGCCTTGTGCTTATCTATTTCACCCTCGTTCGAGCTTATCCTTGTGCTTATCTCATGGGTGTTTCGCTCACTTTCTTAGGCGAGTTCTTATGCTTGCGCTTATGCGACAGGCCAGTCTCAATTAAACCTAAAAACAGTAGAGCTGTGTCCTGTACCGATCTAATTTTATTAGGGAGCTTACGAAACGACGGCGACGACGGCGACGACGGCGACGACGGCGACGACGGCTACGAGGACGTCATTTAAAAATACAAGTTCGCGTTATTCGTATCGCTACGGAACTATTTCAGGTCGTTCCGCATTTAAAATGTGTAGTAACTGTCGAGGCATTAAAGTCGTATGAGCGGGTAAGAAGCGTAGGGAGAGAACGCAAAATTCATGGTCACACGCTAACGTCCTCCACAGAACTTGAAATTTGGTCATTTCACGTCGTTACTTAGATGACGGCAAAGAAATGAACCAAAATGTAAAACGCACGTGCAGAGCGTGCACAGCCATTGTTTTTGCTTACTAAACCTATTGTTTTGTATCGTCGTCGTTGCCGTCGACGTCGTCGTTTCGTAAGCTCCCTAATATATGAAGTTAGAGGTGATAAAGGGCGTCGTGTTAACTGGTCTTTGTTAGCTGATTTTGCCCCCAGCGGCCGCGATTAAACGAAGAATTTCACCCTGGGCTCTAACTCCAGCCCGGCTAACCGGGCTTTATACCTAGCTAGCCCGGTTTGAAGTAACCGGGATGAAATGTTCAGCCCGGGCAAACGGGCTGAAAAACTGATGGCCATGTGATTATTATCTTTTTCAGTTCTGGCCACAGGAGGAACTTGCGGCGTGCACTCGATTGTGTTATAAATTTCCGCGGCATAAGGAGAAGGTGGGCTATAATGCATCCTTGCAAATATTCCCGCCCATGTTTATGTTTCGCGCCCGGGCTGAAATTTATGGCGGCTGGATGGTGTCAAAATTAGTACTACCAAATTGAATGGCGATTTACCAAAATGAATGGATCACGTTTAAATTGAATGGCTCACCAAACTGAATGGCTCGTCATAAATTGAATGGCATACTATCAAACTGAATGGTGATTTACCAAAATGAATGGATCACTATTGAATTGAATGGCGCGTTCCCAAAACAAATGGATCACGTTAAATTGAATGGCTCACAAATTGAATGGTTCATCGTAAATTGAGTGGCAAACTTCCAAACTGAATGGCAAGTTACCAAAATGAATGGATCACGTACAAATTGAATGGCGATTCACCAAAGTTGGATGGTCCACCGCGAATTGAATTCTGGACTATGCTCAAGGAGACTGGGATGGACTAACATTCCTAACATTTGAGCCAGTCTTCCGCGGATGAAGTGAGTTTATCATGGCGGACGAGTTGCTCGTACAACATAGAAACGCATTGCTCGATGTGTCGAGGCAGCTACAATCGTACTTGTCCGATGAATTGCTTGAGGCTACAGTATATCGGCTGGAACAAATCTGTCGTTACGTTCTTGTTCTTGCAGGAACCAATCCCTACTTGAACGATCTGTTGGTGAGTATCACTTTAATATTTGGTTTTATCAAACGAGTTGATAAAGAAAGAAATGATTATGAAGTGCGGTTTAGAAATCAATCGACGAAATGATCCTCACACTTGCAAGCCAGTTGCGCGCCATTGTAATCTTCCTAGTCACTCCTACCACAACATGGCTATTTGCGGGATATCCTTACACCACGGGAACACAGAAAGCTGCAAAAAATCTCGATCAAAAATTCATCTTTTAACTGGGTACACTCTCTCCACACGGGATCAATGAACGCCTCTCATTCCACTAATTTGTTCACAAATTCATGTGACCATATTTCCACCAATGGCAATTGCATAGCTCCTCTACACTCTCATATAAACCTACAACACCCCACAATTCCTCTATTCGCTCTGACGAAGGGCTAACTTTCGAAACGTCAGCTTTCTAAATCTTTCACCGTGGTAATTCAACCTTTATCAACTCGTTTGATAAAACCAAATATTGAAGTGACACTCACCAACAGATCGTTCAAGTAGGGATTGGTTCCTGCAAGAACAAGAACGTAACGACAGATTTGTTCCAGCCGATATACTGAAGCCCCAAGCAATTCATTCGTTTTGGTAACGCGCCATTAAACTCAATAGTGATCCATTCATTTTGGTAAATCACCATTCAGTTTGATAGTATGCCAATCAATTTATGACGGGCCATTCAGTTTGGTGAGCCATTCAATTTAAACGTGATCCATTCATTTTGGTAAATCGCCATTCAATTTGGTAGTACTAATTTTGACACCATCCACCCGCCCTAGAAACTGTAGAAATTCAGCATGACTTGTATTTCAGCCCGGTGGGCGAGCGGAAATTTCATCACGGCTAAAAATCGCGTATGTAGTCGGGCCCAAAATAACCTAAACCTCAAATGACTGGACTGTAACAGTTTGCCAATAGACCTTATCACTGTTTAAGCCCATGCAAACACTGTGAATTCTTTACGCTTTGCCTATCCGTCAAGATGGCGGCTTAAACCGTGACACGGTCTATTCGAAATATGTTTTTGAACTTCGACTAAGACGTTTTCTTTACATCACCGGCCCTCGATAATTTGAAGTTCTTTGTCAAATGCTGGGTCGACAAAACATACTAGAGAATTTGGAATAAAATCTATCAGATCAGCATGAATAAAGCAGAAATAATTATATATTATTATACAGTATGTTTTCTTTAGATTCATTGAAAACATTGTTGACCTGGTTGACTTGGTACCAAGTGGATAATCACGGCAACTAACAGTTGACTTTTTGCAGCAGCATTTTAGTGTCGTCGCCAAATACAATCAGTTCCGAGACGAATGAAACATCACAAGTGTCACAAATATACGTGCCTCCGCAATTAATAGATTAAGTGGGAGAACAATGGCCATTGTGTTAAAACGAATTTATTTCTGTTAAACATTTTAGTATTGATTCATAGACCTAATCGACTAGTGCAATGTTGTACCCAATTCAAATCCTTTGAGCATAAAATGTTTTGTTCTAAGTATTTCCCTATCATTTAAATGTGTATAACACAGAAATAACAACAACATGATATATTACGTAAATTCTAGGAAACACGTAGACTCGGAAAAAATCCGAGACCCAGATGGGATTTGAACCCACGACCCTCCATTTAAATGTGAATGCTACATTATAATGCAAATACAATAAACAAAGAATCTTAAGCCGGGAGATCTGAGTTGGGTACAACATTGCGTTAGCCGGTTAGGTCTATTCTAGAGCATTCCCTTGGACTCATATAATGATGTTCGAGTTTGCCTAAAAGGATTTCATGATTAATCTTGTTAGCCTGGTAATCGACGGTACAAACATTCTTGGAAACGTTGAAACACCGGGACGACGCCTATTTGGTTCACATCAGTCAACATTTCTCATTTTCTAGCGGAATTTTGGCAATAGGTTGGTGGAAACTATCAGAAAATTCCTGATGATTCTTATCAGGGGTTCGAGATATGATCGCTGTTATGTTATTTATTTTTATTTTATTTTTTTAATTTTTTAACTAGTCTTGTAACTTTAGGGGGAAGAAGCAAGTGCTTTGAAGTGCAAAGCCTGTCGTCTGAAAAGCCTGCTGTTACCTTTCGAAGCTCTTCAACGAGAATAAATCGTTCTAATCGAAAACGTCGTTTTAAAACCAATTTCCCTTTAATTTTAGAGCCTGCGAAGCTCCGCAGGATGTGTCAAAGGACCATAGGGTTATACTGAGCTATCATTTGAAAAGTCGCGCCATAGGATCTCACCCCAAACGCAACTGAAAACTCTGGATTAACTCTGGACCAGCATAATCAAGATGAAACATAGGATGTGAATATCCCTCATTAACGCTGATTGCATTTATGTGCGGTGGCAAACTGAAGTCGTAATTAGCATTTCCGTCCAAACACACTTGTGTTATTTAAAAGTGATTTCAATTGCCATCATTAAGGAATTGATCGACCCATTCAAATACCAGCAGTAGTGGTAGTAATTCGTGACTTTTACTTCATTTGTACTAGAGAAATGTCGAAATGTAATGGTTTTTGCACAATAATCATTTCAGAGTCGTCTAGTTGATATAAAAAGATGTGTCCTTTTAAACCCGCCCATCATGAAGTTGTTTTGACTACAGACTTCTCGGTTTGTCTGACGCTTGTAGCAAGAGCACTTCTTACTTCTATATCTGAGTGCGCAGGAAGTATTCCATTCTATAATTTAGCACCGATATAACTTCGGCTGTATCCGGGCTCATTTTGGGGCTCGATTCGTAGTAGACACAAGAGGATATTTTAATGTGTTTCAGTGACAGTTTTGCTTATGCGGAACTGTGACACCAAGGGTAAATAAACCAATTTAGACGCGAGCTCTCAGCGAAAGTTGAAAAAGCTTTTCTCCGGGTTAAAAAGTGATGGCGATGATCTATCGGTCTATTTAAGAAATTCATTGCAGTGTTTTTTCTAAAGAGTAAAATTTGATGATATATCACCCATTTGGAAACACTTGGGTAGCTTACAATTAGAGTGATAGCAGCAACAAAAAACAGCTGTGGACGTTACATGGTAATTTTAGGGGCGTGGGGTAGGTTTTTGCTTTTCTTTTCTTTTCCTTTCTTTTCTTTTCTTTTCTTTCTTTCTTTCTTTCTTTCTTTCTTTTTTTTTTTTATAATTTTCCTCGCTGGTCAAGCTGCGATGTAAAGGCCAGAAGTTTTAAGGTTTTAATTTAATTTTCGTAACTAAGCTATACTACAAACAAGATTCAGATTACTATTGTACAAGTGTCAGAATTAAGCTGTCTCGTATAGCCACAAATCTAGAGATTGGACATCATTCACCCATTGGTCTTGTCACGAACTCAGTACGCTCTCAGATTATGAAATCGAGCCTCAAATATTGGAAACTGCAATAATACAAATTCAATGCACTTCCGAGAATTTTTTTTAAAATTTTGTCTAAAATGAATGCTCTTAATAACAGGATCTGACGGTATTTAACTAAAAAATGTAGTGTGGGAGAGACAAAAATTAACAAAATTTGCACTGGAAATACAAAGGAGGAGCAAATTACAAAGATTAACATCCGAAATTGTCAACTATCAAATTCATTGTTCGAAGTTCCTCAAAAGACCTCTAGTCAGCGCGTAGATCTTTTCAAATCAAGTCACTGAGTTTTATTCTCAACTAACAGACATTTTTTCACGGCACGGCAAGAGGGACTTGAGTGGGTGTTAATGTTAATGTAGTCTCCCTTTACCGATTTAGCATCCTAAGTTTCAAATTCATTTTCAGCTCAGTTCAGGGGGAAATTGAACTGTGAGGTCGGAAATTGACCTCATCTGAGACAGTTATTACATTTTCTGCAGTTCAGTTTAACCATTTCGTAACCATGACAGGAAGCAAGTTTCGTTTAATTTTGTGACTTTAGTTTTGGTACTTGAAAGAAGGCAGTGGCGATCAGTCATTCCTACGGAATAGGCTGACTGTGTGATTACGCGCGCTCTCGATTCGCTGGCAGTCATCGAGAGGTTGCATTACACATTCTTTTCTTCAAAAGGCTTTTGTTTTGAATTGAATTTAGTCGGGACTTAATGGTTAAGATTCTGACGCGTGCTTGTAAGCCATTGTGTGTGTCAGAGGCAGGTGTTTCCCAGAGAGCGCAGGTCGCAAGAAACCCGCCGGGCAACAGCGTCCAAAGATGTCAGATGACAACTAGGTCACTCCAAGCCATCGTGAATGCATTTTACCGTTTTCATTGTTTCTTCGTAGGACAGAAATTAGGAGGAATCAATTGAGCTTCAAGCATTTTTTTGTATGGAAAGGAAATGACCTTGGTGTTATTGAACAAGGAAATTGTTTTGATTCTGGTAAGTAAAACATACGATTTTTCTCGTAGGTAAGTTTGAGCTTTAGGGTGCTGATAAGAATGGCTTGTAATCATTGCGTTTGCTGTCCTTTTTACCTGATAGGTTTCTTCTTTCCTGCTTGGCAAGTTTGGACATAATGCCAAAGGTAAATTTTATCATTTATACTTTTTGACGGGCTGTCAAACTAGTTCACTGGTTGACATTGCAGTGTTTTTGTTCACAATTCCTATGTACTTATAAATCTTTTACAGTTGCCTTGTCCGCGGCGAGCGCTTGGTCTTCCTCCAGAATGCTAGAAACATATATATCTATACTTTACTTTCAATGGTGGGGAATCAGATTTCTCGCCTCTTAGATTGCTGAGCGGAAAAAAAAATTAATAAGAGCACTGCATATTCGCGTATGTTGCCTTTAAACAAACGTTACCACAATGTTTGAAAGGTATACTCTATTGATAGGTAATTGCTCCTTTATCTGGGAGCATTACATGCGAAAAAGTTTAACAGTAATGGTATGTTTGATTATTATCAAAGAAAATTGCAGCTCACGGCGGTCTCAGTCTGTTTTCATGGTGTTAACGAAGCAAATTGAATTTGAGTTCCATATCAAGGTTTGCCGCCTATGAGCACAAATAAAAGCGTTTAATTTAAGTTGTAAGGATTTTCCCTGTACTTCAATCTTATAATTTTGTCTACCAGGCAATTGCTTGGCGTAATGACATGGCTTTGGCTTTCGAAGGAAACCGGCGAAATCTTACTAAAAATTAACTGCTGAATAAATTCATGTATTTCCGGTGGAAACTGAGACCCCTCTTTCATAATAGTGGCAAAAATATTCCTGTTTTTCTTCGAAGGGGTGGACTATATGAACCTAGTTACAAGACCCCTTGCTGTTTGCTTTTTTCAATTTGACTTTTACGACCAATGAGATGACACTTCAACAATGAAAGTGAAGAACCGCAGCATGAATTTATAAGCGTTTTCCTTATGTTTCCATTTAGTGTTTGCATTTAGCACTGCTTATCGAGGCTCTGTTCCAAATTAAGCGTCTTTGTGCTAACGAAGCCGCATGTCTCCTTTGACAATATATAAGGTATTAAGTGTGTTAAGAAATATTGTTGCTTATTGTTAATGGACTTCCCTTCAACTGTTAAGTCCGTAAATAGTGACAGATATGTTTTGGTAATCTCCGAGAATCTCAAAATTGCAAGTTCTTATAATCCTGCGTCATTTATAATATCATACAATGCGTACGTTTGATTGGTTCAGTTATACCTGCAATCCCTGTTCAAGCCATTTGACATTTGGACATTTCTAAAATCACCATCAACACTTGAAAAATCTACGTTCGTTGTTTTTCGGGTGGCTATTCATCAACTCATTTTTTTTTCACCACGACACTTAGCTTTGCAATTGTTCTAAACACATTCAATGTCTAAGATTAAGATTTTTTTTTTGGAGATAGAGAGAGATCTCTCTCTCCCAAAAAAAAAACAAAACATCTTAATCTTAGACATTGAATGTGTCTAGATAACTAAATAATTTCGCTTAGTGAATAATCGTTGAGTACATTTAATTTTATTAATTGTCATTTATTTTACTTCATTTATTTATTATTTTTGTTAAAGGGAGCAAACTTTAAGTTGATGTTATTGTTTTTTTAAATCAAGCAGATAATAGAGGGTAATGAATTTTGTCGCAAGAACAATGTCTTCCAAAGTCCTTCGTGTTACAACTGTTACGCGCTTTGGCGGCCCGACAAGTTTTCACGTAGAGTGAAATTAAAGGGATTATACTAGAAAAATAAGGAAATGCGTGGCTAAGTATTTTTGGCTTAAACAGGAGATATCAGCAACTGAAGATTGAAATGATGAATTTATCAGTATTGACGCGTGTATACTTAAAAAGTATATATTATTGCTTCTAACAGGAGTCGAACCTGTGACCTTCCGATTATTAGTTCGGATCCTCTGGCCATTCGCCTAAGTTCTGTTGACAAACGCTCGCCATACTGATAGGATTAAAGTGCCAAGACTGTTAATCAAGTTTGCTGACCGAGAACAATGCTCATAAACAATAACATAGCTTGAGAACCAGTTGCATATGCTCCGTAAATACATTTAAAATGAAGTTTCTTTGTAGCGAAATAAATCATAACAATCTTGACTTGCCACTTAACTCGTGAAAAGTGAGTTGTGCGAATTAATATCCTTCCTGGTACTTTGTGTAACATGTTACAAATAACAGGAAGTTCTATCAGCGAGCTCATACAAAGAACATTATCAATTTGTGGTTTCTATTCAGCGGGATGTCTTGCTGCGTTATCAGGGTGAACAAGATATGGAGATACGGATCTCTACTGTTTTCACCGTCCGGATTTCAAAGAGATAAGCCTTCAATTAAATGCTTCTTGTTTAAACGCATTACGACGAACGCACATATCCCTGATGGCATTCACTAGATGACCGATCAGGAACGAGAGAAGTCGCCCAAGGCATTCGACGGGCGATGTTCGAAAGTTTATCTGCATAACAGCTGTTATTTATATACGAGCGTCAACCAGCGCGCGCGCAGCGCGGAAGTTGACCAATTTCCACAGTTTGAGATCATTGGCACCGCCTGTAATTGATATTATGGGAGCGTTTTCAATCGAGTTCGTCACAAATTTCGCGATTACGTGGGTTTTGTATTCCTGATCTCAGCAATTGGCTGAAAAACCTTGCGACAGATTCTCAGCCAGTCAGAGGCAAAAACACAAACAATTGTGACTTGTTCTCACGCGTTTTCCTGCTCTACTTTCGGCTGTATCCATTTGCTTTGCATCATGATTGGCTCATTTATTTTGTTGCCTGCGTCTTTCCTGATTGGTTAAGGTAATTACTTTGGTTTGTGGAACTCAATTGGAAACCGAGACGACTAATTGTGATTGATTTGAACCGAGGAATCATATCAATTGAATAGGATCGTCAAGATGGGTGTAGTCCCGAGGGGGAGCAGGGTTTGCGCAGTGGTGAGAACGCTGCAGCTGTCCGTTTCGTAAACGGTCGTTGCGATTTTGTAGCGGTGGAATCCGTGGAAACCACGGCACACGGTTAACAAACTTTAGACGTTCTTCTACTAAAATGAGCGCGGGATGGCTCCGCAACTTTTTACTTCGCGCCAAAAAGACAGACAAACTCTTCCAAAGACTACAGGGGTCCAATTACGATACAATGCGCCAATACCCAATTGCGTGACCCACGTGTGCATGAGTAACGCAACACAACTCTTCTACAATTTCAACGACACTTAGGAAAATTTTCACTGTTATAAGTTTGCTTTTTGCAAATAAAGAAAAATTACCTACTGAAGAATCGAACCCGGGCTGTTAGATTAATAGCGCACGTCACTCACCACAACTCTAGCGAGTTGCTCGGCCAAGCACCGTAGATTTTGGCTATCTAATCATTCTATATAAAAGAAATAATAGCTGTTTTCAGTACCTAAAACTAACCCTAACCTCACCCAAATGCTAAGACCAAACACCTCAATTATTTATTAGGCTTAATTTCTCAATCTGAGCGCAATTTTAGCTAATTTAGTTGCAATTTCAACTACTGTAGGTCTAATTTATGACAAAAGGCTCGGTTACCAAGAATTGGCATCGACCGTAATAAATGGCAAACGGCCGTTTCCGAAAGGGAAATCGCCCTCGATTCCCGGTCTCGGTGTCATATGTGGGCTGAGTTTGTTGGTTTCTGTACCCTGCCTCGAGAGGTTTTTCTCGGGTTCTGCGGTTTTCTCCTCTCCACAAAAAACCAACATTTAATTTGATTTTGATTTAATTTGTCATATATGTGAGGCGCATTTGAAACTGCATAGTTGAATTTGCGCCATATAAATAATTAACAATTATTGGACGAGGTTGAGCAAAATATCGTGATTTGTCAGTGGCGAGGAGATCAATTATTTGCCGAAGCCGAAGGCTGAGGCAAATAATTGACCTGCGAGACACTGACAAATCACGATATTTTGCGATAACCACTTCAATAATTGTTTATCGTTCGATCACCGTTCTTTTGATCAACTAAATATGTCAAATCACTCTCTGCCTGCTCGGGGAACCGATCTGCCATTTTCACACGAGAGCGTAGTTTCAATTACGCATGAGCAGAATATTATTTGCAGCAAAACACTTATTTGTAGGCAGTTATTTGCAGGTCACGTGGTGAGCTCTCGGTCAATGAAAAGGAAGGAAAAATCCATCGAATGATAAATATTATTATTGTAAGGACTATTGCTAAATAAGCCATTTCCAAGTTCACTTCAGCCTCATTTTCAAAGCAATTCTAAGTGCGAAGTGTTTTCTTATCTTATGAAAATCAGTTTTTATTCAGCTTTGGTCCGGAAATGGGGCCTGAGTACTGCAATGCACTGATGCAATGCACTGATGCAATGCAATGCAATGCAATACATTGCCATGCAGTACTTTACTCTACTGAACTGTGGTGGTTGACCACCAAGGTCACAGCAATTTGGTCGAATATTTACTAATCAATTCTATGATTCATTCTAGCATGGGACCTGTCCGCTTCTGGTACAATCCCAGACAACAAAGTCGTTTGTCAAGGAGAACGCCTGCGACTCCACTGCCTCAACTCAAGCACGAGGCTAGTGATTTACTCTGCAATGTACGGGAGAACAGAACCCGGTGACGTGCTATGCCCGTACATAGGAGCCGAGCAGGACATGAACTACCACTGCGGTGAGGTGGACGTCACCTACCTCATCAAAGTAATGTGCGAAAACAGAACAAGATGCAAAATAAAAATAAGCAGTGAACTGTTCGGGGATCCATGCCCTAAACAAAACCTTTACCTTAACCTGGTTTATGCCTGCGGTAAGTGTCTTCCATTGTCGCACCAAAACGTAGTACCTTGAGTTTGTTTACACCGAGTATCGAAACATAATTTTGAGCTCTTGGAGGTCAAACTGACACCCGTCCAATACTCTAACCAATGCTGCACCATCATATTCTGGTAGGATTTTATGGATGGGCCTTGAACCATCTGGTTTCCCATACCGCAAATGACCTTTTCTTACATTTGCGTCATTTTGTTGCATGATAACCAGCTTTCTTTTTTCAGTATTTTCCTGGCTTAAGGTGGCTCAAAACGGTTTCAACACCTTCGAGAGAATCACTCATTAGAACGATTGACACTGCAATATTGTATCAGGTATTAGCAATGTTATGGTACGATATGAAACAACAATTATTGCTGATTACGATGCGCTCATTATTGTGACATAATAACTAACGGTGGTAATAGTTACAAGCCCCACCAAAACACCCTATAGACCGAATTCATAAACGGCTGCTAATAAATTATTCTTTTCTCTTAATGCTAATTTCCCTCACTAGCCTCGTTAGCACGTCAGAATTGAAAAGAATTCTCGCTTTAAAATGAGGCTAGTGAGGAAAATTAGCATAAAGAGAAAAGAATAATTTGTTAGCCGCCATTTATGAATTCGGTCTATAGTTTGGCTTTAGTTGCTCGTATCTCAAAACGAAATGGGTGACCCCCAATTTTTATTTCTGGAAAGTGATAGGCACGCCAAGACGAAACATTTTGCAAAGTTTAAAAAAATTCTGTGGGGCGGATTCAGAGCCACCTTAATTTTTTTTATTTTTTTATTTTTTAAGATGTCTCTGGATTCGCTCCACAGAATTTCTTGAAACTTTGTAGAAAGTTTCATCTTGGCCTGCCTGTCACTTTCCAACACTGAAAAAATGGGTCACCGTGTTCGTTTTTGAGATACGAGCAACTAAAGCCAAAATAAAGGGTGTTTTGGCAGGGCTCTCCCGTTGCCATGGTTACTTATTATGTCACAATAATTCATATGAGCGCATCTTATTCAGTAATAATTTCTGTTTCGTATGGTACCATAACACTGCTAATACCTGATACAATGTTGTAGTGTCATTTGCTCTAATAACTAGGGAGTCTCTTAATAGTGTTGAAACCGGTTTTAGCCACCTTAAGCACATTCGCGACTTTCAGAAGAACGCCGTCACTATGCTCACTAGCCTGGATGTTCGATTAAAATCCTCTTTTCAGACAACTGGAAATAAGATGCTCTAGTCTTCCTCTTACTTAATCCATCGTCGCCTGCGAAATCCTCTAATTAAGTACTTTGAAAAGCCTGCCTGTGTTGCCTTTAACCAATCTTTGAGTCAATAAACCGATAGCAGCCTTTACACATGACGCCACGGCTACCATGTTGGTGTTGGTATGCCGAAATGGTCTTCCGGAAGTTGAATTCAATGTTTATGCAAACGTGTCTTTGTTTGTTTGTTTGTTTGTTTTCGTTAAAAATAAAGTAAAATAAAATAAACCGCGTGAGTGAAAACGCTCTATTGCAACCAGGCTGTTGCAGGTGGAGGTCAAAGGTGACCTCGAGCAAAGAGTGGTTAACACCAAATTAGAATCCTACTATATCTGTTGGCTGCCTGGCTCCTCTAGCCCCTATGGTTATTCCAGGCAGCCAGTACTCTTTGTAATATTATTCAGTTATTTGCAATGTAATTCTGTTTTGTAGTCTGAGTACAAATAAAGATTGTTGTTGTTGTATTTGGCATCAATTCCAGGTGTCACCTAAAAGGTCCTTAATCCTTAATGCCGGAGCATAGATAAATGTAGACAACGTCCAACGACAACAGCAACAATAAAACTAATAAAACTTAGCAGCAGCAACAACAACAACAACAAAAACAAAACAATAACAAAACTTTTTTTGTTCTGGTTGGTCACTGAAAAATTCTTCCTGTTCTGAGGAAATGATCTTAGGTGAGACGTTTCAATAGAACAGTTGGTTTATTAATATATTATTTTAGTATAAATCTACTAGCGTTCTATCACGAATATCGTTCTCTGATTGGCTACGCTACTCGCTATCTATTCTGTGATAGCGAGTAGCGGTTTTCAACAAAATGGCGGCCACTTCATCGCGTTTTCGAAGTGTTTCGAAGTGTCTGCGATGAGGATATAGATAATTTACTTGCTTAGTTTTGAACGACTAGTAGATTTGTACTAAAACAATTAGATCATTCGCTCTCGATTTCTATGCGTGATAGTTGACTCGGGCTGCGCACTCGTCAACTATCACGCGATAGAAATCTCGAGCTCATAATCTAATTGTTTAATAGAATTGCAGAAGCGAAGAGCAAAACTCGTGACAAAGTCTTCAACTTCAAAAACTCGGGCAACAAGCACTTCAGCAAGTACGATCGCGGCATCACCGACCACCTTTTCTAGCAGTTGCTCATCTATCATGACGTCCTTACCAACACCACATAAGACAGCCAACTCTTCCAGCACCTTGTTGGTTACTCAGTCAACCAAGATCACTCAAGAATCTCCCAAGGTTCACACCACTGACAGTGAGGCCAATGATTCAAGTGGCGGTAAAGTCGTCGAAACTCTGCAAGTGGAACAGAGCGATTCATCTGCAGCAAAGACTGATAATGGGTCTTTAGGCGTTGCTGGCGCATTATTTGTGTGGTTTTTGTTCTTGCAAGGTATGCACTTTTCTTCCCACCTCCAGTATAGCAGAGCCTCGCCCTCAGACGCCTTTGTGCGTTCTACCAACGCTTTGCACAGAGGGATCTGAAGGCGGTATGTGAAAACTGCAGATCGCAGACCAAGCGTAGCCTAACTCAAACTCGCAATTATTGAAAGCTAACCGTTTTAAAATGGGTGCCTAGACTTACTTAAATACTGTTTATCAGCGCTATTTGTAATGAGACAGTCTGCAATCTGCGCGGTCTGCAGTCTGCAGTTGTCGGCACCGATCTGAAGGTGGAGCTCTGACAAAAAAAAAGTCAAACCCAAGTGTGGTGACCATTTCTTTTGGATTTCTTACCCAACAAGCACTAATCGATTTGAATTCTCAGTTAACAATAAATCTGCAACCATCAATAATCTTGTTCCGGCGTTTTGTGTGAATGGTAGTCATGATCAATTTAAGGAACACGCAATTTTAACTATCGAGTGAGTAAAGCTTGTTCACCTTTACTGTGCTGGTCATAGAGTTAAACTACAACACTAAATATGTTATTGTAGGTTTTTTATGCTCTTTGCTTCGCTGTTGGATACCCAAGGCATTTGTGTCCTAGTGGCTTTCACCTGACTAGCTCACTGCAATACCTGCTTAGTTGATTCAGATTTCAGATTTTTATTATTATGCACTATTTACAACACTTATAGCATTAACAGTATTGCAAAAATTACATCACTTAAAGTGCATATGAAGTAAAAAAAATGTTTGCGCAATTTTACAGCTTTTTATATGTACTTTTCAAAATGCAAAAAACCGAATAGTGTAAGAGAGAAAAATCGGAGTTTCTTGCCGCCGAAAGTTCAAATTTGTCGATAAAAAGTGGATCCAATTTGCGCGCGGCCAAAGCGATCATGTTACAAGTTCGTGACGTAAGAAATTGTTCGGACGACTCGATCGTAATGGCAGACAAGGGGAAGAAAAAGAGTAGAGGCAACTATTGTGCGGCGGGTGGCCCCAATATGTCCAATTGCAGCAATAATTCGTCGACACCGGGAATATCTATGCATTACTGCAAAAATATAATTTAAGGCTACAATGCATCGCTATCACAACTCACAAGGGGAGTCCGTGCAGGCCTGTCACTATCTTTTGATTTCACCAAAAAAAATATAACAAATACATCACCAAAATGAAATGTGCTCAGTGACCAAAGTAGCATAAGCTTTCGTGTTGG
>BLFK01000096.1:750127-755127 GCA_014634185.1 Astreopora myriophthalma | reverse complement strand
CCTCTACAGAATCATATCAAAAATCGTGTCAAATACGGTATGAGTATTCCTTCTTTCCCCTCAGACTGGCTTCAGAATCTCCTCAGTCTCGCCGGAGTTCCAACCCTCCAATCGTGAGAGTTGAAAAGCCAGACGGATCCACCGTGTTTTTAAAGTCACCGTTTCCAAGCAGCGACGAATCTCTGCGAAGCAAGAGAGGGAGATACGTCGATGTAGAAGATTATCGGAAAGCAAGAAACAAAGATGCTGCTGAAAAATCTGGAGAGTCGTTCTTTTACTATCCTTATTAGAGGGGGGTGTTAAACGTGGAGTATAGCTGTTTTAAATCAACTGTCGAAAGTAATTACGTAAGTGGCTTGTTTGAACATTGCTTACGTTTAGTGAGCACATGTCAGTGAGCACATGTCAGAATGTATTTAACCCACCCGTACGTGTTGGCTCAGTGAGTTGAGAGCATTACCTTGGCATTAAGCAGCTATTTTTCATCCCATTCTGGAAAATATTACCGTGAGCGTTCTCCAAACACAAGAACATTCAAAAGCATTTCATTTTTTGTAACGTACGCATCGTATCTGCAGTCATCATGGTTCTTAGGTTAACTGAAGGTAAATTAGACTTACTCGAGAATTTAAGAAGCATTGCAAACTAATCGTGATAGCTGCCTTCTTCGAGATAAACTCGGGTATTAAAAATAATAATAATTGTATGTACATCTTATATATTTGATTCTCGCCTGTCGTTAATTTCGTTTGGGCGATTTATATTACTAATATATATTTTTCAACCATTTATTTGTAAAATATTCTTTTGCAATTGGCTAGTCTATTCTTAGGCATTTAGACACATTGCGGACTGTCTAATGCTTTTGTTGTATGAGTTGGTATTGACAATTAAAAAAAACTGCCACTGCGACGATAACAACATCCTGATCATCATTATCTTCATCATTATCAAATGTTAAAAAGCCACAGTTTTTGTCTAATAATCGAGGAAACATACCATTGCTACCACCGCGACAACAATGGTTCGTATATCACCATTTCATCAGCTCTGATGCTTTGAAGTCCAGATTTATGTGACGCCGGATTAAAATTGAACGCGGCTCGAAGTGACTTTTTGTTTAATTTCCCTCTTTTTATTGCCCTGCTGCACACACTAATTACTGTTAGAATAAGTATAGGTTATAGCATGACCTGTAGTGGTATTTGGCAATAACACCGCGAGTGATATTTCAAAATTATCCAAAATACCACGAGCCGCGAAGCGGTGAGTCGTATTTGGAGAATTTTGAAATATCACGAGGCGGTATTATTGCCAAATACCACGTACAAGTCATGCTATTATTTGTTTATAATGGAAGCCGAGAAATTTTTGCTGTTATACCACTACTGTTATACCATTTTTGCTGTTATACCACTATTACGCGGAAATGGCGATACTATCCCACCAATCAAATCTCCGAAATTTCTCGGCTTATATTATAACGAGGGTAACCAGTCCAAATGTGCCACGATATTTGCGCAATTATTTGTTTGTGCTATAAGAAATTGTATTCCACTCTGACACGTTCATTCCATCTCACTTCACTCCGATCGGTTTTCTTTATATTGCATATTAAGAAAGTTTGTGTTGGGTATCAGATCTGATCTGATCTGATCTGATCGGATGAGGAGCTTCTGTTGACATTGAATTTGGTGTGTGCTTTATAGCTGTACAAATTTGACTCGCCGTTTGTGCTTTGAATAGTCCCATTATAAAACTATGTACGTGGTCAAGGAAAGAAACGAATAAGAGATCTGCACTCATTGCAGACTAGAATTATCCGTTAGACTTGTGGCACGCCATTTTCTGCTTCATCACATAACAAATAAATGGGCGGGTAGGGAAAGATGGTTTCTCTGAGAACGAAACAAAAAAGCCGCACCCTTCACATCACAATCGGTGTTAAGACAAAGTTTGAAAACTTATGAAGCAAAATGGTTAAAAGATAGAGTATAGTGTAAAATAAATATTTGAGAAAAGTTAATCTTAATCAAAAATAGTTTATTCATTGCTGAATTAAAATTTCGAAGAGGTGTTAACAATTGTACAATTGTACAGGAATTTCTACGATCAGTGATGCCTAATGAATAATACTAATTATGATAACAAGATAGATTGCTGGTAAGTCGACCGTATGTGTTTTCTTGAATTTTAATGTCATGCTCTGAAAGAAACTATGCTAAAACATGACAAGGACACTACTGAAATGCTTATTCGCCTTTTTGCTTAGTTAATAGACATGTTCAAGGGGATATCTGGAAAGTGACTCAGGAACAAAACACTGCTTTAAATGTGTCAATGTCTTAGTTTCTTGTTCCAAAATATATCAAAGTCCAAGACACTGAATAAAAATATTTTCATGCTTGTATTGCAGTGAATGAAGAAAGCAAACAAAGGTGAATCTTGCCTGTTATCAGCTTCGCTCTGATTTCAATTGGCTGAGTATCGAAAGTTAGATTCCGCTGCAGTCAGTCCTTATAGTGGGTTTGAAGTTCAGTCCTCCATGCGCTATAATAGTATTAAATTCTCGTCGGACCTCGGCCAGGTTACCCTATGTCGAAGAGGGACCAAACAACACCCACATCCCGTATTTGATTTTGATGATGATCCATGATGATGATTTAAACATGTTTCTCATTGTTTTCCCCAAAAGCACCTAGGCTTGACAAGGAGAGTTCAAATAATGCAAATTTTAGTATTATACATGAATGTAAATATTATGCATCCCAAAAGTGAAGAATGATCATCGCAGTTAATTTTCCAATTTAAGCAATTGGAAAGGAGAAGCCTGAAAAAAATCAGGGCATATATTTCACATTATTTCACTCCTCACGGGAGATATGAACTCACTAAATTGACCTCGCTCCCAATGTGTGGCTTCATAGCTCAGTTGGTAGAGCATCGCACCGGTATCGCGGAGGTCACGGGCTCGAATCCCGTTGAAGCCCTGATTTTTTCAGGCTTCTCCTTCCAATTGCTTAAATTGGAAAATTAACTGCGATGATCATTCTTCACTTTCATCTGCAACCGCAGTTCACATATGAATTATTTTATATATACTTCACATTACCAGAGGATATTGTTAATAATTAAGAGAAAAATGGCACATGACGGTATTCCGGCCAGGACTTTATGAGATGCCGGTTACAATGCCTTGCTTTCACGATCGGGAACTGTTAAAATGGGAGTTGGTTATTTTTCACCGATTTTTCGACAAACAGAATGCTTAACAGTCCTGAACAAATCACACCCTGAACCGAAATTTCATAGCCTGCGGTGAAGAGGGATCACGACCAGCTTATTTGATGTGGCAGGTGTAGGGGCTCGATAGCGAGGATATACAAACTTATATATCAGAACATTTGTGTTTCTTCAGAGTCAAATGCTTGAGTCTAAAGATCACATCTAATATCTTGGCAGTGGCGTCAGAACTGATACAATCAGGAAATTTCATATCGACGCTGCTGTCACAAGAATGAAGTTAAGCTGTTGGCGTGTTTAAGACGTGTACGTTTAAATATTTACCAGTCCCTGATATAGGATCCTTGTTTCCTGAGGCCAGTCATCGAAGACTTCATTTCATAAAATTTTAATTTTCCAGAAAAGAGCGCTTAGCAATATTTATTTTGTCGACATGCATGTGCAGACGTGATCATGCAGTTCTTTTTAATTGCCAAAGAGAATATCTTTATGCCATTGACGTTTTTTGTGTCCAAATGAATCACTGCATCAGTAATTGAAGTAATAGCAGACCTTATGCATCTTGAAATTATCAAAATATCCATTGTCCTTTCATACAACATGCGGTGATCATCCACCTCCATTAAGGGTAAAAGGCCGAATGAGTTTGCGGAATGGCATGTGGCATGACCTGCGGAATGGCATAATTATGCGCAATGTAATATATGCAGAATGACTCAGAAATAAATTAACCCTAACCCTAAAAAAAAAAGTTTTTAGGGTTAGGTTATGGTTAGATTTAATTTGTTTCTTTGACTCATTCTGCATATATTACATTCCTCATAATTATGCCATTCCGCAAACTCATTCCCCCCTTTTACCCTCAAGTTTTACGTCCAAAACACTAGACTAGAAATGCATATTGAAAGCGTTCTTTCATGGCAAGAGTTGGTTTTTAAAAATAAACTGGGGTGGCGTTAAACTTATAAAAGTTATAAAACATTGACACGTGCTTCCTGCTAATGATAAATACGTGTTAGATGAAAATATCAATGACGTTTACCCATCCCTGCATCACAGTTGTTTCTCAGAACGAATTAGTGAAATTGTTAGCTTGGCAGGGATAACTCGTGAAAAGTGTGTAGTGGCTTGTGCAATCAAACTTGTTAATAACCATAAGACTGGCAAGCTGAATAGTTTAATAGCCTTTACCCCCGGTGAGGTGCTGTATGGCCAAAAAAAACCAAACAGACAGAAAAATCGACTTTTAATAACTAGCTTTCGATTTAACTGTGATCGACAATAGAAAAGAAGCCAGTGTCATGAAAAATGATGACGCGCGCTTTTTGATCGCGATTGGACAAATCAAAAAATAAAATAATTTCTTTGGTTTAAATGTTTGACTGGCAAGGCTCACAAAGCTGTGAATGCAATTCAAAGAAATTTGTGGCGCGACCTGTAGAAAACTGTTCGCTGAAACGTAAACAAACCCATATCAAATGGCTTAAATGGTCTTCGGAGGTATCAGCAAATTCTCTAAATTTGAAGCTGCCTCAGTTATCTTCACCGACGACTCACTTTCGTTCAATTAATGTTGAAATTATGAAGGCGTCGCTGAAACTGAATGACAATATCTGTGACAGATTCTGCTGTACCGTGTAACTTTGATCTTTTGAAGAATGTGCGCAAGGACAAATTTAGTTCTTTGTCAGGTATGTCATGGAGTTTGCTGTTTTTGTTTCCGAACGGTAAGCAAAACTGCTTCCTCATCTGCCATC
>BLFK01000096.1:737627-745127 GCA_014634185.1 Astreopora myriophthalma | reverse complement strand
GTGTAAAAGAAAAAGAAGTCTTTCTTCATTCATAATGAACTACGAAGAAATCTCCACCTCCATTTGCGTCATGTATCTGTGGAATAGGCTGAATGGCCGAGGGCCCCCTTGCCACTGTAGTTGGAAACATGTGTCTGTGAATGCAAATGTGTAAACATCGCCCGGTATGTTAAATAATCTGATTTTGCCTGTCCTTTGTGCATTCCCATTGGGTTTTGTATGCTCTTTATAATTGATAACACAGTGCTGTAATTACGGCTTGGAGTAATTTGGTAAACCATTCTCCATATTAGGACAGCATGTGTTTGCGACAAGACAGGTGACATCACGATTAAATTAATTTCGAGTAGAAAGCCAGAAATATCCCAGACTTCCAAGACTCAGTTGCATGTCTCCTCAATTTCAACCAACCGCTTTGTTCGATACCTACCCATGGTAGTCACGCCGCTTATGATTGAGACCTCGTCTGTGGTTTTCAGAGTTGTAATTGTGAACGAGAAGCTTGGACGGGACGTGAGTTTAGGTCGACAGCTCTCAATGCCTCTTAAGAGTGCATTAAAATTTATGAGAAATCCCCATAAACTTGGCGTTCGCGGACGGGCAAGTCAATTTGAGTGACAACAATCTTAAGGGTTTAAAAGTCAGGCATGAGAATATTTTAGACGCCACCGAACGAACTTGCGCATTAAAGGAGAAACGTGGAAATATATCTCGGAACGGAGAGGTTTAATAAAGCTCTCTGTAGAATTTGAGCATTCACGATGATGCTTTTCCAGTCGTTCGCGGTTCTCGCAAAGGTGAGTGTTGTTAGTTGGAATGTTATCAAACGCATCTCATATCAAACGAAAGAAACTCTTGCTGCATCCCCGGTCATTTGAACTCTGCCTTTTTCTTGTCCGCTGCAGGTTATTCTTGTCATCCTAGTGCTAAAGCTCAACATCACGGTCAATAATGGCGGTAAGTCCACTTTTTCTTAGCTTACCTTTGTATGTGTTTCCCCTCAGGTTGTCTGTGGTCATAGAGGCGACGAATAAGATTTTGATTTTAATTTCACAATGATCATAATCTTAAGCAGTTGCAACGAGGTCTGAAAACAAATACAGGATTGAATTGGCACTAAATTTTATTCTGCCACCGGCGCTCTTGCTCTCGTTGACAGTTGAAGTGAATATGTGAATATAAAAATTGGAACAATCAAACAAACAAAAAAATTTGGAGCCGTTCCTCATTTTCTCAATTAAAACGATCGTTGATCAGAGCTTAGCCCATTCTAATGTTAGCAAGGCTGGGTTAGCTCACGATTTGCCGGAAGCATTGCGAAACGTTTTTGTACGGACTTATACCCAAACAATTCATTTACACACAACATTTGTGGTGGACAAACCTTTGAGGTTTGTTTCAGTTGTTCGTCTTTGACCGCAGTTTATGCATTGTGGCAACACCTGCGTTTTTAAGTACATTCCCAGACAGTGTTGCGGAAGAAATTTCAGCCGGTTTAAAATTCTTTGAAACAGCTAGACTTATCGAGACTTGTGCATAGAAACCGGCAGCGGGAATAGCAAAAATGGAGGAAAGCGCCGGTTAATTACTAGTGTAAATAACCTTTAAATATTTCTTTTCTGAACATAGCTGCAAATATATACTTTTGTCTGCAGCGAGGATTTTGTAAAGAGTTTCTTGGAACCCCAACGAGCCACTCCAACCAGAGCACAGGTTACATTGTGTTACGAAATGGGAACAAAAATTTCAAATTGTCTTGTTGCTCTCCCTTTAGCGCTATTAACGATAATTGGCCTGCTTTGCATTGCTTTCATTAACACTTACAGAGACGTCCCAAAAAGAAAAATAATTTCATGGTAAGCTTAAATAATAAGACTGAATTTGTAAATACAATAATATGTCGCTCAGAAATTGGGACATCTGCAGCAGTTCTCGTAAAATGCATTGAAGATGGTTAAAATACATTTAAAAATCTCCCTGTTTTTTTCTTCTGGCAGTGACCAAATTCGCTGTTACTCTATTGAAACCACTCAAGCGAAAAACGCTCCGTTTATTTTAAAAGTGAGGATTGTGAGGTTCTTTAAATAATCGTACTGACTTATAAACCTATGGTAATTCATCCAATTTTTGTTTGGCTAAAAACGATTAACCCCAATATCGTTCGTGTTGTTTTTAATTTCTATCAAAACTAGTAATCCATCGGAAAGATACTACAAACTTTGCTTCAACCAAAAACGTTCTAATTTTTTTCATTTAAACTTTCATATTTTACTTCAAACATAGTTTTTCTTTTTAGATCTAATTAGAAATCAAACCCTTTTTTCGAAATTTTCTCACGGAACCTCAAGAAAAACTTTCTCGTCATTCATTTTTCATAGCAAAACGTTTAGAACCCCTAAACCCCTCCGAAAAAAATAATAAAAAATGAATCAAATTGATTGTGGAACTTCTGAGAACGTGCTTTAACTAAGGATTATTTGACTTTAGTCAATGAATTATATATTGGTTTTATCGGCACTGGACTATTCACCTGTTAGCATGGACTGTCGTTCGAGGTTATGATGCAGCGATGACTGTGTGAGCTAATTAAGTATACATAGATACAGTTTTTCTCTTACAAGTATCTCTCTTCAAGATATACAACCGACAGGGATAAAGCAAGGAACTAGAGTACGAGATAAAAAATAAAAACAAAAGTACTAGTGCTAATTGCGATAAAGATATCAGTGGGGTGAATACTCTCATGCCAGCTAGTTCTCTCTCTCTTTCTGACTGGAATAAGACAATGTTTTCACTTTGGATCAGCGTTTCCGTTGCAAGACCTTTGAATTTCATCTCAAAACACGCTTTTATGAGATATTCATAAATTCAAATAACTTGTTCCACCCTGCAATTGGTCTGAGAAGAGTAGTATAGGGGGGATGGATAGACGAAATTTTTCAAAATGGCCGCCGGTGGAAAATTCAACCCAAGCCGGTTTTTTGATGAGATGCAATCCTTGACGGTATAGAGGGAGTTTTAATGAGATGCGCTTCATGTAGGTGTACGAGGGCAAATCCAAGATGACGGCGGTATTGAGCTTTTAAGAGTTTAATGAGATGCAAGAGATCTTGGTATATGAGGGATTTAATGAGATGCGAAGGTGTATTTGTTTTGAATTGTACTATGTTTTTTCTTTATTTGGAGTGAAGTGTATTGAGCTCTGGTGGTACGATTCCGCCCAACCAGCCGGGCAGTGTCGCGCTTATATAGAGAAAGAACAAGGGAGAAGCGAAGAACCAATAAGAAGGCATGGACGTCCCGGTCAAACGAGTTGGTTAGAAAAAACAGACCAAACCAGTTTTCAAGACATAATCTATTTTAATGACTTAAAAACAAACAAAACATGGAAAATTAAAACTTGGCAAAAAAAAAGGCTATAGAATGAAATCAAATGGGCTCTATCTCAATAAAATGTGGCGATCTTTCAGTTCGCTTTTGTACGCGTCTGACACGAATTGTATGTCGGACATGGGCAATTGAGTATGGTTGTAAATAAGTTGTAAATATCCACTTTATCATCATTCCACCTGAATATTGATCAGTTCTTCTGATGGAGCTTGAATCAGTGAATTTTGATTGGTTGTTGATTTTTTAAGTCATTTAAATAGATTATGTCTTGAAAACTGGTTTGGTCTGTTTTTTCTAACCAACCCTTAATTAAGCTTGTTTCAACCCGTTCGACCGGGACGTCCATGCCTTCTATATTGGTTCTTCGCTTCTGCCTTGTTCTTTCCCTATATAAGCGCGACATTACCCGGCTGGTTGGGCGGAATCGTACCACCAGAGCTCAATACACTTCACTCCAAATAAAAAAAAACATAATACAATTCAAAACAAATACACTTACTCATCTCATTAAACCCCTCATATACCAAGATCTCTTGCATCTCATTAAACTCTTAAAAGCTCAATACCGCCGCCATCTTGGATTTGCCCTCGTACACCTACGTGAAGTGCATCTCATTAAAACCCCCTCTATACCTTCAAGGATTGCATCTCATTAAAAAACCGGTTTGGGTTGAATTTTCCACCGGCGCCCATTTTGAATAATTTCGTCTATCTATCCCCCCTATACTACTGAGAAGGTTTTGGAATTAAAATGGGAATTTGAGAGGAAAAAATTACGGCGGTCTTCTACTGAGTACTTTCTCCTTGCCTTCTAGCATGTGAGCTCAACCCCATTGCGACAGTAAAGATTTAGTCGGTTTTGGATATTTATTTGTCTGGGTATGGAACAAAAAGAAGCCAATCATGTCTTCGTGATCGCAATGACGATGAATTTCCATTCATACCTGGTTTTTCAGGTCTAATGTAAAAGAAGCGTTTTTTAATGTCATTGAATCCATTAGCATGCGGATTTGAAGAAAAAAGTTACACATTTAAAAATTCCTTTTGAAGGGATATTTGTCGGGTCTTTTGAACAATATTAGCTTAGTGAAAGATGTCAGCTTAGTTGCCAAGAACAGTAGGGAATCTATGAATGCAGAATGTGAGCACTATTTTTGCGTCCCAATAGCTTCACTAGCCTTCTGGCCCGTAGGCGTTGTGCAGCCGAACATGTAAGTCACTCCGTCTGTGACTCAGCCTACTGAATCATTTCATTACGGAGCAATTACGTCCACCAGGAGAAACGAAAGTTTCCTCTTGCAATATGGGAGACCTGTCAGTCGCAAAGGAAAAAGGGACAGAAAGTGTAGATGTCGAAAGTGTTAATTAAGGATGAAAATCTTAGGCATCATTCGTCAATTCTTGACGGTGTGTGGTGATTGCCTCACGTCTCTGTGACGTCTCATTTGTCAACCTGTGTGTCAAAGGTCCAAGATAAGATCCTGGTCTTAGCTTGTCATACCTCTGGGGGACGTTGAAGAACCGACAACACTCCTTGCGAAAAGCATGCATGGCTTCGTAGTCGCAGGTTTAAGGTGGTCTGCCACGTGTTCTTCATAAGATCTTTGAATGTCATTGAAAACTGCCGGACCTAAGATTGCGCCCAAAAACAGTTTAGAAAAGACCCCGCCGGGGAGAGACTCTGTCGTTAAGGGGCAATTGAATTATCACACTCGAAACTTTTCATCTTAATTATATAACATTTAATTTACCATTGCCCCTCTGATTTTCTTTCAGAATTTGCTCGAGTTGAACAGCTGGGACGTGCGACATCTAAGATTATATGCCAGGGAAACTCTGTTAAATTTAAGTGCGCCAACTCATCGCTTGCAATGGTCATCTATAATGCTAAATACGGACGCACAGCGGCGAGTACTACTTTATGTCCCTTTAATGCTACTAACGCTGACCAGTCGGTGTTGAGGGCAAATGACACTGACGACAACAACGTAGAGTGTCCTGGGCAGAACGTCACGTTAGATATCATGCGATTGTGTGAGCACCGAAGGCGGTGTGTGGTGACCGCAAACGAGACTTATTTTGGGAATCCCTGCCAAGGGACCTACAAGTATCTCAGTATTATTTATGCTTGTGGTGAGTATAAAACCGATATTTATGGGAATTATATGAAACAAAAGTCACCCTTGACTGAATCCAGATCGACGAAAGCCAGCGATTAGCCTGCGAGAGCAGACTCCTTTTTCGGCATTTAAAAAGGCGTCTGCTTTCGCAGATTAGCGAGCGATGCAAGTAGGAAACTATCCAAAAGGAAGCAATTACTGGTGCCTTGTTGCTGTCACTGTGATTTTCAACCTGAGTTGATAAAGTGCCAAATTTCTAAGTCATCTCTCAAAAATCATTTTTCATGATTCGTTTTCGAGGTTTGGCATAAATTAACATCTCATCTTCGATACCGGAAAATTGCTACAGTCTCAATGCAATCATTGATAATGATGAAAGCCAACAGAATTTCGATTAAAGATGCAATTCCTCCAGGTAGTACAACCACTGGGTGGGTGGATAAAAAACTGTGAATTAAATAATCAGCAAGTATGACAAAAAGCGTCCCCGAGCTCCCTCGTGCAAACTTCCACCACATTCTAGTCAAGTGGTACCCTTCATGGACTCTCTCTTTTCTTTATTATAATGACTTGCATTGATTTTGCACATTAAGGGCTGGTGACCTTAAGTTTTCGGTTCCGGCTTATTAAGATGTCCTTTCGATATGTGGGCGATGCATTGGTCATGGCATTGCCTCGCACTGATTTGGTGACAGTCGCTATATTCTTTTCAGTGGATATTATTTTACTTTTAGTTTTTGTCCCACATTCTCTCTCTCTCTCCTGCTTTTGAGTGTTAATTGTGTTCTGGAGCATTGTTTGGCAAACCTCACACAAGCGTTGAAGACAACATTGCTATCAGAACAAGGATAATGATGTTTTTAGATGTCTTATATTGAGATCGCATGGGTGTCCCGCGGCTCATTCCATCTAAGACTAAATCCTGAAATGTGGCACAAATGTTTCCCAGGGTGCCGTGACACTGGCTCCTACTCTTAGTACTGGCCAGATGTTCCTATATTCCCCGAAAACGGGAGATGAATTCAGAAGCACTTCTTCTCTGAAATCAATTATTCCTATTGTATTTTCTTTCCTTTTTTCTCTAGTTGAAAAGCACAAATCTAAACACAGGACTCCGCCTTTTTCCACGCCTCCCACAACCTACCACACTGATTATCATACTTCACCAACACCAGGTACAGCTAAAAGACCTAAGACACTTAGAGTAACACCTACACGCAAAACCACATTGACCAAACGGAAAAAGTCGACTCGCACTGCTAACAATACTTTCCGAAAGAGCACTGCACGCACGACTAAAACACCAAAGGTCACCAAGCGCACTTCTTTACCAATGCCTTTAACTAGAACAACTGCAAAGCGTTCAGCTACTTCTTCCAAAATACGACCGGAATCCCTTACGACGTTAAAAAGCGCAACATCCACTGAGGATACTGTTGTTTCTAGGCACCAAACGACTAAAAAGCTCCGCCTCAATACAACAACAAAATCGATCACGGTAAGTAAAGTTGATGTCACCGTTAAACCAAACTTTACAATGTTAACGTCTGAAGTTAGTGGGCCTGTAACGGTTCCTGTCATGTACACGAACTCGACAATGGTCACAACTGAACGAAACAAAGTCATTCAGTCAAAGTCAACCACATCCACAGGTATACCAATCACGATACCAGACGACGGGAACAACATCACAAACAGTACAGAATCCGTCACCACAACACGTATTTTTGCGACAACTGGAGAGGTCAACGCCCCCGATGCTGGCACCGGTATCGGTGGTGCACCTACCACAAGAGGAGTTTCCAGTGCCTCTCCGGTGGTCATGGCACAAGAAAGTCAAACAGCTGTGATGGGAGTAGCTGGTTCATTGTACTTATGGTTCCTTCATATGAAAGGTACGTTTTGGCATAAGATCCTGAAGATAATAAGCTACGTTGCAGGGACGGCGGAGCCGCGGCGGGGAGGGGGGGGGGGGCGGAAGGGGGGGGAA
>BLFK01000096.1:723686-737617 GCA_014634185.1 Astreopora myriophthalma | reverse complement strand
CAAAATACGCTCTGCCATCCCTGCCGGTTGATTGCTTCGCTTACGCTTTTTTTTTTGGGGGGGGGGGGTGGTATGGTATGGTGTGGTATGGTATGGTATGGTATGGTATCTAATGGTAGACTTTAGTTAGACACGGTAAAAACATCAATTACAAAACATTAAAAGTAAAACTGATTTACATTTTTGCCGTGTGGGAATACGAAGAGGACATTAAAAAATCTAACTCGTTTTTAAACTTCCCAAAGATTTAGTCTCTCTTCCTTTAGCTGGGAGGCTATCCCATAAACGATCCCCATCGTAGGAGAAGCTACGTTTTAAAAAATCAGTGAGGGGCTTAGGTAGAGCAAGTTTGTTGTCTTTGTCTCTGAGTTCATAATCAGTGCTGAATGGTATGAACAGGTCTTTCAAGTACTTCGAGTTTCTCTGTTCAAAGTCGTAAACACTAACCTCGCTTATCTTCTGGTATAAAGATTATCCCACCCAAGTCTAGTACGGAGTTCAGAGGCACTAGAGTAGTAACCAAAGTTTTTGCAATTTGTCGGCCAATTCGTTGCTCAGACTGTCCCACACAGGGGAGAAGTAGTCGAAATATGGTTCGATAAGAGCTCGATAAAGCAATGTAAGGGGGTGCAGTGTGCGAAGTGTTAAAAGGTATTGCAGTAATCACGGCATCACCAAGAGAATGTCAGTTGCCGATGGCACTCTTTTCCAACGCTTCTTGATAACCTCAAGAAGGTCTTCATAGCTGTTATTTTCTTCCAAGAGAAAATGGCGCACAAAAACCTCATCAAGGATGTTTTCTAAGGCAGCCATATTGTTTACCTTTCCCGCCAAAACATCATCTTGTTTCCAGGCCTTTTGTTGGCGACAGCACGTGCTAAATTTCTTCCGTTTCCGGTAAGATACGCAAATGACAAAAACTCCCCTGAGTTCTCTTTTCCAACGTCTTAGCAAAACGGAAAGCAATTCTATTGAATTTATGTTGTCCAAAGTTTTGGGAAAACGAAAAGCGTAAACAGCAGTTCCAATTCCGTTTTCCAATGAAAAAGGAAAACGGAAAACGAAAATAAAGTTTTCCAATAAAGTAGGTAAACGGAAACGAAAATGGAAGTTCGAATTTTGTTTTTCAATGTAGAACGAGGACGGAAAACGACAATGAATTTTCGAAATTCGATTTCCAGTGTTGTAGGAAAACGATTGGCACTAAGGTACACGCATTCTAGCGCTCAGTTCATTAACAAGTCGCCAGGTTTTGCGAGGATCTTTACGATTGGATGCTAAGTGATCCGTTTAATATTAAATTGGTTTGTTTGTTGTTTTTGGTTTGTTTGTTGTTTTTGGTTTGTTTGTTGTTTTTTGTCTTCTTTTTCCTTTTCCGAACCGTTACAAGGAATTTTGAAAAGATAATGGACAATTGCACACGCTGTTTAGTTAAGCCCGGACATTTGAATTCACGTTGATGACATAAGGAATTTTCTGATCGAAATCTAGAATGATTGGCTGTACAATTAACAACTGGTCTGTCAGTACTGTAGTAGTTGTTCGAATTAAGGTTAAAGCTTCTGCTTCAAAATCAGAACTCTGCTTTTCAGAATCATTTCGACATTTCTATTTTTAAAACGGATTTTTTTTTTCAAAACCTTGTTTGATTCGGATCGATCAGAATTTTGTCGCAGCAGTGATTACAGAAGAGGTTGGCACTAGAGGAGGCGAGAAGTGGAAAGCGATTCAGACCTGACGCGTCCTATCACAGATGCATTGGCTATACTTTAAATAGAATCGGAAGTAAAAAGGCTCGGATGCCTGAGTTGACCAAAGTAGGGTAGCCTTGTCCTTGTCAAAGCTCCAGAAAATACTGACGTTTTTTATTTTCCAGAAAACAAGTCGGCCTACGCGACGGTGTTTATTCTTAGTGCTCTGGGAGCGGCACTAGTAATGCTTGGAGTGGTGTCATTCTTTCTCACTGTTGGCAAAAAAAAGGAATTTATGAAGCTAGACGTCATGCATAAGCCGAAACGATACATAGCTCTGCCCAAGGAAACGAAACTGTTGAGTCAAAACGGTCAAGTTCCAGGAAAAGAAGGAAAAGAAAGCGACGATCCTAATGGATTGATGCATCGTAAGGGCCCCGAGGTCGTATTTACCGCTCATGACGTTAATAATCAAATCAAAAAAGAGTTCAACTTTGATCGGTGAGACAAAAAGTCATTTATTTAAACGTTATGAGCTTTGGCTTTTAATAACATGTTAACAGTGTGTCCACAAGATGTTAAGACTATCATGACAGCATCAGTCATTTTTTAAAATGCTTGAGAGCGTCAAGGTCACGAATGTTTGTGAACAACTCATAATGGTCACTTCACACATATTAAAATTTTGTCGAGCTGAATTTTAATATCGTATCGAAAGTAGCTTAATTAAGTGTTGTTTTTGGCCAAGAATCGAGGCCAAAAGCAGCCCATTGCTTCACTCTCATTTCGGCTTCCAATCCCAGACAGTCCTTTGAAACCAAGACCCATTAATTCATATGCGATAACTTAGGCCACTCGTGTAGAGTGTTGAGTAAATGCATGCGTGTGCTTTTGTTAACGTAACTATTAACCGTAGGACAAGTATCACATAAAAGAGTTGAAGATTAAACCCACAACTGACAAGTTTTGTACCGCCGTCAAGGAATCAAATGCGGACTGTTTCTAAACTGATAATTAATTAGGCACAGGTAACCCCAAGAAAAAAGTTAGTTCTTTCGAATGTCATGGAAGGTATTTGGGTAATTACGGTCAGGAAGTGAAGTAACTTTATATATTTACATCTTAAATTGTCTTTTTAACAGATTTACTGGAATGGAAAATGGTACAGTTCACAAAACTGACACCTCAAGTATTCAGGTGAACCCCATGTTCAACAGCGGAAATAACAATAATAAGCCTTCAATAATCATAACTGACCAGCCCCAATCTACGGCGCCTGTGAGTGATGCAGTGTCCAGCCTACCGTCAACGCCCGTTCGAGGTCACACCCAAACTGACCCAAGGATCGGAACACCGAGACGGACAAGAGCTAACAGTACCGGAAACGTTTCCCGTAGTCATGAAAAACACCAGGACCTAGGACTCATAAACTATGACGAGGAAAAAGTACGACTCCCCAGGCACCTAAGCGCTGGAAATGTTTCTCATCAGCATCGGCAGGTGGCAAATTTCGATTACTCTTCACAACATAAGTCGTCTGCGAAGACCTTGCCTCGTCAAAGATCCACGACTGCTAATGACCCATTTTGCCATTTGCCGGCTCGGATTACCCCTCACTCTCACCAAGTTGGTCTTGCACCACTAACTACAACGAATAGACCAGCTGGAATCGTTAATAATGTCCCTCACCAACAATCTCCAGCGAGGTCTACTCCCAATGATACAGGGAATCACTATCCTCCCACAAGTAGCACTTTGAGCAACAGTCAGCAATATCATGATGGCGTCTTCCCGCAGTATGGATCTCTTCGTCACCAGGTTAAGACTTCACCGACGTCCGCCGAAAGAGGAGATTCTTACCATCAAGCGAGCGCACTTCTTGTTCAATCGGGAGGAACGAAATCTTTGCCAGACGCACAGAATTCTTTGTCTTATCATCATTTGATGCCAAACTCTTCTATCAAATTGCCAAACTCTTCCAAGGATACAAACATCGGCACGACAACGCCTTACTCTAGCCACCGAGAATCCGGAAAATCTAACGACACTGGTTTAAACATAACAGCGAATCCTAATTTCAACAATAAAGCAGGAGATATCTGGCAGAAGCCCAAAGAAAACAAGCTTGCCCAGAAGGAGCTAGGCTCTCGAAGCTTGGGCTCGGATCGCAATAGTACACCAGGAGGCATTCTTCAGCGCGGAGGTGTTTCTTCTGAAGCAGGCGCTCTTCAGCAGAGAAATTCTAGTAAAGGTACGCTACGTGCTCCTAGCGTGGGAGAACTGCTCTCTCCTTTGGATGCCTTACCAGATACACACGCTAACAATCCCAGTTTGCGTTGCTCTGACAGGCAGTTTGGAAATAACAATCGAGCCACTTCATCCTTACAATCTTTCCCACCTCCGCCCCCAGAGATGCCAACAGACAGTTCAGATGATGATCTTTATAGTATCGTAGCGAAAGGAACTTATTCTTCGGCGGTCCCAGACCCTTTCTTGAGACACACCACTGTGGATGCGTCAACTAAGAAAGAAGGAAAAAACAAAAATAAACATGTTTACGTGGTAGTGCCTTCAGGGGATGGATCTACGGCCGTATAGTCGTAATTAGAATGAAATGGGTGAAAAAAAGCTTTAATTTGGGGAGAACTCCACACATATTACCCGACGGTGTGATTACAATTAGATAATGGTGAATAAGACGTAGCATATGTTTTAAGGAGAAATATAGACACCGAAAGTACTTTGAGAACTCATTCTGATGCAGGCCAATTAACTTGGATCAAAATATGTTTTACTGCTAATTATGTCGAGCAATCAAATTTGTTTTGGGAAAAACAATTGAACTTAAACGGAGAAAAGACTTGCGTCTTTTCATCTAACAAATGTTTCTTGGTTGCGCACAATTTGCTGAAATTATTGCAATGACTCTGGGGGTAGAGGACTATTTCTTTTTCCTTTGATTTGCACTTCTCAATTTCCCTGACTTTTCTTCCATGCTTCTAAGCTATTAACTAACACGCTTTATAACTGCCGCGTATCTGACGATCTTTTGTTTACTTTGCTCACTTCAGAGGTAGCAAACACCAAAGATATTCTTGATGATGTCCAAGCAACGAATGCCTCGGAAATTTCTGTCATGGACAAAATTTTGGGGCTGCCTCGATCGTTGTTTGGGAAATGAGTCTGGACACTCTTTACAGATAATCATTGAGATTAAAGTTTACGACATCAGAGAGAGATTCGTGTAGACCACATATGTGTGCCTAATTCCTAACAAACGACATTTTCTGCTCTTTTGAAAAGACTGCTTATCCTTGATGACAAGTAAGCAAGGTTATCTGATACAAAATCCCATACGAAAGCCGTTGAGGACAGCGACGTAAAGCTAACATGACAAAGGAAACAACTTGAAGGTCGGAGATGACAGGGGGAGATAGACGAGCGTTTCATAGAACAAACAAAACTGAACTGCCGATGAGAGGAAGGCCCGCATTGGAGTGATTTCCATTTTACAGGAGACTTTCAGTATGTCTAATTCACAGCTTCAAACATATAATTGTTTACTGCTTGAAATGAACTGCTAACAAAGCAGTACTCTAAAGAAAATAATTGACAGCAACAGCTAGGTATCGTCCAGGCCCCAGTTATTCCAAGGTTCGTTTGCGCTATCCACTGGATAACTCAACTGGTTTTCCCTGGTGCTTATCCGCTGGATAGTGATTTATCCAGTAGATAGAGTTATTCACCTCTTGAATAACGGAAGCCAGTTTGTCTCTGTGCTAGTTTAGAGAAATAAGCCTTGCGTTTGCTTCTATGTGAGCCAATATATTGGTTTAATGAATGTCCCACAGTTCAAATCGATGAGGGTAGATAAAAAGAGTGATCTAAGGGGAAAAAAATTTACTACTGAGCTGATCGTTTCCATGGTAATCAGCGTGCGTTACATGCACGGGCCAGTTTGGCAATATTCTCAGTCTTTGATTGACAGCATCTCTTAGCGATATGACGACGAAAACAATGTGCAGAATCAGTTCTGGTGCTTGGAGTTTTCTCCCGGTCTTGTGAAAAATCGCACCAGACTGCAAGTTGCCAAGTCTTAACGTCGACAAAACTATATGTTATTGTCTAGTTGAATTGTAAGCAGTGTGTGCCTATGCTATACAAAATGACTGCTGAAAGTGCGCATGCGACACACCGCTGTGAATCAAGAAGCAAACATGTACTATATCCAATCGATTTGTAAGTATGAGTGACTGCAAAAGGATACTTTTCGAGTTAGGCCTGAATGGGAGCAATCCAGTTAAATATTTCTGTATCAAACGCCTGGTGGACCTCATCTAGCTTCATTTTTAGATCTGAATGAACGCCTTATAATAAAAATAAATATAATAGCAAGTTAGCAACTGGTCTTAGACCAAAAAGGGAGAGAGTGTTTATGTTCTGATTCTCTCAGTAACACTGCTAAGGTCTGTCGAGAAAATGACACTCGCGCATCGTAATGATAATTATAGTAACTATATTAAAATGGTAGTAATATAAATCGAGTAATTAAATTGTGACTGCGAGAAACTTTTTGCATAAGATCACATCAGTAAGTGTCGATGGCAAGTACTATAAAGGTAATATTCTATGACATCTCGTTAGTGATGTCGTAACCTGATTGGTTATTAAGCGCGTTTTGATGTATGAGAAACATTAACCAAGATTTTTAAGAAAACAATCCCTTGTGCCATGTATTTTTACCATTATTTTTTACCAGCATTTTTTACCACGATGTGCTCATCGTGCTGACGATCTTTGACATGTGCCGTGATTTAAAAAATCTTCAGATAGCAACGTCTGGAGCCAGATTGTTTGAGCCCGCGAGGATATCCCCCCACCGCCCCACCCCCCTTAAACAAACCTATGCTTTCGCGAAAATAACTAGTCACTGAGTCTGCTTCTGGTCGCTGTTATCTGAGATCTTCATTTTCAAGTGATGAAATGAAAAAAAAAAGACTGATTAAATAAATAATGATAGCAAATAAACTATGGTGGCACATCAATAAGTCAGTATCAGCAGTGTTTTGCACCGATAAGTCCGATCTGGTGCTGAGTTTCGGTTTGTAATTATGGATGAGCAACATTTCGCAGATCAACCTTTCCGGTCACATCTTCAGGCAAGCATGCCGGAAAAGATCAGTGGCCTTTTCCAGATGTAGCAAAATTAATAGAAAATAAGGGGAGACGTAGTATACGTGCGTATTGTTATTTCTTCTCGCCCTAATTAACAGCAATGAAATCATGTTTTCTTCGTTGAGATATTTACTTAGCACAGTTTAAAAAAATTGCAAAGTTCAGAACATACCAAATTTTAGGTCATTTTTGTTGCAGTTAACCTGGAGTATACCGAGATCCCTTCACTGTACTGTTCAAGAAATTGGAACAATATATCAATCTTGGCTATGTCTTTCCATCACATCTGCATGAGTGCTGTCCTAATAACGATGATGCCGAATTAGCAGTACCTTCACTCTTGAGAGGCATCAGCACTCTGGCTCCAATTCCCCGACAACTTTTCACACTGTTTATGGACTTGAAAGGTCAAACAAAACTCATTGGAGCGCTCCATTCCAACGCTTACATATTCTCCTGCCGCTCCGCATTGATGGCAAGCAATGTCCAAACATAACCTGCTCAAATAGAACGCAGTTCCCACAACATGGTTGCAAGTCAAAGAGGCTATCCAGAAAATTCTATCTCTAAGAGTGTTCGTGGGAGACACATCATCTAGTAGTGCTTGTTCCTGCAAGGACAATGACTGTGCGGAATGCACTAGAAACATCTCGGTCTTTGGCAACGGGAACAGCGTACTGTGGCACGAACTTTGTCGCCTGTAAACGGCGGGAAGACGTTTCGACGTTGTGTGGAAGGCGAAGATGCGGCAGGCTTGAATTCAGAGCTTATGGGAGCGCTTGAATGAGCTGAGCACGAAACATACCACTCCATCTTGTTCGTTGTAGCACTGAGTCAAAAGTTCAATACGTCTAGATCTTTATGGGAACGGCTTGATGATATCATCGGCTTCGGTCGATACTTTCTGTTGTTTGGGCTTGGCCTGGTTGCCACAAGGCCCAAGCATTATTATGGACATTACCAAAATGTACTCTTTTGTTTCTTAGTTTTCTTTTCATGTCGAGGGCGTCCCTTGTAGTTCGCTGAAATAAGAAGCTCACGGATTATTTCTCATCAAAAGTCAAGTTTAAAACATGGAGATACAGGCGTCGTAATTTGTGGAAGGCCGGGAGAGCTTTGTTTGAAACATATCGTTGCCTGTAAACAATGGAAGGACTTCCTTTTCGATTGTCATGCTCGAGAAACGAGTAGGCAGAGCTTGAATTCTTGTACCTAGAGAAAAAGAACTTTTCAATGTTGAACGGTATTTTATCGCGTAAGCTAGTCAAGGATTGATTGGGTGTGATGCCAAGATGTGTTTACTGGGTGACACACCCTTGATTTCTCACATATAGCCGTGTTGCAGGATGTTCTTTTACGAGTAGGTAAAATCTATTAACCGCAATTAATTCTTAAGCGAAATAAAAACATTTTCCGTCTGAGGCCCTTAACTAGATATTCGTATTGAGCAACAGTATGATTTCTCTGATTTTTAAAGTAAGGTCGTATAAAACGAACGTTTGAAAGAACCAATTAAAACTTTTAAAGAAAATATGAAACTTGAAAATTGCAAAGAGGTCAAAATGCATGACGTTGAAGGCGTTTTATAGTTATGTGACGACATAATAAGAAAGCTTCTGGATATCTATTATTTATAATCATACATGATGTAAATGGGATCAAATCATTGAAGGAGAAGTCATTTTATTGGAGCAAGAGAAAAGCCTGTGTACATTTTTCATCAAAGCGTCTTCAAAGTGATGAAATTGACACTGCTTTGAAATTGAGGCTGTGTTGTGAAGGTGTTTCTCGAGGAATTCAAGCTTTCCTCGGGCGAAAAAATAATAATTCATTTCTTGGCAAAAATGAATCGCTCAATTTCTTTCCTTCTTCAGGCATTATTTCTGTTCATATTTCTAGAGGACCTGTCGCTGTTACAAATTGGTGAGTCTTTTTCTTTCAGCATTTTCTGAACTAAAAATTCATTTCTCCAAATGTGTGCAGTTTCCTGTTGGCAAACAACAGCAAAGGAAACGAAAACATGTAGCGAGAGCTTGAACTCTGAGAACTTTCGGCTTTCCTGTGTTACAAAATATTTTATATCCCGTATACGAGCCTCTGCACAAATAGATTCATGGTGGTTCGAAATAGCCATTTATGACTGAGTTGTTTCGAATGGATTAACTAATTGTAGCTATGTCAGAATATAATACACACTTTGTGCACTGATTCACCCAAAGTAGTGTTCATTTTAAGGGCGCCCGGGGTAAACGTTCCAACATTTTTGGCCAACATGTTGGAGCGTTTAGCACCCCATGTTGGATGACATGGATCCAACATTTTTGGTTCAATGCATGGATAACAGCCGCGCATTCAACATCACCAAACGCCAACAAATGTTGGAACTGCTAGCCGGGGCTTACACCATATGTTTTGTACATATACAGCTGTCGTCGAGTAAATCAGTCCGTACGAAACAAAGTTAAAGTAGACAGTCTTGCTTTTATGGATCGAGAAAAAAGTTCAATACTACACTGTCATGTCACCGATAGGATGCTTTACTGACGCGAAGGGTTTTTAGACATCTATTTTTAAAGGCCAAAAAAGCATATGAGCTTAGCTTGGATAAGTTTGTATATGTTGTAGTGAGAATAAGTCAAGTTTTTCAGTCTTTTAGTTAGCTCGCTTTTCACGGAAATGAGTCGGATACAGACATTTCCATACTCATTTACTTTCTACATAATTTAATCATGTTTTCGTGTTCTAGTTATCAAAATTATTGCAGTGAACACGAGTAAGATCTTTATCTTTAAATATCCTAAAAAAATATTTTGGAATGATCTTATCTCTGGCATTTATCGTCAAGAATTTAATTTTAATTTAATTGAGCTGACGCCTCGGTGCTGTTTATCGGTCTTTCACAAGCTATTACCACCACAACACCTTCACATAAAATGTTGACACATTTCTTAGTTCTGATCGGAGCTGACCAGCCATCGAGAAGATTTCCCATTGTGACAAGTTACTTTACTTTAGTTTGAGGATATCACCAATGCTTGAATTTTATTAGACGTCTTGAAATTGTTCCAAGAAACTATGAATCTGAAATCGTCTGCTCCTCTATACTTTTACCCCTCTGTTTAAACTCTCATCTGTGCAGAAAGCAGTGTATAGTCACCAAAAGGTGCACAGTGTTGCAGAAGATACATATATAGATACTTCAGTGTACTTACTAACGCTTTGAGTGAGCTAAATCAAGTACTTAGTTTTCCTCATGAAGGCAAACCTTTCTGAAGAACTCTTGACTCTTGGGGCGTTTAATATAAATAGAATACTGAAGTAAAAATATCATGCACAATGAATGTTGATTTCACTTGCTGCGTTTTCCAAAATGCCGAAAACATCGCAACTTTTGATGTTGTTTTATATGATACTTTAATGAAAAAAGGACACACTGAATTACACTTGGAGTCAGTTAATTACAACTTTGAATTGGTTCGGAAATTTACAGCGCAGCACAGAGACTTTGATAAAGTAAGCTGTTATAAAGGCTTGTAAGAAGTGTGATTTTCCGCTGTAAAATTGTTTTGCTAACTTCTTTAGAGAACAAAGTTTATTTGCCCCTAGCAATTATTCCTATTCCTATTCCTATTCCTATCATTTTTTTTGTTTTAATGTTTCAAAAGAAGCCCGAAGAGTGGTACGAAGATAAAACAGCTGTTACATAAGCACATAAAGGCCCACAATGACTTATAATTTACTGGAATACCCCCGGGGGTACTTCCAGAAAAATTGGGTGGGGGTGTGCGGCAGACTTCCTGAAACCCCACCCCTATTTCAGACCAAAATCTGTGATTTTCCCCACCCTATTTCAGACCCGTCCAAAAATTTGATACCCTATTTCAGCTGTTACACGGTTGGCGCAATAATTTGAGAAGGGCTTTTGTTGATGGCCTTATCGACTAACGATGAAGAAGTAACTTCTTCTAAAAAAGCATACCCAATTCAGGACTAGAGTGCACAAACCATACCCTATTTCAGACCGAAACGGCTAAGAAACCATACACCTTGGCGCCGCACATACCTATATAGCCCATATAAGGGAGTACCCCCCCCCCCTGCGGTGGAATACGAAGGTCGCCGCCGGGATAGCACCATTACACGTCAATTTTCATTGGATTGCGATCTGTTATAATTATATTGGAAAGCAATGACAATTTTCAGCCTTTGTTACAACGTGAATAACAGATTTACTGTTGGTGTATGTACAAGGCCTGTTCTGTTATCTGTAGATCAAGACAGAGAAACACAAAATGATAACTTTCATCAACCTTCCCGATCAGATCTTGTATGCAATTTAGTCGGTGTTTTCTTTTTCTTTTTTTTAATCAGATAGTGCTGTTAAAATTTGTCTAAAAAAAGGAACACTCCAAAGATTTTCATTAATATACCACATTGTGGTAAAAGAAAAGTTACTCCCTAATAAATAAGAAGATATTCACATATCTGATACAGACTTGCCCCCTCAACTTATAATGACTGTAATGCAATTATCACTCGTTTTCATCTATCAGTTCTTTTCCCTTCATTTTCTATGCTAAGATTTGATTATGAAAGTGTTATTGCTTTTATTATTGAAATTTGGAGGCACTTTTTCATTATTTTCTAATTATTTCCATTTATCAATCAAGGTTTCCCGTCTCAGCTTAGCCTAACGGGCAGACTGGGTAAAATGCGTCAATCTCGATGGTCCCCGCTCATCATGCAAACTGAACTTGTCCCTGAGCCACTGTATTTCTGAGCTCCTACCATTCGACCAAAAATTCCGGAGATTTCGGGGTTCGGTCCGACCGTAATCATTGGGCTCACCTTTAAAGGTGGGCCCGAGTGACCGGTGCGACCCGACCCAAATGGCGCGTTCCATTTGACCAGGGTTGTTGTTCAGAAGCCCGCCCTCTCTCCTGCCTTGTGCTCGCTAACATGGACGACATGAGCGAATCTCAGGTTCGAACGCTCGATCGATTTACAGTGATGCTCGGGGTACAGAACAAGCGATTTAATTGTGTTATTAGTGCGTCCATGCTCAGCGATTACAGGTACGTTGTTATGTTGGGATGTGTTGAATATTCTTGGTATGTTGGGAATTTTTTAGGCCTTATTAACTCTTTCAAAAACTTGTGCGCGCGCTTTTCAACTCTTCTCGGCTTTCAGAAGTTGCACAAGCAACCTCAAGTGATGAAAGCGAAATCATGATACCAATCATGACACCACAACCCTAGCTCCACCCTCCCCCCCTGTCTGGGGAGGGGGGATTGGGGTTTATTCATCTGATAGGGCCGTTATTTCCGAAATTTCGAGCCGATAAGCGCCCTGTGTTCAGTCTTAAATTTATTCCACGATGGCATTGCGGATGATTGAAGATCCTCGTTTCTAGAGGGAAACGCGGCTCTTCCTGTGCCTAGAGTAGAGTAGAGTAGTCGCACGGATATATTGTGTCAAGTTGAAATGTTTTTCGTATTTTTCTCCTCGATTCTGAGATTTAGATATTGTGCCGGTAAAATTCAGTCTAGGGTTAAAACCTTAGTGAGAATTCAATCTGCGTTAAATGAATAAATTATTTCAGTTTCATATTAGGGTAAACAATAATCCTTTCTCCTCTTTTCAGAAACTTGAAACACAGTTTTAAAAATGGTGGCTTTTCTCCTAAAAAGCCGCCATGTTGAAAGCCGAGAAGACCCTGGGGACAAGGTTGAGGCTAATCTAGGCCACTATTCTTTGTAATGCTAATAGGTCTGAGTGGACTATGATGAACCATTTCCGAGTTCAAGTTCGCCTCTTTTTCAGCGCGAGCACAAGTGCGAAAGTTTTGTGGTGGCAAATAGTTTCACTTTGCAAGTAAATGGAAACTGATTTTCATGAGAAAGACCTTGAAAAGAGGCTCAAGTAAAGTCGGAAATGACCTATTTAACAAAGTCCAATATGAATTCAGGGAGTTATCGGGCGAGTAATTCCAAAATTGACCAAGCTCGGAGAGCTTATTTAAACTACTCTTCCATATCGCTTCCCTATTGGTTCCGACCTCGTAATGCTAATTCCATGCTAATTTTCCAGTCACTCTCAATTCCACTAACGTCTGTTTTCTTATTGATTGATCAATCAATTAATCGATCCATCCATCCATCGATCGACCCATCCATCCACCCATCCACCCACCCATCCATCCATCCATCCATCCATCCATCTATCAATAATTTAGTCAATCAATCATTCAATCAATCAACTAAACTATTAATCGATTCATCCATCCCTCCGTCCATACGTCCATCCATCCGTCCCTCGGTCAGTCTGTCCATCCATCCATATCCAGCGAGCCAGCCAGCCACCAAGGTGTAAGGAAGTAACACCATAAGTTTATCAGTAGGTCGACACAGAACTTAGTCAACAATATGAACGCTTAGTGCCTTAAAAAATCTGTCGGATTCAACCATCTATCATTACAGCGTTGTAAATAGCATCAAAACAATTAGCTGCTTAATGACTTAATCATTTGTTATGGTGTATAATGTGTGGCGGCACGACTTTAAGGAGTATGACATCTAAACCAAGTCACCTGCCTTGTCTCTTAGGAGCAAAGTATAAGGTGGAGGCCAGAATAAGAAGCGGATTTGCCTGCCAGGATAAAATCATGTTCATTCGCTGTCGGGGCTCGGATATCATAAGAATTGTCCGCGCGACATACTCCCGCCATCAGGAAAATGTGTGCAGAATTATCAGCGCAGAATACTGTGACCCAGTGAACAAGAAGAGTGTGGCAAGTGGCCTCTGTGATGGGAAGATCGCATGCAACATCAGTGTCGATCGGCGCACCATGGGTGATCATTGCTCAACTGCTCTGCCGTATTTGAATGTTCTGTACACCTGCGGTAAGCCACCTACTTGGACCTTTAGACCATAAAGGCTCTGCTACCACAGGTAGCCTAACCCTGACCATTTGCGATGAATAACAATCCCTGCTCTTTTTAAATTTCACATTCGACTGTTTCCAGTTTCCAATTCTCAGGCTAGGAGGCAATATTGCTTGCCTTA
>BLFK01000096.1:693686-718686 GCA_014634185.1 Astreopora myriophthalma | reverse complement strand
GTGCCCAGTTCCTTCTGTTGTTGCACTTTTAGGCCAATCGCAAGTTAAAAAAGCAGGATTGGGAATTAGTTTACATATTGTTAAAATTACATCACATTAAAAAATTTAACCCAGCCACCAGAAGATCACGTAAAAATTAGTAACTTAAACAAGTTTGGACAGGTTTCGTTACATAATAAGGGCACTGTGAGCTGTAAAAGGTGGCCAAAATATTCCCTACTTTTTCTGATTTCTGATTTGGGTGCAACCTAACTAAACAGCTTCAAACTTTGTAAAGAAAGTAATTTTTATACGCTCTTTTTTGTCACGGGCGTCAATTTTTAACTAGACTAAAACTACAAAACTCCTCCCTAGCCTCCTTTGAACATCAGAATGGCTTATTCTCAGCTGAAAGACTTTGCATGTTTAAGGTCTTGAAGAAACCGGCTGTTTATGCGCTGTGCTTGCGTGACCTAAAGAACCCCGATAACGTTTGAACTGCTGAAATAGGGGACGAGTTTATACTGAAACTGTGGCTTGACTTGAAAGAATAAATTTAGTTTCAACTGGGTAAATAGGCATTTCATTCTGCGTTGAGCCTCTTTTTCAAAGCGAGACAAACTACAAAGCTTTTGTTCCGAAAATTAGATACATTTATAGAAAAGGTTACAATAAGTACCATCACATAAATTTCCCACTGGGACTCGCTTTGAAAAATAAAGTGTATTTCCGACATGAGAATATTGAATGGGCTCATGCTGAATTAGAGATGTTACATTCAAGAAATAATTTGACCAAATTCCAGTTTGGCGGGTCTTTTACAAGGCATGCAAGTTAGTCACAAGGCCTCTTTCGCTTGCACAGTTGGTTTCAAGCAAGTCGAGATTAATTTTTTCCTCACTCCCTCCCTTCCTTACTTTGCGTCGATTGTATTGTGGATAGAAGATGTGCCCTCACTTTGCTGAGATTATATCTTGTATATTTGGTCATGCATCATTCCCGGGTAGCTATTCTGATTTTAAATAAACAATTAATCTTGTCCATCAGGGTTTGTTAAAAAATTTGCTCATGCATACGGTGTGAGCAACGCCGCGCCAACAGTCCCTAACCTCTTTTAATTCACATATTAAAGGAGCGGAAGAACGAAGATGCTAAATTTAACTCGCCAGTAGTCTACTGGCTATCGTAAAAAAAAAATTGTCTGACCGGTTTCCGAGACGAGTTTATGGCCAGGCAACATGGTCGGAATCGCAGTAAATAGCTGAGGTCGTTTAGTTAGCGTTGAAAGTTTACTTTAAGACTTCTGACTAATTATGCAAATTGAAAAAAAAAAAAGGCGCCCCGGACAATCAATAGAATGGTATGCACTAACACAACGGATGAGAAATAGCCCGCATGGATACAAAATAAGTTCATATGTTTTATTTATTTGATTCGTTTGCCACATAATACGGTTTTTAATGGGAAAGAAAAGTCGTAACTGTGACGATATTTCATGTTGTTGTATATAAAATACGTTTTGTTTTCATTTAGTATTACATAGAGTACTTCCTCAGTTTTATAGTATACACGCCATGTAATTTTCATTTGGTGTGTTATTAAAGCTTTTGCATCGGGACTGTTCCTCATCGTTACAATAACGAAAGTGATACAATACAATCGGGTAACAAGTGAATCCAGTTCAAGATGATATAGTTAATAGAAAATAAGTACAAGCAATTAGGTAAAAAAAGAAAAGAAAAAGAAAGGAAAAAAAAGAAATAGAGAAATAAACTAAGGGATTAGAAAATAATTCGTGGCGGGGAAATCTCAGTGAAGCCTGAGGGCTTACTACAAGAGAGAAATAAACGAAGGGATTAGAAAATAATTCGTGGCGGGGAAATCTCAGTGAAGCCTGAGGGCTTGATACAAATTGAGACTTCCCCTCGGTGTTAAGGATACTGACTCGTAATAAGCGCATAACATGTGCAGCAACTTGAATAGTGAATTAAAAAATGAACTGAGGATAAGCTGTGTTGTATCTATCTCTTAAGAATTTTTTCGGATGAGTCGCTTAAATGTGCTAAAAGTTGGAACGGCTTTAATGTCGGTCGATAAAGAGTTCTGCAAGTGTGAGGTCGGTAAAATCAGAATATCTGGTTGAATACTGATGAATCTGACTGCCGGTTTGAAAGATATGTTCGCTTATGGCTCTTACTAATTTTTACCCTGGTTTCAATTCCCCCAAAACTGCGCAGCCAAATTAAAAGTTCATAGCAATATAAGCCCCGTGTTTGTCTCTAAATTAAGTGCATTTGTTGCCTTAACATGTACCTCTTCTCTCTTCAACCGACTGGATGCATGCACTAAAGGTCCTTATAAAAACGATCCTTTGAATATAGTTGACTTGGCATGGGTGTCAGATACTGATAGTTATTTCATCATTTGGAGCTAAATGAACTCTCTATATATTTCCCAGTTTTATCGTCATGCAGAATTTCTTTGTTTTAAATTAATTTTTTCTTGCTAAAATATGGAATTCCTCCCCCAAAGTAAAATTCGCTCACGTGACCAGACGCCATATTGATTTACACAATGGAGTTCAATTCCCCGAAAATTGTTCTGGGACACCAATATGGCCACCGTTTCTTTTTTTAGGTACACTAATATGGCTGCCGTGACGTCATGTGAAAATGATCCATTCATACGTGATTTCTTTTCCTCACTTCTTCAGCCGATGGGAAAGCAACCGACAAAGCGGAATGTGATACTGGTCCGACAACGAGGCCACTGACTGTGACCACCGCTACAGAAAAACGTGTTAGTGAAACGGAAGTCACTAAGGCAGAACCACCAGCCAAAACATGGCGGAGAAAGCGTCCAAGACCTTGTAACGACACCGAAGATATAAAGCCTATTCACCTGGTTCAAAGCAAAGCGTCATGCTGTTGCGGCTCGTCGCTAATGGCCCTGATGATAACTGGTTTCCATTAGTTGTTTAAAATGTTGTTGCGGACTGTCGACAACCACATATGAAAATCAATTAAATTTACACATTTCCCTCCTCTATCTTGTTCTTTGTCTGTCAAAAAGTATTGGAGGCTTCTAACTTAAGCTAAATCTTCATTACGACGTCAATGATAAGTTATTTAAAAGCAATTTAAGTAATACACTTTTTCCTTCACAAGATAGAAACTTCGAGAAACAGCTTAATTTTTGCACTGCAAAAAATTGTGACTGAAACTGTGAATCAACCTCTTTTATCGTAAAAAGAATATATAAGAATATATAAGCAAACTATGAATGTCGACTCACTGGCCAGGTGCAGTAACTGACATTAATTACTTGCGGGATGATAATAATGGTACGTCCAATACTATTATCATAAAAGATATTGGGAAAAAACTTGTCTGATGTTAAAACTGAAATGGTGGATGCTAATTCCGAAATCACGCGATGACAGAGGAAGAGAAAACAGTTGATCAAAACAACCCCGTTGGCATCTCGAGAAGATTTATGACGTAAGCTCCCGCGACCTCGTCTGGATGACCATAAGTAGTATACGTGGTCTGTATAAAGCCTAACCAATCAGAGAGCCGCATACAGCCCACATGATCGCTCTCGACCAATCAGAACGCGATGCATCCCATTAACTGTCCGCCATTTTGCATTTAGGTTTTTGCGGACGGAAAATGCCCAAATATGGGCATAAGGCCGGAAGTCACGCCCCAAAGCAAGAAAAACGATTTTTGAATGAATTTTTACAAATTTTTAATAAAAACGAAAAACCTAGTTGACAAACGGGAACGTGGGGGAGGTCCGAATGACGCTCCCGTCCCTCAAGACTTCGTCTTGACTTCCATCTCTCTCTCCAACACAACGGAGAGGACTGGTGGTCGTCTACGACATCGAGCCGACAATGCTCACCCGAGCAGGGGACCGTCCCACGCGACGCCGAAGATGCCGACCCAGATCCCTTGACCTATTTACTCCGTCCGCGGTCGTTTGCGTCGACGATCCTTTTCCCGCTCCTGCTCACGAAACTCCAGGTCAGCCCGTCGCCGTCGAGATCGTTCCCGCTCCTGGGCCCGCCATCGTTCCAAGGCCTCGCTCTTGCGTTGCCGCCGCTGACGCTCGGCCTCTTGCTGCCGTTGCACCTCCTCTTGCTGAGCCACCAGGCGTCACGTTTGCAGGTCCTCAAACCGGGTCTGGGTCGCCTCGTGGGTCGCCAGGTGACCGTACGGGTACGAGATGGCCGTGTTAGAGTCGACGGCCCGCTTTTCAAAGACCGGCTGGTACCGTTTGATTTGGGTCACGGTTTCCAGCTGGCGGTCGGCATCTCGCGTGATGAAATGCGGGTCGAAGACTGGGATCTGGCGCGGCTGGTCCAAGGGGTCCCGCAACTCCTGCAACACGTTGGCTTTCAGGACTCGGTAATTGAGTTGTTGGCTGCCGCGGAAATTGAGGGTGAATCCCTTGGACTTACAGCAGTGTTTGTCCTTGTGGGTCTCGTACCCGTAGTTCTTGGGGCCTGCCGACAAGAACTCGCGGATGTAGTCGTCCAGATCTTCCAGCTCGTCGGTCATCTCGCCGAGGAACTGGCCGAGCTCGATCTCCGGCTGGCCGGGCCACCATTTGTAAATGACCGAGTCCGTGTTAAAGTGCAAGGCGTTGGCTCCCACGTGCTCCAGGTAGCTGTACAGCTTGAGGCGGGCGTGACAGGTGGTGAAAGCGGCAATGAAGACGTTGGTCCGGTTGCTCTTAGGGGCCGCTTTGTCGACGTAGTTGTACGTCACGTCCAACATTTTCGCGTTGACGACCCGCACGGCGTGGATGACCACGGACTCGTCACGTAACAGGTCGTACAACCGGGCCGGGGAGGTGACTTGCTCCACTTGGCACTTGTTGAGCCGCTCGCCAAACTTGCCCCAGAAGGAATTGAGCATAATATTGGCAGGGGCTTTACGGCCTGGGTTCTTGACAATCTGGGTGGGATCCAACTGGACGCCTTCGCGTGCCGAGTAGTTGGCCACGAACCGGTCACGGGCGGCTTGGCACTCGGGATGCTGAGGGTCTCGAGCCGGGCCTTGAGCCAGGTTTTGACGTACCCGGCAAAGAGTCCCATCTGGCGGCGTGGAAAAATGCCAGACCTCGTGGATCTGGACGATCTCGTAGCCCAGCTCCACGGCTTTGGTCAGTTCAGGCGTACAGCACGTGCCCGTCAGCATCCGTTGCTCAGGGGTGTGCGGGCAACGCCACGTCCGGTCCAGCAGGTGGGGTTTGGTTTGCTCGGTGGCCACGCAAGTACGGCAGGGGGAACGTGAGTTTGCCGCCACTCCGTAAGGGCAGCACGGGGTGGTGCAGCAATGGCGGCGGGATCACCTCGACTTTGGCCAGCCCAAAGTACGGGGACAGGTCGGTGCCTTCGATATGAGTCTTGATCTCCGGGTGCCCGACGGGGTACTCACAGTACTTGTTGAACCACGGGTAGAGGGAGGTGACGTCCACGTACCGGATCTGCTCGCCTTTCTCGGGGTCGACGGTGGCATACAGCACGACGGCGTTGGTACGGCCGCCGAAGAAAGAGTCTCGTGGATCCAGGGGTAGCACGATGGGATGCTGAGCCAGGCAGGTCCGAATGTCCTCGCGTTGGGCCTTGAGGCGTTTCCAGTCGCACCCCCACATGGTCACTAGACAGACCCCTCCATTGCGCAGGGCCGTTTCCTTGGTGACGGTGGCCTCCTGGAGTTTGCAGAGGGTGCGATCGGGACGGACTGGGCTCTTCTGGTTCATTCTTCCCTGGTGACACCGTGGGCAGCCGTGAAAGTAACAGCCGTGGTACTCGTAGGCCGTGTGCATGACGGGATCGTAGCCGTCGACCTCGAAGACGCGACCAATGAGTCAAAGTCGTTGCTCGCCGAGGTTGCCAACGTGCACGATGCGGTCGGCCACGGATCTCGTAGTCGGGATCCTCCAACTGCAGTAGGTCATGGGCCTGCCACTCCTCGTCGGTCATGCTCTCGCGGGTGACGCGACGCACTTCTTGCTTGCACCAGTGAAGCCACTGCAAGGCTTCTACGCTCTGCCGGTTACGGGCCCCGTGCCAGCCCAGTGGGGGTTCGACGGCGATGGTGTCGGGTTGCAGCCACTTTTTCTGAAAGTACCGCATGCAGGAGGAGGCGATAGTAATACATTTGAGGAAGGGGTTGAACCCCGCCTCGGCCTCGAACTCCTGCTGGAACCGACGACACCCTTCCTTCAGCAAACGGACGTCCGACTTGCAGTACGCCTCGAGTTCCTGCCGGAAGTTGAAATGGTACCGCTCGGCCACACGGTCTGCATACCAGGCCAGAAATTCCCGGCGTTTGTCCTCCATCATGCCGTCCGGATCGTAATAGTCCTGGGCCGGCATTTCATTTTTGTCGTACGTTTGGTTCTCAACAGTGTTGAAAAAATGGGGAAAGAACCCCTTTTTCAGTTCGACGAGGCCAAACGTGGCGGGAAACTTGAGCAGAGGTTGCAGGATGAAGCAGCAGCTGTCCACAAACTTGACGTCGCCGGTCCGGAAGCTCAAGACCTTGGAGCCGATGCAGATCTGATGGGTGACCTTGTAGCCATCGTCGTACAGCTGACGAAGCACGAACATGCCATCGTAGCCTTTGAAATTATGAAAGACCGTGATGACTTGTCGGCTCTCGTGCTCGGCCACGTGTGTGGCCCAGTCCAAGTACGCTTCACAGCAGTCGGCTCCGTACTCGACGTACTGATGATCGCCGTCTTCCCGCTCCCAGCAGATCAAGTTCGGCGTGTGCAAACCCCCCTCTTGCATGGCCTCAAACTCCGCGTACACCAGCAAGGGAGGTGGGTGCCGGTCTCCAGTGGCCTCACTGTCGTTGTCGTCGCTATCCCCATCGTCGTCCCACTCGTTCGCCCGCAAGGTCTGCAGCCCGGCAGCCTCTCCTCGACGTCGTCGACGGCGTTTGGGCTTGTCTTCGACCACCTTCTGCATGTAGCATCGGTGGGTCCACAAGTCGACGCGTTTCTCGCGGGTGGGGCAAAGTCTGTGGCCGCATCGATGTTTATGTCGCTTGGGTCCGGGCATTTCTTTGCAACAGATGAGGCAACGTGAAAAGATATCACAGACACGGTTGCCTTCCTCGCGACAGGCGGGGTGTCCACTCCGGGTCTGGAACCGCATGTGATGGTCGGCGCACGTGGAACCGTAGATACGCCGGTGGCATTCGGGACAGGTGACATCGGGTGGAGCACCGATCTGGCGAGCCGCCTGGTACTCGGCACAGTTCTCCTGGTGGCAAGCGTGGCATTTCCGGCCCTGGCACGGGTGATGCTCGTAATCCTCCTGGTTGAAGGCACGGTCGCACGCGTCGCAGTAATAGGCCTTGTTGAAGAAGGCCGCATAGCTGGTGCAGCCGTGGTAGTGGGCGCCGATCTTGACCAGACGTAGGATGGGCCATCCCGTGCAGGCCGGTCCTGCAAAGATGACAGCACACCCGCTCGACGACTTTGATCTGATAGTCGGTCAGCACGATCTGGAAAAGGTCCAATTCCCCCAATCCGCAAGGACCTTCGGGCACCCGGGCCTCGGCGTGCAAGGCTCAGGCCAGCCGGGTCTGGCAGGGGCGTACATGACGCAGCAAATCGTAGCTGTCCTCGGGCACCCGACCCGCTTGTTCGTCGGCGTGGGCACGCATGGTGACCAAGGCCCGGGTGCAACAGAGCTCGTCCGTGTTGTCGAGGGGCACCATGCAGCGTTTCAGGCACAGAAACTGTTTGGCCGACACACTCCCCCAACTCAAACCTGTCCTCTTTCCTCCACGGCCGCGATCCCGGGCCAGGGTGACCTGCAGCTGGAACGTGTCGTTCATTCTGAAATTCTCGTTGGAATTGAGACGCCGAGCCAGGTCCTGCATGAGGCCACGTGCGCGCAAATCCTTGCATCGCCACTCGCCTAAGGTCAGTCGGGTCGATTGGTAGGCTTGATGGAACTGATCTGACTGGAAGTTGGTGATCAAGTAGCCATCATCGTCGAGGATCTCGGCATCGGAGGCCAGCTGACGGTCGATGGCCCGGGTCAAGGCTCCCTCGATGGCTCCACCCACATCGTCCCCTTCCATGAGTTGGGTCTGGGGTCGGAGTTGGGCACGGAAGACGCGGCGATGGAGCCCAAAACGTCACACGCGTCGATCTTCTCCGGGTACGAGGTCGAACTCAAGGGGCTGGTGGGCTCCGCCCCCATGCTGCTGCGGCTGTTCCCACGTGTCCAGGGCCGCATTGCATAACGCATCGCCTTCGGGGTCGTCCTCTGGGAAAAGATACGCGAGTGCATGGTCGTGCGCGAAGGTCTCGCGCTGTTGCTGTTAGAGAGCCCGTTGCTCTGGGAGAGAGAGTCCACTGGGGCCGGGTTCAGACATACTGGAGCTCACCAGGTTGACGAGTGAGCAGAGAATGGCTCCGACTTGCCAGGACTCCAGCTTTATAGTCTCCAAGTCGACCAATCACCGCCTCGCCCAGACCTCTCTCGAAAAAAGGCCCCTGGAGGGGGGATAGGGGTACCCTTCTCGATAGATGTCTCTGAGTCACGTGGGGAAAAGACGGTTTTTGATTGGTGGAAGCCAAACGCATAAGACCACGCGTTCGGCTGACGGAGGTCCAAAAGTCTTTACCATGACGACCAAACGCCTGTTGCCGTGCAAGTGGGACGTGGAGGCACCCGCTGCTAAGCGTGTCTGTGCAAAGAAGACACGCCCAGTTACTGGGATCGGTTACCGCCGGAGATGACGGAACGGATCCATTGGCTTGCCGACCGGGCGACCGTGCACGAGCGACTCGCTATCGGATCCACGGCACTGTGAATGTGTATGGTTGTCCTTGTTGTTGTTTTCGTCTGATATGTACGGAACAGTATTCACTGTCATTCCAGTGAGAGAGAGATGGAACGACGTCGGGGGTGTCTTTGTTTGCAGTTCATGCATGCGACCACGTGGTGTTTTACCCGCACGGGACACTACCATCGTCGGATCCGCATCCTGCCATCGACACCGCTACACCTCGAATGTCGCCTCGTGTTGATGTACCCTGCTCTCTTTTTCGTCTGAACCTAGGTCATGCGGGAAGATCCGATCCATCGCGGACTGCGGTTCGGGGTGTGGCAATGCCACCACCCGGAATGTGCGGCATTCCAGATCCTCTGCTGGCAGTGTCGTCTCCCCTACTGTTTTCATCCGCCCTGCCATTGATCCTGGCCCTTCTCCTCCTTAGGTTTTAGTACCCTGCAATCACGGCTTCGACCTCGAGTGCTGCCTCATTCGATTCTTCTTCTGATCCTTCTTTTCCGTAGATCCTTCCCCCGGGACATCGTTGTCTGCTCTATCGCGTAGAGAACTACGGTCGACGCCATCGTCACTTTACTTTCAGGCTCCCCGAGGCGCGGACACGTGGACTCCTTTTCTTGCGAATACGTTGACGGCCCTTTTTTTTTCTTTTCTAAAAATGCAGAGCATGGGATAGGACGTGTGCAAGTACGGGCACTTTTTGGGGGAGTGCTGTTATTGCAATCACCTGCCCCGAGACATGGAAACGATGCGACGGGATCGAGAAGAACGGTTGCAGGCAGCCCTCCTTTACCTCGCCTTAGACGAAGAGAGTCCTCCTCAAACCCGTTTTTGTTTTTATTCTTGAAAACAGTTCACGGATGGAGACATTTGCATCTTTGCCTTCTTTTACCGCGAGTGTTGCCGATGCGAACACACCAATCACGTTCATCGACTAGACATGGTGAAACGACGATGGCAACGGCAAGGTCCCTGACGTCCCCTTCGTTTTTTTCTTTTGTCTTGCAGAGGATGGGTTGGGACGTGTGCTGCCTGGCGTACAAGCTCGACGATTGTTGCTATTGCTCCCATCTCGACCCGGAACATGGCTGGAACATGAACCGACTGCTGCACGTGTACAATCCGTAGACGAAAGAAGAAGACGTGTTTTTTCGTTTTTTGACTTTTTATTGACATTCCCATACATGCATCATTAAAACAGAGTTTACAATTTCAAACGGGTCTTGGCTTGCATGATTTTCTTGACGATGGCTTCAGTCCACGTCTTTTTCCCCGGGAGGGCGGTGATGGCGCGAATCATCTCCGATCGGCCGCGTGCTTGTGTTGCAACATCTTAGCTTTCGAGTAATCGATGTCGTGCACTTTGGCGATCTTGTCCAACCGGTTGATGCGCAGGTCCCCGCGTTTTAAACGTTTGGCGAGACGCGTGCCGGGGCCCATGTACTGATACCCCGGCCAATGAAATTTCAAGCCGGTTTTGCCCAACCATTTCTGCACGTCCAGCCCCCAACCCACGTTGTCGCCTCTTCGTCATCTTTTTCGGTTGGGTCTGACGTCGTCGTCGAGCCTTCTTGTTTCTTGGGTTTGAACCCAGTGACTTCTGGCAACCCTCCTTCTTTCTTGGGCCGAGCTCGTCCGCCCGGCACCGTCTTGGGTCGGGCCCACGTTTCTTTCTTGACCACCGCCACGCCACCTGCGGGGCCGGGGTCCCTATGGCTGCTTGTTGTGCCTCGGCGGCCACCGCGTGTCCACACGGGGTTTCGGCCACTCGCACCATGTGTTGCATCCATTTCTCCAAGGCCGAGGTGGTGAGATCGGCATCGCATCACCCACGTCCCCTTCGGCCCTGGCCGGCAGTAACGGGGCCGTGAATTGCCACAACCGTTTGGTGGTGCGTCGCAAGGCACTGGACACGGGTTTGACACGTCGCACGGCTTCAGAGACCGGCAACAACGTGTCCGTCAACAACCGTTGCTTCTTGGTGCCCAATCGGCCCGCACAGGTCAACAACAGATTCTCACCCACCATGCCCTTGTAATACTGTACCAGGCCGGGCACTTCCTGCTTGGGAATGACGATCATCTCTTCCATCCTCATGGCATGTGGCGCGTGCACGCGTTGCACAATTCCACTTGGCCGTCGATGTCCAACAAGCTGCGACACGGATCACAGAAGAGACGTTTCTCCAACTGCATCTTGTCGTGCAGCACCTTATTATACTGTTCCAAGACGGTGGTGTAATCCCGTTGCCACCGGTGCATCTCGTGCCACAATCGGGTGTTCTCGGCGTCGGCTTCTTGCAAGAGTTGCATCAGGGTCCAAAGGGTAGCACGCATCGACACGTGTCACGTAGACTCGTCCATAATCCGGCACCTCGTTGCGACATCAACCAAGCCCGACGACGTTTCAACGAATTCTTGCGTTGACCCACTTCACACAACACCTTTTTATGCTTGCGGAGCCGGGCCATCAAGGGTGGCGATACGGGAATGCGTTTCAAGAGGTTCAAGACCAATTCACTGACGGCATTGATCTGATCGGCATTGGCATGCTGCAACAGATCGTGTCAAGTGCCCGGCCCCCGGGCTTCTTGCCAGAGGGCTTGCAAAAACGATCGTTGACGTCGCAACCGTTTCATCCTTGTCGTCGTTGGGGTCCGACGGGGGTCCTTCTTTTATGAACGTTTCCAACGGTAGGTGGACCCGTCGGGATGTCAAAGAAACCCGCGTTTCTTTTTGGCCTGGGCGGCTTTTACCACGGCTCACGCATCGTACCGTTTCCGGGTGGCAGCCTGGATCACTTTCTTGACCCCGTAGCCGGCCGCCCCACTGACGGCTCCCAAGGCCGCCGCTTTGCCCGTGGCGATGGCCGCCGGCAACAAGCCCAGCAACAGAAAGAGTCCGCCCGTCTGACGGCGTTGACGGTGTGATGGCGTCGTTGTCGCGTTTGAGGCATGGTTCACGGTAGGAGGATGGGAAGCAGTTCCCTTTTTATGGATCAGCACCGTTTCCGAGTGGCCGCTTCCAGACCTTTCTTTACTCTGTACCCGGCTCCGGCGGCCACCCCGCCCAAAGCCGCCGCTTTGCCCGCGGTGATGGCTGCTGGCAACAAGGCCAGCAACGGAAAGAGTCCGCCCGTCTGACTGCCAGGGTGTCGGTGTCGGCGGGTCGTCGTCGTCTTGCGTCGTTGTCGGGTTTTAGGCATGGTTCACGGCGAGCGGGTCGGCGGGGTGGTGGCTTTTATGCATTCGATGGGCAACAACGGTCGGGTGCAACCGTCCATGTAACAGTCCCCGCGCACCGGTACGTACTCAAAGTGGGCCATGTAGGTGGCTAAACAGCAGTCCGTCAACGGCGGAGCCACGTCAGCCACCACATCGTCCAACGTCTGCATCTTGATCAGAAAACTCTCCACGTGGTCCAACGGCACGCCGCACACGTACGTGCTTAATTCGATCAACATCTTGGCATAGGTGGTGTACGCCCAATGGGCCATGTCCACTTTGAACGCAAATTTCTTGAAATCCGTCCACCCTTTGACCACCGTGCCCAAGGCGGCCAGGCAAGCCACCAACAGACTGTCGTCCAACACGGGCCCGACGATCAACCCGGCCGCCATGATCAAGAGGGCCAAACCGTTTCACACGGCGTGCACCCACCGCACCCGGGTGAAGGTGCGACAATGACACCACCATTGCCTGTGGTAGAAAGCGAACAAAGAATCCAACCGTTGCAAGGCGTCAGGCGTCCACCATTTCAGAATGGCCGGCGTCGACATCAACAGCGACACGGGTGTCTTGGTCATTTTTTACGAGCTTGGATTCGATAGACGCGACGAGGTCTGTCGCATCACCGGTGCTCCGCCGTCCTCTTCCACGTCCTCCTCCTCCATCCCCTCAGCGTCGTCGTCGGGGACGACCTCTCGGGGTGCTGCTCTGATGGCTCCGGCTGCTGGTGCTGCTACTCCCTCCTGACGACGGCACTGGCAGAGGCCGTTGTCGAGGCCGTTTGTAACCCACGGTCGATCGGGCATTGATGCGGGCAATCCGGCTGGTGGTGGGCGTGTCCAAGGACGTGGACCCCACGCCTACTGCCGCGGTAGCTGTCTGACAAGGCGACGGTGTGCATCCGGCCACGATTGGGGTACCCAACGTCAAGGGTCGCGATGGGGGTGACACGGAGGCGAACAATTCGTCCAACGTGGTCGGTTGACGGAGCAACACGTATGCCAGATCCACGTCGGGTTAGGGCGTGCTGAGATGTCGTCGTCGTTCAGTGGCCGCTCGGTCGCGTTGGCGGCGTGCCTGGAGGCAGCCCCCACGCCCACAGGATACCGCGTGGCCATGTCATTTTCAAACTGTCTTGCGAGCAAACGTGCGCGTCCACCCTTCGTCCTTTAATACGTTCGAGAACACCCGGTACCGATCGTCGGACAGTGCATGCAAATCCAACAGGAAGTAGGCCATTGCGTCTGACGTTCGTAGACGTCCATCACGTCCCGCCAATGCGTGGGAAACGCTTGCATCAGCAAGTTGCGGACCCCCAATCGATCCCGCGGGTGCTTGAAGGCCACCACGTAATGGGCGCTGCGTGAAATGGTCTTGGCGTACTTGCCTGGTGGAAACATGTCTTGAACAGGTACACCACCGTGATGCTGCAATGATGCGAGTCTTTGGTGAAGAGATCCAACACGCGTTTGTCGTTGCCACCTTCGGCCATCAGATCGTCCAACACCAACATGCCGTGCTGCCCCAACGGGAACCAGGCCGTCAAGTCGGACGGATCCGGCACCCCGTCGTGCAGGTGCACGTCCGACGCTTTCAAGGTCTCGAACCCGTCTTGCCAGGCCCCGTAACAATAATGCACGGTCTGGGGCGGCACCGCAAAATGGTCGGCCGCCTGCGCCAACAGACGCGTCACGAACACCGTCTTGCCACACCTCGACGGACCCACCACCAAGACGCTGCTGGGCGAACGCAACATCTTCTTCTTCTCCCTTCCCCCTCGACCTTCTCCTTTTTAATACGAAAAAGGCCTCCACCCAGCCGGAGTCGAACCGACAACCTCAAGATCTACAGTCCCGCGCTCTGCCGTTGAGCCATGAGCGGTCCACGGTTTCGAGGTGGAAAAAACAAAAGATACAGACACACGCACACATGTTTCATCGTTTCAACGTTTTATTGACAAGGCGTTACTGTGACCAGTCTTTGAAATCTAAATGCATCCAATCCACGCCTTGGCGTCGGATCTGATGTTTCAACCACTGACCCACCCGATGATCATTGCCCACCAGATCCGTGGGATCAAAAAGGTCGACGAACTCGTCCAACGTCTCGCCGTGGCACTTGCCGACCAAATACATCAAGGCGTAATGCCCGCATCTCTGGCTGGTGATCGTCTGCAAACTCGGTCGATTCGTGTCCACCCATCACCAATGGGTCACGATTCACTCCATCAAGGGCCGACAGTCATACGTCACCAACGGTAAGCCGTAACTGTCCATCACTTCGCACCGGTGGTCTTCCGTCCACAGGGCGATCCAATGCATACCCGGTCGATCGTACGGGTCCGTGTTGACAATGTACCCTTGCGGTTTGTCTTTCTTAGGCACACCCCGGCAAACACTGGAGCCAAGATGGGATCACGGCGGGCCAAATAGTCCAACTGCGGGTAAGTGGTGGCCACGAATTCCATCTTTTTGGTTGGTTTCCTAGGTGTTCACCCAGGCTTTATACCCGGTACACGTTGTACAGCACGGCGCCTTCGGTGTTGATCTCCAACACGTTCTCGAATTCGGCGTACAACACCACGTTGATGACGTGGTCTTTGGCTGCTCCTAGACGGAAGATGACCCGCACGTCTCCGTCTTGACGCAGGTTCAGCACGTGACGGTCCGCTGACCCGCTGGGCACGTTGTTTCACATGAACAAGGTTCAGCCTGCCATGCCACCCCACTGCTCGGGGGCGATCATACTGGAACGGCTCTTCATCCAGGCTTCGCTGGCTTGCAAGAACCAATGGTACCCGTCCAAATCTTTGTACGTGTCGCCCGTGTTCAATTCCAAGGTCTGGTAAGTGTACTCTTTCGCTCGCACGATCTGCTTGATGCTGGTCAACCCGAATTTCTGGAAGGCGAAGAGATGGTAGGCCACGTTGCCGTTGTAGGCGTTGGTGTGCAACAAACCCACGATCAACCAGTCGGGGATCCGACCTTAGAACAAGTTGCCCTCGTCGAAATCCCATTGGTTCTGCGGATGCGAAAACATCCGGATCTCGCTGCCCACCACCGTGTACTTGGCCACTTGGCATTTCCGCAGATAGTGCCGGGCCCCTTCCAATTCCCGGTACAACTTGTCCGACAAGTGCAACTGACAGACATGGAAGGTCAGTTTGACGTCGTCTTCTTGCAAACGGCCGTTCAACCCCACGCCGTTCAAGAAAAAAACCGGTGCATTGAAGTAAAACTGAAAGTTCCACGTTGGGTACCAAGGGTTTGCCCAGGTGAAAGATCTCCGAATGTGGCGCGAATTGCAAGGTGACCATGTGCCCTCCTTGGTACCGTTTCTGGGCTTCTTTGGATTCCAAGACCGCCACTTTCTGACTCTCGCTCAAGGCCGTGTAGTGCGCGTGTGGCGTCGTGCTGTCCAGTTTGTTGGCCGTCAAGGGCGTGGGAAAATCCAAAGCATTGAGGGCTTTCAGACCATGGCTGTAGCTCTTAAACCAGCCTTTCGGTTGCAAGATCGTGTCTCCTTCATCGTTGGTGTAATTGAGCAAGGTTTCTGAGTAGGCCTTGTAGGCGTACGTGTCCGTCTGAGGACTGATCAAGGTGCCGTTGGCGTGCACCATCACTTGCTTGAGCAAGGTGTGGGCCAGGTTGGGCATCGGAAACAAGAAGTTCTCATCGGCAATGTTACCGTCGTCGTCTTTCTTCAAACGGAGTTGCATCCGAAAGTAACTGCGGCTCAGATCCACGTACTCAGGCAAGGCCGCCATGACGAATTCCACCGGATTGATGCCCGTGGTCACCGGCGACAGTTCCACCATGCGGTACGCCACCGCCGACGTGTCCGTGCTCGGCACCTCGCACAATTGAAAGTCATCAGCGTTGGCGGGCTGTGAGGCCCCGTGCAAAGGCAGGGCCGTCATTGTCGTTGTCGTCATCGTTTTCGTCGTCGTCTCACACCGCCGCCTCGTTGAGGAATGGTCCGACGTAGACGGCGCGTGCTTCTTCTATGCAGTCGAGCGGCCAGTTCGAAAGCCGGGTCGATGGGCGCCCCCGACCAGAGGCGTCCGCCCCGTTGCATCGACAAACCGCGTTCACCCACTCGCGTTCTCGGCCGGGATCGAACGGGTCGCATCTTTTTTCAACCAATCAGATCCGCCACGCATCTTCGTTTCTTGGCCATGCTGCCCACCAGTCCTTGCGCTATGCGTTTCACGGCTCGCTTGGTTTGGCCCACCAACCCTCGCGCTTTGCGTTTCACGGCTTTCTTGATTTGACCCACCACGCTCTGCGCTTTCCGTTTCACGGCTTGTTGGGCTTGCCTTTTAAGTGTTCGGGTGGCCATTCGCACCACGCCACAGGGGCCGCCCAAAGCGTCCAACCCCGATTTCAACAGCGTCTTGACCCCCGACAACAAGATGCCTCCCAGACCGCATCCGGTGTGATCGGGCGTGTACCGCGTCAGACTCCATCCTCGCATGCTGGCTGTCTAGTCGTGCTCTAGCTCTCACACCCCGTCACATCCCGTTGCCCGCCGATGGATCCGCATACCGGCCCTTCACGTTCTTGGGGGTTTGTCATCTTCGTCGTTTCCGTGAGGCGGGGGCACGTCGCATCTGAGACGTCTTCTTTGGGCCGGTGGCGGACAGACCCACCATCGTACGTGGATCCAAAGTATGCTCAGCAAGCGGTCAGGATACGTTTTATGGACGAGCTGGAACCAACCCTCAGGGTCCGAGTTCCGACGCGCCAACCACACCACGAAGTGCCCCCAATGAAACAAGGGATGCTCGAGCAAGACCTCAAAGACGCTCATGGGGGACTCGAGGTCCTGTTCGTCGTCGGAGTCATCCAGGTCAAGCCATCGGCACGGCAGACCCGCCGAGTCGATCAGACTCGTGCACACCCAGCACATCAGGTGCCAGTGCACCCAGCATCGTCCCGTATCGCCCCACATCCTACTCATAAATGAACGCACACGCTTCACAACCCTTTCTTTTATCCATATTTTACAACATGTTTCAAATTGGGTGGGTAGTTCACGAACCTGTTCGGCATAGGGCGAGGCACGCCACAGCAGGGTTTTCAATTGTTGCATGGCTCGAGAGTATTGCTCCAGGTGGCGCATTCCCACCACGGCGGTGCAGCCCGACAGTGTCGGGAACCCGTCGTCGTCGCCATTCATGGTCCGGGTCAGCACGAAATGATGACGGTCGTAGGCAAAGTACCCAAACACGAACCACACGTCGCGGTCCACCTCGTACAAAAAGATGGGTTTTTCTTGCTGTCGCGCCAAGGCCACGCTGCAACCCGTCCCACCATGCACCGTCATGCCGTCCTGCCCCAAGTACCCGAACGCCACCACCGTGTCGGCGTCCTTGATGATGTGGTAATTATGGCTCAACAATTCCCACACAAGCAGGCAGGCCCAACCGTTCATCGGGGCGTGGGCGTTGTACTCGGCACAAGGCTTGCCAGCCTTCCTCCAGGGCGTCGTAGGTCAATGGCGTCACGTCTTTCTTGGCGAGGACATGTGACGGACCCACCACCATGCAGCAAGGGATGCCGAGTTGGGTCGCCACCTGTTCTGCCAGGGTATCGGTACCTCGAGCGCCTCCCGTCACTAGTTCCGTCTTGATCACGCCCAGAGACACACACTGAGTTTGACACAACGTCTTTTATTATTTTACAAAAAAAAAGTTTACGCGTGGTTGGGTTCCACGTACCACGCATCGATGACCTTGGGTAAATAAAAACACCCTTTGTAGGTTTCACAATCCGGACAGTCCTTGGGAGTCCACACGCGGGCCTGAGCGTACGTGGAATGCAAGGCATGGAAATACTCTCCGTCTTTCTCTTCTTTACAGTCGTCGCACAAGACGCGATCCAACAAACGATCGCACCGCGTCATCCACAGGCGACGTTCCTAGGCTTCCTTGTCGGCTCGTCGTCACAGCCGGGCCTGCAGTTGGTGAGTGACGTCTCGACATTCTTCCATGGTCTGGCGGAGACTCTGGAACTGATCACGCAGTTGCACCTGGACTCGTTCGTGGTCGCGACACGCCTCTTGGGTTTCACTCAATTGGCGCTCCAACCAGTGGATCCGGTCATGGAGGCGTCGTCGGTGTCGGGATCGGGGGCTTCAGGACTGCACTGCTTTGTCAGCGTCGACGACGTCGTCGCTGGAGGGGCTCTGGGAGTAAAGGCATGACGCGTGGTCGGTCCATGAGCATCGGCTGAATCGGGCTCCACGGTTTGGCGGGTGGCTTCGTCTCCCACTCCATGGGCACCGGCCGAATCGGGCTCCACGGTTTGGTGGGTGGGCTCGTCTCCCACTCCATGGGTCTCCACGACCGGACACGTACCTACGGGCTCTGACCTCTTCGACATGACCACATGCTTTTCTGGGGTGGCCACGCCGCATCCTCTCCCTCTTATAGGGATCTCCACACACGCGTGCATGTGACGAGGCACGTGCTCTGGGTTTTTACGAGGCGGCCGTACTTTTCCGGGCTCCCACGCGCGTGGCAGGGCACGTGCTCCATGATTTCCCGGCGCCCTCCCATTAGACGGTCATGATGTCATCCCGTCGTGCTTTTCGGGCATGGGAACCTCCTAAAAGAGCGTGGGCCCGGCTAGCTCGGTATCATTCGAGTGTCTCGATCTAGTCACAACATGATCTCTTGGGAGTATGGCGATCAGTCTCCCGCCAAATACCTGTGCCCTGAGAAGACCAAGAAGAAAACCCCACCCAAGAAGATGGACCACCTGTCGGGGGCGCGCACGGATTCGCTGACACACCGTCAGAAACCTGCCCGTCAGAAAGCCCGCCAAAAAGCCGCTGCCGGACGCCACGCCCAAGGCGGCCAGCATCTAGACCTGAGTGCAAGGTTGGGGAACAACACCACGCCCCGGGATGCGGGTCCGCCTCCGCGCAAAAGGACCAAGCGGGCGCCCGTGCCTACCACGGTGCCTAGGCTACCTAAACTGGACAGGCTCGAACCTCAGACCTTGGAGGAGTTGATGGCCAGCATCCCTCCACCCGAGCTAGAACCGGACCCGTTGTCGCCGCCATTACCCACGCCTCCACCCGTGGTACCCGAGCAGGCTCTCGTGCCTCCGTCTCGCGGACACGACGACGATGACGACGACTACGAGCCGCCGACTGGGCCCTCTGCTGTGGGTTTCCGGAACCCCCCAACCAAGAGCAGTTGCCATGTGCACCCGTCCAAGAGAAAGTGGAGGTGGTGGAGGAATGACCCACGTATCCCAAGCCGGTGGTGATGTGTCCCATCAAAGCTTTGCCCATGCACCACGACGTTTTGCTGAAAGGTTGGCGGTACGTCCAGTGCGTGGAAAAGGGGTGCCCTCTCTGGGTGGGACTGGACAAGGTCTCCGCCTTGATGAAAGCTCTGGAGTCGAATTTGCATCCCGACATCAAAGAGGGGCCCTTCTTCTGCTACTGCGGCCAACCCGCCCGCATGGCCGTACCCAACACACGTAACCAAGGACGCGGGTTTTTGACGTGCCGTCGCTCTCACGATCAAGAGTGCGACTTTTTCCAGTGGACGGATCGTCCGTGGACACCTGAAGTGATGCTGCGACGTGTGGCCCTGTTCGACCCTCCTGCTCCGCTGGGATGGCGTCAACCCCTGCAACCCCCGCCCAAGTACCCGGCCATCCACACGATCTTTCCGGTGCCCGAGGATCAGTGGAAGAAAGTCCCGTCGCCCGTGGTGGAGCGTCCTCGGTACGTGTTTTCGCCGTCCCCCAAGTGGGAGCCCCCCAGTTATGCCCTACATAAGTCAGTACGTGCGTGGGTGCGCGCGCGTGGACTTGGTGTATAAAAATCCGATTTGAACTTGGTGGTCCGTCAGTCATGGATCAAATGTTGTTGAACAATGTGTGCTTGGTCATCGACCTGGATGGGTACAGTGTGCATCTTCTGAAGGATGGACACGTCCCCTTTCTCCCGCGGGAACTGGGATGGTGCGACTGGACCGGCCAACATCACGGGTCCAAACATTCGCGTTCCTCTGGCGGCGTTTGAACGTGTCCGATCGCAAGACGGCTCGGTACGTACGGGAACGCGTGCACGGTCTGCCTTTCTACGCCACGAGAGCGAACAGGCCGTGCCCTTGGGCGAATTGCCCGAAGACCTCTGTACCTTGTACGAACGGTACAAGACGCCCGAACGTCCTCGCGTGGCTTTCAAGGGCGGCCATTACGAAAAGGACTTGCTCAAAAGCTTGAACATTCCCTACTTCGATTTGGAACAGTACGCGTGCCCCAAGCTCGACGACCTGACGCGTTTGACCACTGTGGCGTCCTGTGGCCATCACGACGATCCCGACCGACGTCATTGCCTGCGAGTCGAGTGCTACCATTTTGTACAATGGATGCGCGGGGCTTTGGGAAGGAAGAAAGACATGCGCTTTGTCAACGTCGAACGGGCGCGGCGTTTGGCCAGCCCTTGATTTTGTTTGTACATAGGAAAAAATCATTAAATTTGTTATTCATTTTTTTCATAACTGTGTGGTCATGACTTTCCTAGCATGTAAGGTGGGGTCTCAAGAGACCCCGAGGGGCAAAATCCAGGGACGATCCGGGTCTGAGGGTTGGGGCTGAGTCGGTCTTTCACTGAGGAAAACGGTCCGGGTCATCGACGATGTAGGGCATGTCCAGCATTGGCGGCTCCGGCTCCATGTACAGCCAACGGCTCCCGACGCAATGAAAAAAACAACACCGGGAACAGTGGACTAATCCGGGGCTGGCACGACTGGGCGGGTTGGTCAACTGGATCAGAGCCAACCTCTTGAAGGGGCACAGTGTCAGGCTGTCAAGTTCCTTGGCGACGGCACACATCTTCTCACGGTGCTCCATCTTGGCTTTCTTGTCTAAGATCATAGATTGAAGTTCGGGTGGGAGCACGTCCCACAGACTCTCCATGATTGGAATTGGACGCTGCTCTCGAGGCGTCCTCCTTTTTATCGAGTATGCCTCGACCAATGGGAGGACTGCCTGAGTCCACGTGACCTAGAGGGGTCTACTGAGGGGGTACCCCCTATCCCCCCTCCAGGGGGGGTTTAAAAAAAGTGGCTCTGATTGGCCCGCCCGGGTCAGGTCACGTGTCTCTCCAAGTCTCTATAAGAGAGAACCCCGTGCGTGAGGTCTCACTCGAATCCATCATGGCGGCTATGCAAGAAGAACCCTGTCTGGTGTGCCTACATCACACAGTGCCCTACGTGCCCACCCTACAGCTTATAGCTCGCCTGTCGGCCGTCAATCTGTTCGCGGCCCGTAAAGGTTCCCGGGGCGTGCACCTGTGGAAGCCCGCCAAGACCCCCTGCTGCCGACAGTGGATGCACGTCTTCTGCCTCATGAGATTTTGCCTGGCCCAATTCGGTGATGGCCCCGTCAACAGACCGGACTGGTGCTGCCCTCACTGCCGTGCCTTCCTGCTTCCGCTGGGCTCGACGAGTGAACCCCCCTCAGACACAGAGAGCGAAAGTGGGGACACTATCATCGTGTCCGACGACACGGACGCGGGTGACGAACTGTCCTCGGACACGAATTCGACCGTGGCGTTCAGTTTCGTGTCCGGGGATCTGGACGATGATGATGACATCACAGACGCAGAGTGGTCGGACAACGATGGAACCTATGGGTTCGTGTTGCTGGACACACCCCCCTACACAGAGGACGAAGAGGCACCCGACCCATAAAAAATACATTGTAAATAGTTGTTGTTTTTTTAAAAAATCCAGTTTCGGGAGCGTCACTCGGACCTTCCCCACGTTCCCGTTTGTCCAATAAGTTTTCGTTTTTATTAAAATTCGTTTTATTCATTCAAAAATGCGTTTTTCTTGCTTTGGGGCGTGACTTCCGGCCTTATGCCCATATTTGGGCATTTTCCGTCCGCAAAAACCTAAATTCAAAATGGCGCACAGTTAATGAGATGCATCGCGTTCTGATTGGTCGAGAGCGATCACGTGTGCTGTATGCGGCTCTCTGATTGGTTAGGCCCTATACAAACCACGTATACTACTACCATACTTTTCTCTAAGATATTTCTTTGCGCGCTCATAACCTTCTTCGTTAAATGGCAGACCATCTATTGCTTGGCGAACTTTCGGCACCAATAATTCCTTTAAATGAGAGAACTTTGTAACCGCAGGAACGCTTTGAGAGTCGACCATGGCAGACTATTGATTTTCAAAACGCACCCAATCAATCACAGTCCCGCTGAAAGGTGTAATGGATAGCTTGGGAAGCTTTACAGTAGACTTCTTTTCTTCCAGCTCCTTTTGTTTGAGAGCAGCTTGCAACTTTTGATTAAGAAGTTGCCTCTCATGCTCCAGATCCTTTTCACGCCTCCCGATCAGGATCCCTTTCCTCCTTGACCATTTGATCATAACTCTTTTGTAATTTACTTGCGCAATCATCTGCCAGACGCAAATCCTGCTCTATTTCTTCTGACCAAGTTTCGACTTGCTCTTCCGACTCTCCCTGAGAAGACTTGGTCTCCTGGATGGAGCCTCTTAACTGATCTATTTCTCTTGCCAGTGAAACTACAGAAATACGTTGTTGTTCGATGGTTAGCTTGTCGCGATTTTCGATGATTTGGTCACACTTCTTTATCCTGAGACGTAGAGCTTTTTGCTTCGCGTCCAACTCACCAGTTTGCTTCTTTAGCGACATCTTGAAGACCTCAGTCCCGTCGGAGGTGCCAGTAATGTGGGAAACACAAGAAAGGCGTCCACACTTTCACAATGTCACGATTCACAGGTTTTTATTTTTCCCCATGAATTTAAGATGGCCGCCGTATCGGTAAAAAGGTCTATTCTGAACTAACTCAAACTCTTGGACAATGATTGTAACGCCAAAAACTATACTGCTTCAACCAGATCTAAGAAGTAATTGTAGCGAATAGAGCGGTTCTCAATTGAGTGTTGTAAAAAATAAAACCAAAATAATTTATACTAATTAATAATAATTAATAATAGTAATTAATAATGATTGATAATAGTAATTAATAATAATTAATAATAATAGTAACTTTCCGAAGCAAATCCACCCTTCAGCCAACCACAAATCAATGTAATTCGTGACTTGGTTTTACCAGCCAATCGGAACGCAAAGCAAGTGAAGGCAGCCTGCCTCAAGCGCGGGAAAACGAGAGTGACGGATTCGCAATTGGTTTGAGTTTTTCATCTGATTGGTTGAAAAGTGCACGCAAATTTTTGTGATCCAATCACAGAGCAAACAAAAACAAAAGCAATGCTCTGACTTGCGAAAAAGCTTGCGGAATTGCTGACGTGGACTGAAAAAGTTAGCGCGTGCAAGGCTGAGATTGTGCCTACTCTAAATGGAAACCTATCGATACTGTATTTGCCCCGTAAGGGTTACAACACAAAGGCTGGCAACTATAGTTCTGAATAGTGTGATCAGCAATCCATTAATGCGAATAAGTTAACGATAGGACAGATATATCCAGCTATCTATTGCTCTGCACTAAGAAGAGTAAGCGGTAAACCTCCTTTCAGAAGAAAAAAAGAAGAAAGAAGACCTGTTAGGACCGATCTACACGGTACAACTTTTGCTTAACTGTCGCATGTGATTTCTTCTGTGCGCGCGGCTCGCGTCACGCAAAAAATCGCGTACAACTCTCGCTATTGAGCATAGACTGAGCTTGCGATTGTCGTAGAGTTTTAAAACATGTTTTAAGATCCTACGACATTTTTTGTGACGAACACGACAGTCGTAAGAGAGTTGTACGTTTGATAAATAATTCGTGCCGTAGGTCTGTCGTAACTTGTCGTATGCAACAAAGTCGTACCGTGTAAATCGGCCCTTGCACTCTGGTTTATTTGGATGTAGATTTCTACAGAACATGTTCTTGCGTGTTAACTTTCATGCAAAAATGCCCCATGAGTGTCGACTGGATAAGCCGAATGATTAATAAGGTTAATGTATCCGAAATATGCATTTTTAGTAATAAACAGCAAACGATCTTAATACGATGGCACCAATTACTCCACACTTTATTTTGAACTTGAATATGCATTTACTTGCAATTAGATAGTAATTATTTCTATAACAAAGCCCGTTGTAAGTGACCAATTGTAATCCGTACGTAAGCCACACCAGCCATTATGAAAAAATAAATGTTGACACCAACTGCATTACCTCTGAAATTTGGTCAACGAGTTACCCCACAAAACAAAAGATATCAATTTGCGAACCAAGACTGAGAAGGAAGTCACATCCTTGTTTTACTGTTGTTGTTGTTGTTGTTTTTGTTTGTTTAATTGTTTTTTGTTTTTTACGAAGGGACTTTTAACCTGGCGCATTTTAAAGCTTTTTTAAAGTTCGACTGAGTATGTCCGTCCGCTCAATGACGTACATCTGTTATTAATTAAAGATCATTCTTGTTCCCGTAAAAAGGACTTGTTTAATGGGGTTAAGACGCCTTATTAATCCTCTGTGATGGTTGTTTTAAATTGCAAATGTAAGAAGGCAAAAATGTAAACAAATAAAATATAGCAATATTAAAAGTAAGTTCCTAGTATATTAAATCTTATCGCCATTCGACTGAATTGAAGAAGACAACAAAGAGAAACATATTTACCTGCTTGTGTTAAGCATCAAAGAGGACAGTCTAAGAAATTGTGCGGAAGCTGATGATTTTCAAGCACCACTGAAACAATTCCGTTGACGTTTGTAGTCGACCATGGTTGCTACTTGGTGCTTTGCAATGCTACCACCACTGTTCATGTCTGCTGGTTACTTGTCAAGTCCTGTGCCAGAAAAATCCTACCACGCAGGTATTTCTGGTAAAAGCGGAGACCTTTTCTTTCTTTTTAGTTTGCATTGTCCAAGGAAGACTATGCGCAAGCAAAAAAGCAGTAAGTCTATGGTTTTGGCCGGCCTCAAACAAAAACGGTAGGATGGCCACGATCGGCGGC
>BLFK01000096.1:664228-687844 GCA_014634185.1 Astreopora myriophthalma | reverse complement strand
TGCTGTTGCGGCTCGCCGCTAATGGCCCTGATGATAACTGGTTTCCATTGGTTGTTTAAAATGTAGTTTCGGACTGTTGACAACCGCGTATGAAAATCAATTAAATTTACACATTTCCCTCCTCTATCTTGTTCTTTGTCTGTCAAAAAGTATTGGAGGCTTCTAATTTAAACTAAATCTTCATTACGACGTCAATGATAAGTTATTTAAAAGCAATTTAAGTAAATAAATACTCTTTTTCCTTCACATGCAAGATAGAAACTTCGAGAAACAGCTTAATTTTTGCACTGCAAAAAATTGTGACTTTAAGCAACTGAAACTGTGAATCAACCTCTTTTATCGTAAAAAGAAAAAAAAAAGCAAACTATGACTGTCGACTCTCTGGCCGGGTGCAGTAACTGAAATTAATTACTTGCTGGATGATAATAATGGTACGTCCAATACTATTATCATAAAAGATATTGAGAAAAAAAAACTTGTCTGATGTGAAAACTGAAATGGTGGATGCTAATTCCGAAATCATGCGACGACAGAGGAAGAGAAAACAGTTGAGCAAAACAACCCGGTTGACAACATCTCACACGTGTTCGTCAAATTATTTTAACCAAAAGAGGGACAGGATTTAGGGAGATATTGTTCAAGGATACTATTTAAAAAGAACTCATTATTTAAAACGAAGGACGAATGCAAGACTCTGGATGGCTGGAGTTTTCCATTGCTAGGAATTGGTTTTGCTGGGGGATGTGTCTCGACACTTTTGAAATGTAACGCAAAAGTCACATTAATAAGCCAAAGAATTTAGCTTTTTTTTATATTTATTTTTTACTTTTTTTCTTTAACGCGTGAGTAATTTGCTGATCCAAATATCGGTTCAAGGAATTTGGGAAGCTGTACACACTGATTTTGCCTTAAGTTGTTGTTATTGTTGTTTTCCTAGAGCTTCAGAATGCTTCTCTCGAGCTGGAATAAGGGTCGCTTTGGGCAAATTTTAGGATATACCTACAATACGCCAGACTAAACTGATTTAGGATTAATTTGAGACTAAGTGGAATACGTTTTGCGTTGAAGTACAAAACATCTGACCGTAAACAAGTGTTCGTTGTTAGTTTAAAAAAAAATACTAATTTTCAAACACAAAATTACACTCCTTTCCAGACACAGTTGTGAAAATGGCCTCGACAGTTCGACAGTTCTGGCCTCCTGGATTTGAGATGCCCAATTTACAGCGTTTCTAAATTCGTAGTCTCCTTTGGCGTCCTTCTGTGAATTTGTCAATTTATTAATTGAATCAGCAAAGTTTAATTGCAGCGGAATTTGCATGCAACGCCGGTATACACGAGAAAGAGTGGGCCTTCCTGTTTGCTTGAGGCTCGAAAAAGAAAAATAACCACGTTCAATTATACATTGAAACGGAAAATAACAGCATTTCTTTTTTTCCGAATAGCTTTATTTTGGCGAATACCTTATCCTCCGATTGTCATATATAATTCATGGGGGGACAATTGGGATAATTCATAGGGACATACGTCAATTTGATTTTCATGAGTATAAAAACGGGTGGCGAGAATTAATAAGAGAAACGTTGAACCTGCAGCAGCGTCACTTTTTGTCAGCCTTTGTTCTGTGCACTGGGCGTCTGCACAACCGGCTGAAAAACAAGACAGGGGTTCACTTTGTCAGTTAAGTCGCTGCAGATTCAGCCACCAGTGCCAAGAAATGACTTTCTTTGCGTTGAAGTGGCTATTTTTCATATCCATAACCTCAGCCATCACCGGCGAAATTGTTGCATCTAAAGCAAGTAAGTAGGTTTTTCTTAAAAGTTGCACGAACATATAGACCTGTCAGTACGCCTTGCTTTAACATAGTACCGTGCCAAACAAGGAATATGGTAAGTTTGAAACTTTCTTCTCTGAGCGAAATAAGTGAAAGAGTAAATATTTATACCAAGCAACTTGAAAGCAGGCACTGGGTTTCCATTAGCAAAGTTTGCTTTGCGATAATCGATCAAAAACACTCTTGAAGATCTTCGAGATATGCGCCATTTGTTTAGCCTTTATTTCTTTTCAAGTTGCAAAACTGACGAATAATTTGCGCTAACAGCCAGACGAAATGGGAACAATTTTCAACATTCAATCTAAATTTTATAACACTCAGTTACATTGCCCTGATTTAAATCATTAATCTTTATTTTTCTGTTCCTTTGATAATTGCCTTCCTTATTAACGCTTTTTCTTTTTAAGTTTTTCTTGTTGTTGTTGTTGTTGCTTTTAAACTACCGCTAAATTCATCAAGTATTAATTGGAAGAAGTTAGATAACGATGACAAATGGTCTTCAGCATCATAAAGACCCATAAAGTGAGGAGTATTTGTGACCATTTGTGTGCAATCAGTTTAGCTTACCGTCTTTTGCTATCAGTGTGCCACGGTTATAATGTTAAGGTTGCCGTAGTGTATGCCTGCAGTCTGCTCCTAAAATAGATAAACACCAGACTTGAGGACCTTATAAACTGAGACCACCTTAACCGTGCAAGCCTAACTCTGCGGTGCACTTTAACCTGACCAAATGTAAATAAGCTGACCATAAGCCGTTGCATATTTCATGGTCCTAGAAAAATTCTTACTAAATACCGTTTTAAAACACCCGAAGAAAATTCCAGGAAAACTCTCCTGCCAAAAGACACCAAAATTTGTGTAGATTTACCTGGTATTTATATTAAATATGTTTGCAAAATGTTGACGCCTGCCACTCAGTACAAAAAATCACAATAAAAACAAAAACAAAATCAGTTTAAGCCCTAACGCTACATTCCAAAAGCAATTATTGAGTCCTTGTTGTTAGAAAGGCGTTTGCGGTTAATTAGATAAAGCAAGTGTGAAAAATATTTGGTGTTATTTTCAAGTTTATCTTCAGGAGGCGGTTCAGCACTTATCGTTTATGTTTTGTAACTAGCTAACAAGCTAAACATTTTCCCGTGGAACAAGGAACCTGTCAGCATCACAAATTGACCACTTGGTCAAGTATCTAATCACGGGAAGGAGTACTAGTAGCCTGCATAGCAGGCGTATTTTCTAGCGTGCCAAATATTCTGATCGCGAGTGTTTTGGTCGCCATATTGGATTGTTAAGATCGAGAAAAGCATGGAGCGAGTAACGAAAGTGTGCTACTAGCGAGGTGGAAGTGAGGATGACAAACTCGTGAAGGAGAAGGGGTCGGTTTATCATTTCGTTCGATCGGAATATTTAGCACTCGCTCGCTAGAAAATACGCCTGCTATGCAGGATAGCAAAGGAGTCAATACAAAAACTGGAAAACTGAGAGAGACATGGTCGACTATCCTAACTGAACTAAGACATCAAATAACTAATAGAGAATTTACAATGCGCTTCTCAGAGGTCTTTTCATGGGGTCTTTCATGAGCCAGTAAGACTTTCAAAGTGCAAGGTCAAATCACTTATGATTGCCTCTCTCTTCCCTTTCTGTGATTGACTTGGCGCACACAGACTACATGTCATAAACAAAGTTTCAACTTTTCCCCGGTATCCCTTTTCCGTTCCAATTATGTTTTGGTAATCAGTTTTGATTTGTTGTTAGATATACGGATGATGCGCAGCGATTATGTTTGTGAGAATAATATCATGCATCTGCGTTGTGAGAAATCCGAAGTCCTTGAGATTCATGGCGCCGACTATGGCAGGGGAGAAGACCCTGTTTGTGGAAAAGACAAACGATCGCATAAGACATGCACTTTGGAGGACAAGACACAGATTGTGAAATCACGGTGTGGCAATAAATCGAGATGCGCCATCACAGCATTGAGTTCCATATTTGGTGATCCTTGCCCCGGACTCAACAATTATCTGAACGTCATGTATGTCTGCGGTAAGAGCAAATTTACCAACGATAAAAATTATTATGCCTTAATAGCAGTTGTAAATAGAGTACATTCGTTATTTACGTTGACAGCCACCACTTTCACGGGGGCTGTTACTTGCTGCTCCCACGTATCGTTATGGTAGTTCTAAAATAACAACTCCTGATTTGAACAAGTGATCTTCACACTTTCTGGACAATTTAAGCAATTGTCTCATATATACACTTGAAAAATTCAAGTGACTCCAACGCGATTCGAGCCCACGACCTCTGCGATGTCGGTGCAGTGCTCTTACCAACTGAGCTATGAAGCCACACAGTTGAGGGCAGGTCAATTTGTCGGGCTCATGCGTGTTTTCCCGTGAAAGGAATGATGAATGAAATGATTGTGAAGTGCGGGTTAGAAATGAATTGAAGAAGTGATCCTCACACTTTCTGGACAATTTAAGCCATTGTCTCACATATGCAAGGAATGACAAATAAAATAATGGCCGTCATCTTTTCTCGAAAACAGAAGTGGTACAATAAAAATTGTCGCCGTCACCGAAAATACTCCAGAGGACAACTTGCTTTCAGTTTCCACTAATTAGGACTAACTAACACTGGCCTTTCGGCTACGCAAAACCATAAATTTTTGTTAATCTTTTCAGAGTCTGTAGACGTAAGGGTTTTCTTGATATATGCATACCGTCGAGTTTAACGCATTATGTATCAATTCTTCTTAGTGAAACGGATGCACAGTTTACCAACTACAACTGCCACGGTAGCACCAACATCGACAATGGTTACTACTTCTACCACTGAAGGCATCATGACCAATCACAGTCAATCACAATCAAAAAATGAACACAGTACCTGGGAAAACATTTCAACCACCGCAAACACCACCCAATCATCTGAAACTACCAGACTCACTCAGAGCACCCAAAAGGAATCAAAACAAAGAAACACTCCAGCAAAGGAAGATATAAAGACACAGAAGTCCATCCCGGTGTTTGATCCATCAAATACTGTCATGGAGTTGGAGTTCTTGTCTGATTCAGCTGGCGATCAACCAATCGCTTTTTCTGATTCTGGCTTTCTGTCCTGGGCTTACCTCTTCAGTTTGGTTGCCATCTGGCGGTTGTAAACTATATCTGGGGACTAATTATAAGGCAATGTCACTGTTGATAAAAGGTCAAAGCAAAATATCGAAGTCAGTGACGGAATTGGGGTATAACGAACAGTTTGCCTTTGTGATCATACTAGAATGTGAGAATATTAATCTTCTTCGTCTTGCCCAGCTCTTGGATCTGTTGGCCAGGCCCACTTAGAGTGAATTTCTAGAGCCCTGGCAGGTGGGAAATCGGGGAGAAAATGCTTAACAAAAACTCTTTTGTTATTGATGTTTTATTCGCGCAGTTGAACAGCAGACCTATGGAAATGAATTTTCATTCGCACTAAAAAAATGTTGTTTTCGTTAAAACGCTATTTAAATTGACTTTAATGAATCTTCTTCTCGATGTAAAAAGCCTTAATGAGCATTTCACAAATTGAAATATTTGGTTTCTTAGCTAAAGTGACTATACTTTAATTTTATTGACCAATATTTTTGCGCTAATGAAAATCTATTTCCTGCTAATGAAAGGCAAAAGGTGTATTAAAGTGCCCCTAACCTCAAAACATGTCGCAAAAGTTATATCCCAACACCATATGGCACATATTTCTCCTTCTTTTCCTTGTAAGGTCCAATTCATCACGGTTAGCTTATTATAGCGCTGCACAGAAAGTGGGCGCAAGTTCTCGCGCTGGTTTCTTGTGATAGAGTTTGTGATAGAGAAGTGTGTGTGCGTGTGTGGGGGGGGGGGAGGGGGGAGAGGGTGGAAGGGCAGCTTTTTAGTGGTTTCTATTGAGTTCGAGATGATTGCGATTACCGAGCACAGTCATTTGTCCCGGGCGGTAGGTTTATAGCTTGTGAACCAGGGATATCTTTGACCCTGCTTCTAGGGTTACCCTAGCACTAAGGCTAGCCTTAGGTTTATTATTATCTCTTTGGTGTTTTTCCACCTTTGTAAAGCATTATTTTCAGGTTTCCTTCAATTTAAAGGTAAATTTGTCGATGATCAAAATACCTAAAAATATCGTGACAAAGCCCCTTTAATATTTTATTCCTTAATATTGTATTCTTTAAACGCACAAACGCTTTCTATCATTTCAGTTTTGATTAATTATTTTGCCGCAACTGTAATGCGTCAACAGTCATTATGGACATCACCAATGTCCTCAATATCGTTCATAATATGAACGAATATAAAGTTCATACTCACGAATTCTCCCAGTCAACTATGAAGTACTCATTGAACAATACTTGCAGTCAAAGGGGTCATTTTTTGTTTCTCACCAAAACACCTTTTTGGGAGGGACAAGAGATAGAGGGGGGCGTTTTCTGTATTCTAAGCCTTTGAACTCTCTTTACTGTTCAATAGGAGACTGCAGCGCCACCCAACTTCCTAGCGTGTGTAAAAATTTGTCTCGCAGCAACTTCGTCAGTGTGGTAGAAAGTGTTCACGGAAATTGACGTTATCATCGTCATCAACATCATCATCATCATCATGACCAACATCGCCATCGTCACCCTCATCGCTACCACAACGAGTGGATTATTATTATTTCCATTCCACTCAATCTCCATGAAGTAACCAAAGAGTTAATTTAATTGCTGCAAATCCACTGCACTCAGCCGAGATAGCGCTCGCAGCGGTACGTGAAAACTGCAGGTTTGTGAAATGCGCCCGAGTTCAAATCATGGGATTTTTAAACATTGAGCAAAAATCACTTTCTTCCGCGCCGTCGATACTAAATCAGTGTAAATGGTAGCATTATTTTGTAAAGGTCATGTCGTATAACCAGCTACAATACTTATACGAATCCAAATGAAACATCGGCATAACTAAATTTAAAGAAGTGGCCTTTAAAGAAGTGACCAAAAAAAAAATGACTTGACTTTGCCACTCATTGTCACAAATTTAAAGAAATTAGATTATTGTAATATTTAGATTATCTTAGGCCACGTATGCTAAATCTTTTGGAAGAAATCTACGGTTAGGTGTCCCAAAGCCACAATGTTAAACAGTTTGTCGTGAATGCTTTGAAAATTCAATTGTCTCAAGTCTCTCAACCAAGACACAACGCAGTTTGGTATCCTGCGAATCAGGTAATACCGATTGTGGATTTCGCAGGGTCTCCTTTTAATGACCCTTTCAGCCTCAGAAACCGCGAAGTTTCACACAAAGACCACAAGAAATACTGGAAACCTGCGCATTCTTGATTAGTGGTAATGTTTGGTGGTTTCATTGGGTAAAAATGTTTGAAAACACTCCTTGTTTACGTGTGATAAGTCTTGCGCCGCTTTGGCGTCCATTTTTGGCCCAGGTCACTTTCGGCTTTGGTCATCCTTTCGAGAGTGAATTTTAATTTGATTTTCCCTTCTTCTTTTAGCAGGCAAAACGTTGTGCTAATTATGTTTTTTTTTTGATTTTTTTTTTTTCGAAAGACAAATTAGTCCGGAATATCGGCAGGCTATCTTTCATCAGTGCTCTCGGCAAAACACTAGGCAGTCACAACAAATGCATGTAGCGCGATAAAATTCAATCTCCGGCAGCCGAGTTGTTCGGTTGCAAGATCTATCCCTGCTTACCAGTAAACCCGCTTCAAACAACTCGTTCCTGGACTCCAACGAAACGCGGATAAAACTGAGATGGAAGTTGTAAGGACACCAGGTCGGAAGACCTCAAGTAACCACAGCAATGCGTCCCGGTGAAAAATGTCGGCATGTTTAAAACACAGTATTGATTATTATCAGTCATGGCTGTTAACCTGTAAATCATTGTGTTCAGTCCGTGTACGGTTGGGTGAGGCAGCATGTTGACTCTGACACGGGCTGTCGGTCGTCCCCTAAAGTCAAGAATAGAATTTAACGCACAATGAGCGAAGAAAAGACAAGCAAGCTTCATTGTTCAGCAATCAAAGCCATGCTGACATTTTTTCACTGGGGCACATTACTGTGGTTTCTTGAATTCTTACGGTCCGGCCTCACTGAGTACAAAAGCGCATCGTCAGTTTTTTAGACTTCAAAAATTAGTGCCTAAAAATAAAAAATTAGTGCTTAAAAATAAAAACTGGTGCCTACTTATGAAACAAATCGTGCCCAATAGTAAAAATTAATGGCTGATAATAAACCGGAGATGCCTTGTAATAAAAACGAGAACACAAAAATGAAAAAAAGAATCCTAACAATAAAACTCACTGCCTAATAAGAAAAATTAATAAATGGCTAACGACAAACAGTGTCTATTAATAACAGGGAAATAATGGCACCCCATACAAAAATCACCTAAATATGTGCTAACTGTGTAATACCCGTAGATATAGGATGAGGACAAGTCTCAGGCACATGTCCATAACTGCACGCTAGACGCCAGACGCGTGCTCTTTCTGGTAAACAGCAAAAAGTTCCAGTTCGGTCGAATCGCCAACTATTTACAGAATTAGGGTTAGGTACGGTCAGGGGGACACTTCGTGACGTGTACAGTAAGGAGTAAGCGTCTTACTGTCGTGCAATTCTGGACAGATCTGATCTGACAAGGTGCTAAGGAATGAACGAGTAAAAACATGCCTTTCAAGGGTTGCCATTCATGTCCACACAGTCAGGAAACATCCAACACCGCAGACCAGGCATAATACTGTGCAATGTTATCATATTCGTGGTTATGTTACCTAACATTTAGCTAACTTGCAACTTTTAAGTTGCTCCGAAAAAGTAATATTGATTGATACATCATCAATGTACGCAAATCAGTAACCCAAGGCTCAGCCGATAACCTTAAGAATATTTTTGTGAGTTCAAATTTAAACTTTTAACAGCAAGCATCTCCGTCACTCATTTTCTTTGTGGCGCTGATTGCGCCATAAATAACCGGTACCACACATATAAAATGATCTCTTTGATTCTGAGTTTAAAATTGAGTAAGTGCTCGAAAAAATGGTTATGAAAACAAAGAGCAAATGCTCGGGTAAAATAGAAACTGGTGTCACAGGAAGAATATTTACTTTATTTCCTGCTCGGCGTTAATAGACATAAAAATAATCAATACTTGACCAATATAGGCCACGTGGGGATTCGAAATTCTATTATATTCACACCAGATTTAAAATATTTATCAATTTGTATGTATTGTCTATGTAAATATGGAAAATACCACAAGAGCGTCACTCTTTGATTTTAGAAAACATGGGTAGCCTATTGCGCCGAGATTTCAAGTCAGGCGTTCTAGTGACTACAGGATAATTCGTTCCAAAACATAATGTTAATAATAATAATAATAATAACTTGAAAAAATTGTATAAATCAACTGGATATCTAGTAGGATTACGAATAAAATCTATTGTTTTGAGCTGCTTGAGTGGTAGCGAAAATGAAGTGTGCGTTTAGTTTGTGTTGACCCTGGCGTACCTCCCGCGAATCGTCAACAAGGCTTTTATCGAAGCAACCTTGTGGGGTTTCTACATTGGTAAAGTCGTTGCACCTGTCCGTCTCAGAAAAGGAGATCTATGCACTGCGGAAGAGGGGAGACTGCGGAAGCTTTCAACGCACAAATAGCGTGAGAAAGCAAAGACCTCTTTTTCACTCATCTCGTGTCAATTGATGATAAGCACTTCACTTCGACCTGGTGCATCGTGAAAAATTGCAAACGAGTCATATTTTATGATAAATTTCAGATGCACTAAATTAACCTTTTTTTTTTTCAAAGGAAATCTTTTTTTCAAAGGACATCTTAAACTACGGCTCAAAATTCCAACTATTAACAGTACTGGGTCTTGTTTATTTCAATCCTAATTTATCACACACCGGTGCGCAGTTGTCTTTAACATTGTAAAGAACCGGTATTCGCCTCTCATTCTTTTCTTTGCAACATCCAACTCAACGATATATACCCTTATGAGACTGACAACTTTCGGATACAGTTTGCGTCGCGAAGAACGAATCCTGCAAGGAAATAATGGCCTCGAATCATGACGCAATAAAGCCATCGGTAAAATAGTATCTTTTACTGATTGATTTTTTTTTCAGCTCAAGACAAAGTTTAATATGGTTAAACATACAAGCTGTACATGTTACAAGTAATCTCAATTGCACGCATAGGTAAAACGATATTCTGAACCTAGTATGTTCACCCGATCACCTCTTGCTCGACACCGTATAAAAGGATCATGTTAGTGATTGCTTCTTCGTACTCTATCAAACAATCAACGCACTTTAATCGAGCGAAGATCAGTAAGTGTCACATTAAAAACGTGTCAAGAATTATTCTCAAATTCTCACGAAATAGAGCAGAAACTCCAAATATTTGGACTTAGACTGTGACGCGCACTTAGTTCAAAGATAGAGTTTTTCCGCGAGGTTTCTTGACCACGTTTTAGGCTTATCTCAATCAGTCTAACTTCCGCATCTGTTAGTTCATTCTTTTATTTTGTTGTGGGAGTATTCTTGGGCGGATGTCTTATCTCACTTCTCATCCACGCAGTCTGACGCTCGTGCAAAGTCGCAAACGAGAGCCCTTGATGAAAAGTGTATTTCCACTGAGGAAAAACACGAGACTACCTCACTAAACCAATTTATATAAATAAACTTCCTCAGATTTGATCTCTTCGCAGACATAACTAAGAAGCAATTACGTAATGCAGCTTATCTCTTCACAATTACTCGAACTGATGTCAACAAATAACCGCCATCGCCGAATGCCCTTAGCGCATGCGCTTCATGCCTGCATTCCACCGCAACCATCTTGGACTGTCAACAATTCGGCGGCAAAGAACCATAGCTGGCTGCAGAGTACTAATCACTCAAGTAATTTGCTAGGCAGTTTTGAGAGAACGCCGGCTGGCTCTGAGCAAGCTGTGGTCGGTCACCTAACACGTGTCAAAACAAAACACGCCATATTGTTGCCCTGGTTGATCCGGCAAAGTTTTACCTGAAACGCGCCACGGTGACAAAACAACGTAGAAGGCGCTATGTGGAGCGCCAAGGTCTCGTTACGCTGTCCCCTGCTTTTGTTCATGTGTGGATCAAGTTTGTTGTTTTTAGGTAAGTCCATCAAAGAATTGGCTAACCCTTCATTGCAAACACTGCAGCAAGCAAAGAATGCCTGCTGACTCGACCGAGTATACTAACTATGTTACGAATGTAAGAATCGCAAGCCGAACAAAAAAAAAACACGTATGGTATTACGGACCCACAGGAAACCGAGTACTCAATTTCGCTTTTATTTTAGGCGTGTACGGATTAAGCCTTAATCCATAAGAAATGAGGCGGAAATCTTTCTTTAATATGAAGTTTGCAATTCGCACATAATCTTATTTAGAATTAGGAAAACTTACTGGGATTTTAACGAGAACGCGTCTCCTCCCTCTTGGTTCAGTAAAAACTGGCTTAATTTGCTGTACATTTAGTCTCCTTGATATATGAGAAAAGAGATTTACCTTATGAAAATAATTTCTCCAACGATAATTTATTTCTCTTGTTACTTAAAAGCGTCCACAATATGACTTCGGTTTCAAATTACTTTTATACACAAAACTGTCCGTGTTTGTATTAACCGCGCCGGGCTGACACATTTTGGGAGCAGAGCCCCAATGTAGGCTGGCCAAAACTTGCGTCAACCTTCAAATTGCCTCAAGAGAAAATACACCATTCTCGCAAGATTGAAACGAAGCAGGCATATTTATTTATTATCCATGACAGAAGGTAATTAAATATTTATTCGGATGCGCTCAATAAGGTAGTAGACCGGTTTGAGGGCATCGCCGCAAAGTGATTCATGCTTGGTGCTGAGCGTCGAACAGAATCCCTGACGAGAGAGAATGATTATGTTCGTATTACCGATAAACGAAAGAGGTTCCAATGCAAATGACAGGCAGGTACGGTCGGTGTCAGACTTTACACCAAAGAAATTGCTATTACGCTTAAGCTTGGTCTTCAAGGATAAACACGTTGCCTGCATAAAAAAAAAAAAACACTAAAATTGCCTGTGGCTCACTGATTCTAACGTCAGATAAACCCCTGCATCTCTTTATTTTTCAGAGTGTTCTTCAAAGACAGTTGTCAGTAGAGGTTTAATTCCGTTTAAACAGAGTCAGTTAGTCCAGCAACAGTATATTGTAAACAAGAGATCGTGTTTGTACGCCAACCACTTGTCATAAGAACACTAATATTGTCAGGTGCCCCAAGACGCCTTAAGTATTTTAACCAACACTACCTCGAAATGATTCGATATCATGGAATTACCTTTTATTTTCCTAACGAGAGAAGACCAAGATGTCTTCCTTATCGCTTTTTCTTTAAAATCCTTACGGGTGATTATGGGTCGTAATTAACGCGCAGTAGCCAATCACTTTGAAGCAAAATTAATATTGAATCACAGTACTTCTAATGACAAAAAATTGGCTTGATATTTTATGCAGTGAGAGTGTTTACGGTGAAGGCCGTACTCGGAAAGACGACCACCGCAATACAACTGGAGACTTGGTTGCTAGCGCTCTCTGCTTCAGTAGCCGAGACAACCTTCTTGCTTCTCGGTAATTAAAGTTCTTTGTTCGGCCCAGTAGATAAGCTCTATTCTAAAGCAATTACCTTTTCAATTCGGAATAATTCGTCTTTCATTGTAACATACAGACAGCTTCTCAAAGCGATTCATTTATCGTGAGACAAAGAGTAATTGAGCCACGTACTGCTGAATAAGTTTTCGATTCATATGCAAAACAGTCGTTCGCTTTTGAGCCGAGTTTAGGTCAGTAAACAAATGATTATTTTGTACTTCTTGTTTAATAGATGTTTCGCGCCTTGAAAGCCAATGAACTTGCACTAAGTGTATTTGTTTTAGACACAATAAGTATAGATTTACGCGTGAAACGATTTATTTTCCAAAACTATGTGGCATAGTTGTTGATTGCAAGCAACGGCATTGACAAAAACGTTTTCTGGTTACGAAGGCAAAGGTCTGAATGAGCTGAGCTTCGGAAAACACAGGAAAATGAAATAACCCGAAACTAACAACAGGAAGTTTTCAAGTCCGATCCTGGCACGCTGCATGATGCCCTGTGCCGTGAAATAATCCGCTGATGCGGATTTTAATCGCATCCCTAATGCATTGGTTCAGCCGAGTTAAGACGGATTGCATCACACCGTAAAGAACGACAAACAACGCTGCAACAATTGCAATTGTTGTAAGCTGGTAAGACATACAAGCTGACATGGAAGCAAAGACAAAACCAAAGAATTTTCACAGTTAGTACTAACATTATTTTAAGCTCTCAACAGAATTGATTTGGGGGCCGTTGCAATGGGTTATCTTGAATTTTGTCAGTTCAATGGTGGTCTCTTAACAACAGCCGTAACTCAGGAGAGTTGAAAGAGAACCACCCGACATACATTTGGTATGGCTGTTCCAAAACGAAATTTTTCACTTCACTGTGGCACGATAAGGAGCCGACGAGTAACTCATTCTTACAATATGTTTCCTGTGTGCTTTTACTGAATTCTTCAAGTCTTCTGATGCCAAATTGCAGTTGCATCTTCTTAGTAGGTGACCATGCATGTTATTTGATTAAATAACCGAACAACGACTTTTTGTTCGTAGAATCGTTTCGTATTCAGCTTTATCAGCTCACAAAGTCGGAGCACATTCGAGATAATTATTTCCTGTAGACTGATTCCAAAGCCAAGTTTTAAACTTGATCACCCGCAAGGTTAAACTCCTTGATCTGATCTATGTACGTACTTGCTTAAATTTTCTAATCAGTGGTCCATTCATTTTAAAATTCGTGAAAAACAGCACCTGTGAAACACAGATTGAAGGATCTACTGAGTTTACTTATGTTTTTGCTTGGGAGCCTCCACAAAGACAAGGACAGTGCTTTTCAAACGAAAGAGCTGCGTTTTCTAGCTTAATTAGTCGCCTTCAGTTCAAGTGAAAGGCGCTGAAACTAAGGAAAACGACACTGGAAAACTACACCAAACGGATGAAATCTTCTAGCCATTAGATTAGCGGAGGATTTGGGGAAATGCTAGATGAGATTGATTTTGAGATGAACTTTAGCACCAGAGAAACGAAGCCTCGGCAACAGATCAAAGGGGAGCGGGAAGACCTTTGTACATATTTATCGTGCAGGAATAGAGTAATTCATTAAGTTTTGTCCCTCATTCTATGTTCAATTAGTTTGTTTTGTCTGCCTCATTCGTAATCGAAAACGTGACAATGGAAGTGGTTTGAGATAAGCATGTCCCAAAAAAACCGTCGCTTCCTCTAGGAATTAATTACTGTCAGAAGCAAGACCTCAAATGTTAAACTCATGGTGTTTTTTTGATAACCGCCTCGGCCGCTTATGATTGATCACAGGCCAAAATTATTTTTATGCTCATAGATAACGGCCAGTTGCATAAAGGTACTTTTGTCTTGAAAGCAGCCATCTGGTGTCTGAAGCGGAACTTTGAATCTTTTCCAAAGACGACAGAGAATGAAAGAATTCAATCTGCTCCAGTTGCTGTTAAGAAAAGCAATAAAGCATCTTTTGCTACTGATAAGGTCCGATAGCGATATGCCGATGTATCGTCGGAGCCTCTTACCAGGGCCCCACAATTAGGTACTGGCAAGATCATGTTGGCTATAAATAAAGAACTATGCTTCAGCACAGACGATTGCATTCTTGGGAAAGTCTTGCCTCTTGCTGTGAAGGGATATCCGCCTTTTTTATCTGTGGCTTTCAGAGCCCACCGTCTTTGAGTTTCGGGTTGTTTCGGCATAAAAAGAATCAACAGTCACTCGATTTTTTAGACTTCTTACCGTGTAAAGCGCTACAAAACATTCATAAGCAATAGCAAGACTGCGTATGTTCCTGCAATAAAACGATTTACAATGAGGCTATTTCCGGGTTCACCTCATCCTCCTATTCAAAGCGTGACTGTCTGGGGTGGGGGAGAAGCTTTCTTATGAAACTTATAGTTATTTTCATTCATATGAAAGTAATGGAAGCGGGACATGTAGCATAAGCATTAACGAAGCGGGACATGTAGCATAAGTGGACTCGGAAATGGTCTTTTGCTTGCACCTTCTAGTGCAAAAACTGCTGAAACTCATTTTGGGCAACTCTGCCTTCTAGCAGTTATTTTTTTTTAAACATAACTAGTATATTCAATTCCAATCTCGTACCCAGAGTCCTCAGGCTCTTTGGTCAGCGGGTTGTCGCCAGGAGAGACTCTAGGATAATGAAAAAAATTCGAATTTTTTGATTGGCTGTTACTTAACAACTTCTAAAGAAACCGTCCCAGATTTTGTGGGAAAAATGGCGTCCATTATCCCAGAGTCTCTCCGGGCGCCAACCCGCTGACCAAAGAGCCCGAGGACTCTGGGTACGAGATTGATTCAATTCAAGAAAGCTAGAGTTGCTCTCGGTTACGCCTCGAGCAACTCTTAGGGCCGATTTACACGGTACAACTTTTGCTTACAACTGTCGTATGCAATTTTTCTGCGCGCGCTGCTCGCGTCACGTAAAAAGTCGCGTACAACTCTCGCTATTGAGCACAGACTGTGCTTACGATTGTCGAAATCCTACGGCATTTTTTGTGACGTATACGACAGTCGTAAGCGAGTTGTAGCTTTGATTTACACGAAACAATTCGTGCCGTAGGCCTGTCGTAACCTTGTCGCATGCAACAAAGTCGTGTCGTGCCCTTTACGCATCTCTCGTGCTCTCCAAGCTTCCCGTGTGCTTCTCATCTCGATGAACGCACTCCACCGCATGACTGAACCAATTGTTAATTATCTTTCGTCAAAGTATAATATATGTTACGGTGCAGTGTTCCACTAATCGTAACTTAAGTTTTCATGTCGATCTTGTAATAATCAGGGACCGATGCAGTCAAATTAAGGCATGTCTGTGAAGGCGAGAAGTTGCGCCTGGCGTGCAACAGTTATTACGTGATCCGCATATACATGGCCAACTATGGACGTTTGGAACCTGGGTCCTCCATCTGTCCTAGTCAAAATATCACCACCCTTTCATGCCAGGCGGACAAGGTGCTGTTGAAAATGGCAACAAAATGCACGAATAGACAAAGATGTGTTGTCAAGGCAAATGAAGCAACGTTTGGGGATCCTTGCCCGGGAACATTCAAGTATCTGGATGTCATATACGACTGTGGTGAGTCAATTATGTCAAACAAGTTCCATCAATTAATTTTCTCTGAGGCTTGTCGACCGTTGTTAGTCGTTGTTTGTCGACTGTTGTTGGTCAGACGTTTTATAAACATCGTTGATGGGAAACAGGATCACCAGAATGACTGGTGGTTATGTTTTAAGGTGCACCTCCTCGTCACAGTGTAAATTCCTCCCCGCACAGCCAAGGGGCTTTAAATATATGCAAATAGGTGCATGGCTTTTTCTTCGACTGAGGAAAGCGTTTTAACCACATCCAGCATACGATGCATTTTTAGTTATGGGCATGATTCGCCTCAGAACTGGAAAAGCGATGTTTTGCGATCCACCTTTAGCAAATGAATCACGGCAAACACTTAAATTTTGTCTAGTCTACTTTTTTTAAATCACGAAGATTGGCAGGAAAATTTGGTCTTAGCTGCACTTTGCTTTTCATGATTGTCCAGGAACTTGTTTACTGCTAGAGGCAGCGTGAGTAAAGTGGAGATTCCACGTGAAAGTTGCTTTCTGTCCACTCACTGGAGTTGTTTCGCTTTAGTCCCAGCTTGCTCATCCCTCCGAGAAAGCGTACTCGTTAATTATGTTCAAACTAAGTTGTCTGTTTCTTTAATGCTTGGCCGGTGCACAAGCCTCTTACGCTAGGGTAAACACTGAGAGGTTTTAATTCATTATTCGTTATAGACAAAGTTGCTCAAATAAACGTTGTTTTAGTGTATGTGCAAATGCAACTAAACTCAATAATTCAACAGTTCCACGTCCAACGCCAACTTCAACAACGGAGCTCTCGACTACTGTTGTAACCACAGTGAAAACGGCCTCAAAAACAACAACAACAACAACAACAACAGTCAAACCAACGACGACAAGCACAAGCACAAGCACAACCAGAAAATCTCGGACGAACATGACAGGCAACATAACTGCAACTACCACGGTAACTAGCACTAGGATTCCAAAGAGGACAACCAGGAAAACTGAGTGGACCATCACGGAAGTACCTCCCAAGGCCCCTGAGGCTCCAAAACCCAAGGCGTCGGGTAGCGGAGGTGAGGAGCGGGTCCTTATAGCCCTGCTGCGATCTCTGTACCTCACATACAGGTTCATTAAAGGTACGCTGATGAAGGACCTGAGCAGTAACGTTTCAGTCACATGGGTTAAGGCGGATGCTTTTGTATGGCCACGTGACGAGAACGTCAATGCCAGGGTGGCAAAGTAGGGATCATGTGTGCATGTTGTGTTTGTGATGTGCCTCAGTGGGCTGCTGCTATTACCATTGGCATTATAAATTATTCCATTGGCATTATAAATGATTCCATTGGCATTATAAATTATTCCATTGGCATTATAAATTATTCCATTGGCATTATAAATTATTCAACTGTAAAAAAAGGTCCTCCTTTGGAAAGGCGGATAAATATCGAAGCATTAACTTTCAAGATTTAAAATTAAGACCTTGCATGTGAACTTAAAGACGCCACAACAGTACTGTACATGTAAACATCTAATTCTACGATATCGCATGCTATCCAAATGTCGTTTTGCTCTATGACTTTTAATTTTCCCCTTAGATCAATGAAATTAACCTTAAAGTCAGAAAAAAAAGAGAAGACTTAATCTTTCCTCTTGATTAAAGTTGTCGAAAAAATGAAACAAACAACTGGACAACTCGACAATTCGTTACAAAAATTAATTTTAACACAACGTTTGATTAAGAGCCGGACAAAAAACCCGTTAGGGTTTGAAATATTCTTGGAATTGTTACGATAACGTGGCGCATGAAAATGGAGCGAAGTCATGTTTCATCATTCCGCTTGTTTTAATTTGTCTACTTCATGCTCTCTACTATGCCACGGTTCACAGCGTCTCTTACTTCAAAGAAGACAAGAAACCATTGGGAAAAAATTAACTACTATAACAATAAAATAATGAAAAAGAAAATAACAATTTAAGAACCAATGGACCTTCTGTAGGAGGTAAGAGGAAGATTATATTAAAAAGAAACTGTTTAGGCTAAAGGTGTCGTGAAAAAGAAAAACTGTTTCCTAAAGGTTTCTTCAATAACGTAAGAGTTATGAATAATGTCCTTGAAGCATTTATAACAACTATTTAAAGAAACGATTAATTTACTGTTGTTGAGAGCATGCACGCCGAGCAAGAGCTTTAATTAAGAAATGAAACCCTTATGGCTGGTAAGTTCTCATAATGATCAAGTGCTTTCGCTCGGCACAAGCGGCGATCGATTTCAGTGACATAACGTTCCTTGCGTACTAGAACACTTGGAGCTCCTTTGTAAACCCCGGCCAAAGCCAAGACAATATTTGAACATTGCACAGGTTCGATGAAGGTGCATTTGATCATTGGAACACACCAAGCCATCAAAACAAACAAAAATATTCAGTAACAGCCACACTATAATCTACCACCCACTTAAAACAAAAAGAAATATCCTTTTGGAATGACGCAGCTGAGGTGTATATGGTGCGTCTAACATCTCCAAGGCAAAACAAATCAAGATGCTGAAAACAGCAGTGTATCCTGTAGAGAATGGATTCTAATCTTGAATCCTCGTTGATCATCCACACATCCAACCAGAGCAAACAAAACAACTGTCATGCAAAATAAACAAGACCGACGAAAATTGAACGGTCAAAATTGATCGATCACGGAATAAACAGTGGTATCCCATAGACAGTAAGCGGGTTATATCTGTTGATCAAAAGGATGAATGAAAGCCATTACCCAAACAAATCAGCAATATAATTCCACAGACAAATTTTCAAAATGTCAGAGAAATCTGTTACAACGGGACTGGTTTTCCGATGCAAAGAGAAAGAATACGTAGCCATTGAATTGCCACCACTTTTACAATACTGTAACTCAGTTTAACTTCTTTTTTTTTTAACTCTTTCACAGACAGCCCGCGTCACACCCTAGTTGCGTTCTTATCATCAGTTGCTGGTGGGACGGTCTGTCTGCTCGTCTTACTTATCGCGATTCACTTGTGCAAGAAACAGCGAAGGAAGAGAAAATTTGCTATGAGGAGAAAAAAGGCCGAGCTGACGGACGAAGGAAACAAAATCAAGAGCGTCACAATAGAAATACAAGGGAGCGACGACGAGACGAAAGAAATCAACGTTAATCCGGGCGATATCATCATCATTGACAACAACGACCCCAACCAGTCAGGTAGCGAAGACCTCGGATATCTCTCGGAAATAGTGCGATTTTACAATAGTCAAAACATCGGAAGTGACGATCAGATATCGATTAGAAAGCAATTTTCAACTTGCGACAGTCCGTCGGTGATTTCGACCAGTGAAAGTAGAGACAGCAAGTACGATTCTTCTGGTATGAACAATAGACATTGCACCTGCCAACAGGGTGCGTTGATCCTTCCAACTCCTCCACCAGCGATTACAGCCTGATACTGCGTTTCAAGTATCAATGAAACGGGGAAATCAAAAGTATCAATCAATATTTGAATATCTGGTCCAGATACCGAGTATCATTAATGTGCGTTACTGGCCCCAATCTCTCCAAAAAACGGCGACCCCATACAGGAAAGTAAGTGGCACACAATGTCCGAAACTGCTTCTCAGGACCCGAGGCCACTACGTGCGACCACCGTACAGATTGTTTGTTAGCTAGCTCGCTCTTTGGGAACCAAGAGGGGCGGAACTCATCGATAGAAATAAATCATCGGAAAGCTACTTGTTCATCGATACACCCGATGGTATATTCGTTAAATGTCGAGTGATTAGCCATTTTAATCGATGCAAGTCGATCAACAGTCACATTAAATAGCATAGGAAAAATTAGTGTATTTTGCATCACGTTATTTCTATTTGTGTTGTGGCGTTTTGGTACTTGTCTATGTTTGGTCTATGTCTTCATTTCTGCAAGCATTTAGATTTTCATGGTCTTCAAGTTTATATATCTGCGAACAGTCACAGGCTGGCCTGGAAATATACTTTTATTTTGAAATGTCTACCTTATTATTTCATTTACTAGGTTCTTTTATTTCAGGCAGGCCTGAAACATTCAATTATGAGACACTTTCCAAATTTTTGATGAACCTGTCTCAGTAGATTTCGGACGCAAAACACAATGCAATCCACATATACACTGTGTTGACCACAAAAACTGAATTCATTTATCAATTTTCTACAACTATAAAGTGGAAAACTTGCAATGCAACTTGCACAGATCGAAAGAACACAGACTTAAAAAACTACTTCAGAAAATGTCCAACGCTTTTGTAAAGTCGTCATTTGGTCGTTAGATAGAACTTTATAGTTAAGCACAATTGTTAAATCCTACAGTTCGCTAGATTGTACGCAACAATTGCAACTTTCCAACGAAGCAAAAAACTATCACTTTCTTTAAAAATACGCATGGAAAAGCGCAACGAAAATGGGCACGTTTGGCATTTTTTTTTCTCGCTACACCAAGAAAACAAACTATATGGACTAAGAAGACAGGCGATAGTAGGCCAGTTAAGACAGCAGCTGTGCGACTCAGTCAAGAGAAATCAGTCCGACGCAAAAGCAAGTAGTCCGGGATGCGCACACGCAACTGAGCATTCCAAGTTGGCGGACGAAGCGTATGCTCTCGCGTTGTTTTTTACCTCTAGCTGCTTAGACGAAAAGCGACGAATTCAAAAAAAGAGAAAAAGAGATGCCCTAGACATATTTGGACGAAACGATATTTCCGTGTCCTTTTGCCTAAGCCACGTTGGCCCAATCATCTTCTTTCTTCGCTTTATCTTTGAATTGCATGAAGGTACGTACTACCCAGGGGTTTCAATAGAAGCCGGTTACCGGCGGTATACCGCCGCCTGTTTTGCCTCTCACCGCCGGCTAGTTTGTCTTGATTTTCACTAAAAGTCCTATCATAAACTTGTCAAACTGCCGCCTACAATGGGCTGTCATGGACGGCTATTTCAGAAGTTATCGAAACCCCTGGTACTATCGCAGGATAAAAAACAACTTAATTCCAACACACTCTGCCAACTTTTTATCGATTGAGATCGCGGTAAACACCATCTTGGCATTAAAACCGTGGGGACGGAGAACGAATATTTTTCACCGTGAATTTCTGGTTGTGTATCAGTCACGTGTGGACCAGCCTTAAATTTCATATGTTCACGATTGACCAAAAGAAAAAAACTATAGCTATATGAAATTTTGATATTTTAAAGTAAATTGTTGCATAAAAACACACTGCATGCCACTTCCAGTTAACACTGACTTGTGATCATCGGAGATTTAAAATAAACCGTACCTTCAATAACTTTTCCAGTCCAGAGGATCTCTGGCTCATAAGGTCAAAAAATAAGCGAGCGTTTCCCCTGTCGGGGAGGAGCTTGTTAATGGAGCCTTAACAGTAGTTATTGTCAAAGCGTCAGATCGATATCGTGTTGTTATGGACTAAGCGTGAAGTCTATGTTTCAGTAGGAGTTATTGAACATGCTTCAAGTGTATATATTATTGATCAAGCATGAAGTCACGACTGCATGGTTGACATTGAAAGGAATGGAATAGATTTAGTTGCTGAGTCAAACCTTAGATATACAGACGTTATTGACCCAGGATCAGATCATAATGTACGAAAGTTAGCATTCCTATAGTTTTTCCCTTTGAACACGAGTAAACACCCTTGCATGTGTTCCCCACATCCTTGAGGTCTACTGAAATCTCGACCGAATAAGCTATGTCAATCATTTCTCTCTTTTGTGTCACCGAAAGGTATCAGTAGGGGAGATGTACGGCTGTGTCGAAATACCCTCTCTTTAGCTCGTAGAATTTCAAAACAGCCGGCGCATTTTAGCGATGTGCTGGGGAAATAAACTCTAATGGCATACATAACGATCTCTTTTACAGTTATGAAATGCGTTTTAACGTGCTCATGTAATTTATTTGTTGTGTATTCTCTCTTGCATGTTTTTCCCTCAGTGAGCACTGTTTATAAAACTGATTGTGAATATGTAAATAGATGGTTATTTTTTAAGGAATATTTTGGAAATAAAACCTCTTTTTTCAAGTTCAGAAATGCATTTCTGGTTAGATCGATTTACCATGCTTGGCTTAAAACCCCTTTTTAACGGTCAGCAGTATTTTGGTGCGTTGGAAGGCACCTGTTCCATTACTGAACGAACTATATAAGGTCAAACCTTAATTTTATTGTACGCGCCTAAACTAAATTGTTTACAACGAACTTTGTTCCATACTCAGCAGCACAAGACAAACTAATTATTTCACTGTGGAGGGGAACGGGCAGGTATGGCTGTAGCCCTATACCCTTTTTTGCTTGGGTTGATATTCAGGGCATGATAAATAGCGGAACAGCCACCCCTAACGCTCCTCTGTCTTGGCCACTTTAAAATGGTCTCAGCGGTCCCTAAAAAGGGATTTTTGGCGGCTGCAATTTAGCGTTTGCAGTCACGTCAGTTCAGCTTGAAACTTACACGGCCAGTAACCTTTTGCGTCTTCCCATTGGTGCGTTCTGACAAGATCAAACTGCAAATGTTAACGCAAGTATTTGCCACTCGAAACGAAAATATTGTGCCTATTGTTCTTATTGAAGAGTGCAATTGGAGAAAGCAATTAATAATTGGGATCAATTTCACTGATCGCATCAATCGTGAATTACAACGAACGCGCACTCGGTACAAAGAAAAATGAACGTTTACATTCCCCTAAACTCACTTCCAACACCAAACCATTCCACAAGACGACCCCTTTTGAATATATCCTTTTGAAAGTATCCTTTAAAAATACTGAGTTCATACTCCCAGTTACGTCAGCTCGAAATTCCGCTTTTCACTTCTTTCCATTGCTTAATATGCAATTGGCAATGATTTGAACACTTGCAGTTCCATTTGATAGCCTTGTTAATTTTAACGTGTTTCACGACGCGGCGAACAGGTGGCTTGCGTTCTCCTAAGGTAGAAAGGGTAATTTCTGACTGGATAGGAAAGCGCAGGAAGTATTATTATTTTGACTTGGTTCATTTGTAGATTGTTACTAAGGCCTCCATTTCACTTTTCCAACGCCATGAAACTGTCTTTTGAGCGCCTGGGGATCAGCCCAGCCCGAGTTAAGGTAACTGTCATCTTCGTCTGCTTCCAGTTTCTGTCGGAATATGCAATAAGCGTTAAGGCCGATGTCAACAATCATGGAAATCGGTCACTTGGCAAACTGGGATGATACAGACTCACGCACATTCTGCTTACATCCAACATACATCAATAGACCGTTTTACCAATACGCTGGCTATCTTTACTTGTATTCTATTGTTCTGTGAAAGATGTTATGGGATACCCAGGGGGCTAATGGATACATGTTGCCCCCTGGGCTTACCATACCACAAAAAAAAAAAAGATACATATATTTATATATATGTATCTTTTTTTTTTTTTTTTTTGGTTTGGTAAGCCCAGGGGGCAAAATGTTTCCATTAGCCCCCTGGGTTTCCCATAACATCTTTCCCAGAAAAA
>BLFK01000096.1:643707-663112 GCA_014634185.1 Astreopora myriophthalma | reverse complement strand
GGTCGGGTGCTGTATCAACTTTGCCAACCAGTTAGTGGTACTGATGTAAATAATACAGCTAATGATTATTGGCTTTTTAGCCTTGATAGGTTGTGCAAGATTGAAAAAAGAATTATTCCTCTGAAATCAGGCCAGCACATGTAGTAACTAAGGTTGTTGCAGAAGGAAACCCATATAATACAAATAATTGTTTTCCACCTACAGTACAGTAGCACAAATAGGTGAGCACTTGGATGGATAAATAAATGCCATGTTGGAGGATTCTAAAGGTGAACACAGGCCCATGCTAGTTCCAAGCCACAGCCGGTTTTTGAAAGTGAGTAATACCATGACACCTCAGCAGCATCAGAAAACAGTTAAAAGGCTCTTAAAGCTGAGTTACTTTGGTCAAGCTTAAAACTCACCTGGGTACCTGACAGGTCTTCAGTGTTTTCTAGTTCTTGTTTGACTGGATCATGTGGAGGAAGGCCCATGGGATACACAATCATTACAGCCCCTCGCATCTGATCAAGAGCATCCTTAACCACTTCAGTGGTCAGGGGGATATTGGCATCAACTTGCTCCTGCATTGGTGTTAAAACATGCATCAAAGTGCACTGATAACAGCTATATTAATATCCAGGTATGACAGCAATAAACATTCAAAATGTGTGATCAGAAGAAAGTACTGTTAACTCCCTAGCCCGTACCATTACCCCACAACCCCAGCACATAGCCCCCTGCAGCATGAAGCCAGTTCTCAAAAGTAACTCATTTGAATAATAAGGATTAGAAATGTACACCTACACCATAATTATAGTCATTACACTTGTCACACTGACCTTGGCAATGTTTGCTTTTGCTTCTTTCCTTGTTCTGTTTATGACCTCAGCCATTTTCTCACCAGGAGCTGCCAAAACATCACACGCAAATGGAGACTAGTTTCACATGAAAAAGGTCCTGAACCTTTTTATGGGCTAATGCAATGTAAGTTAGAGAAACGGCAATGCTGTGACCTCTAAACATAACAGGCAAGAGATAAGCTTAAAATGCAATAAATGTGTCTTATTGATCCTAAGCAAACAGCAAACTTCTCTTTGACATTTGCCAGTTGCTGTAAACATGGTTCTAAAGAATGACCAGTCTGTCTTTGGGATTTTGTCTTTTAAAGAGTGCAATGTGAATGACACTACAGCCAAGAACTGAAATGAAACTCAAAACAGGTTTAGCAGCTCACTTCTTGCACAAAAAAAAAAGGAAAAAAAAGCTGAGACAAACCCTTTCCATTTCTTTTTCCAAGTGGGTCCTTGTTCTCAGTGATACCCCCTTGAGGAATACACTCATCTTCCCAGTCATCAAGAAGGTTAAGTTCAGAGATCTGTTCTTCCGTCAGGCCTTGCATATTGGGCGGGAGAGTAATTCCATGCTTTGCAAGCTCCTCCATTTCTACAATATTTCAGTAGAATCTGTTTAATTTCAACTTCATCTGACATGAGCAGTGTGCACTGGACTTAAAAAAAATAAGCAAAAAGAAACCACCTTTTCATGCTTAAATGATGCCATATTGGTTGGGTGCAAACACAGCTAATATGAAAATGAATGTACGTGATTTTGGACCACTTTGAGGTCCCTGGTAACTTCAATATGGAATAATAAGTAATAAGTCATTGCATAGTTAGCTCTAGCTCCCACATTTTATGAGATTAATTTTTGGAGCAATTGCAGAATACCCCGCAACTTGTGACCACTATTTTTTGCATTTGGCGGCTTCTTTGAAGAACGAGTCAGAATGCAACAGATGTTATTCTTATTTAATGACATAAGAATAAGTTGCGGGGTATTCTGCAATTTAGCCTAATTTTTAATTCCTTGAAAAGGAGCAAACAGGCTAGCAGAGGTCTACTGAAAATTGAATTCTAGCAAATTTTACCGTAAAACAAACGCTCTATTTTCAGTCTCCCATTCTGAATTCTCACTATCTGAGGTATGAGTTCCGATAGCTCCTTTTGACAGGTTGTCTCGTAAAGGAATAAACTTTCATCGCCTTGTTTCACGTGCAATTTTACCATTTTTGAAAACGAGCGACACAAACCCTCTTATTACATTTCAAAGATGGCGGACACAAAACTCCGACTGTTGCTATAGAAACGAAAAAGGTATACCACAAGGCAACACGATCTTTGTTGGCCACATTTCGTGACGCATATATATATATGAAAAAGGATCAATTCAACATGCTACAGATTTCGATGAAAGCAACCTTAATTTTCTACGGTATCTTTGAAATATGAACGATTCTGTGTCCCAGCGTCAAGCCACCGACCCTCAAAAAGGGTTTGGCTTTTCAGTGGATTTCTCTTGGGGAGTTGGTTCCCTTCGTCAATGCGCCGGCTTCCCTGGAAGCTTCATCAACTCGGAAGACCAAAAATCCTATATTACACCGCTCGGAGCCCTTGTAGTTTGCTGGGATATTGAAACAAAACAGAGGAAGGTTTCTTTTCAAGCTCACAGCGATCTGATAACTGTAATGCTCCATAACGCTCATCTGAACGCAGTTTTAACGGCGTGCTATAGCGGAGAAGTCAAGCTTTGGAATTCAAACTGGCAGCTACTTCTGAGCAGTAAAGCAGCTGTCGGAGAGATTCATTATGCCGACTGGTCGGAAAATGGAGACCGATTCTTACTTTGTGGTGGAGAAGATTCAGTCGTAATTGTTTATAATGTTGCAAAAGATAAAGGAAAGCCATTGGAGATTCACGAAGAGTGGGTTGTCGCTGCTCCCCAAATTCCTAAGAAAGTCCTTGATAATGATGCCATGGATCACATTCTCGAAAAAACGGTTGATGACATAATTAACCCAGGTAGCTCTACATATGTGGAGCAGAAAGATTTCTATGACATGGCAATTTTTACACCTCAGAATGGAGTTATTGCTCTCCTGCAAAGACACCATAACAACTTCAGTGAGGCTCATTTGTACTCTAGTGATGGTGCATTTGTGAAGTCTCAAACTTTAGATCCACTTGGGGACTCTAAGTCCTCCTTGATGTGCCTTTCACCTTGTCACAGGGGCATCTTTGCTGTGGGATTTCAGGGTGGGCTGTTCCTCCTCCTCGATGAACGCGATCTTTCTATCATGTCAGTATTCCAAGCTACAGGTTCTGCACAGGTAGCCCTTTGGCAAGGTGACTATCTCCTAGCAGTGTCGTACCTCTCTGGAGTTTTCTCTTGGTGGAATGTCAACGGTGAGCTTGTCAATGAGCTCTATGGGGGTCCAACAAATTCCATAATTCACCTTAACTGGGCTGTAGAAGGGAAACAACTGTGGGTGGGGGGCATCATGTCCATTCATTATGTTTCCTTGAATTACAAGAACCCAGAGGGGGGATTTCCAAACAGTGTGGAGGTGAATCATTCAATCAAATTCCTTGAAGTGACTGGCTGCGGCATTGCTATGAATGACTCAAACCTTGTTGTGGCTGGAGACTTTTCTGGGAATGTTTTTGTTTGGGAGAAGGGTAAAAGCAACCCTATTTTCAGAACAAAGTATGAAGCTTCCATTAGATGTCTGACTTGGAACAATGGATATGCTTTCATCGGATGTCTTGATGGTGACCTTCTAAGATGGCTTCCTGGAAAAGATTCTGATCCAAGTACTGCCTTGACATGTATTGGAGGTGTGATGACAATGGCATGGTCACATGATCTGACCAGCTTAGCTATTGGCTTGGGCACTGGACATTTGTGCATGTATAAGTTTCTACAAACCCACACATCTGAACCTGAGGAGCTGCTTAATTTTAGGGCTCATGTTTTCTCCAAGCAAGGTCATGAGGTGGTAGCTGAGATCTGGAGTGTGTGCTGGAGTCCTTGTGGTACCATGATTGTAACAGCATCTGAGGATCAGACTGCTGTTGTATGGAAAGCTGTCAATGGTGAGTGATTCGATTCATCTTTTGCTTCCTTTTACTGTTACAACACAAAGTTATTGTAAAAATATAATTAATTCTGTTTACATTTGGAAGACCAAGGATCTTTGCATGTGTAAACTCCCCATATCTTCTTATACCCACTTTGGAACTGAACTATGTGTAATAGGAAATTGGCTTGATAAGTCGAAGAGAAAAAAACAGAGTGCCAAGGAAAAAAAAGTTGCAGATTAAGGAACAATTTTAAAGGAACTTGTGTTGCTCTGAATGTATGGTGACGGTAAATATTGATGATCCATTTTTTATCATCCAGGGCAGAGGGTGGAAACTCTGACTGGTCACACCACAGCTGTGACGTCAGTTGACTGGAAGGAAATGTCAAATGGACAGCTGATATTGGCCACCTGTGCTGATGACAGAACAGTGCATGTCAGAGATGGGGCAACCTTCCAAATGAACTATGTACTGGACACTAAAGACATCCATGGATGGTACACACTGACCTACTTGAGCCTCAATCCTGTGAGACAGTTATGTCTTTGTTCAACACAGAATGGTCGCTTGCTGCTCTGGGATTGTTCAAGTGGAGAACGGCTTGGATGCAGGAAAATGCACGCTGGGTCTATAGAGGGACTCGTGTGGAATAAAGACTACACTTTGTGCGCCACTGTTAGCTCAGATTGTGTAGTAAGCGTTTTTGGTGTGAAAGAAGTGTTCTGTAAATTGTGATCAGTGAATTCAAGCCTTAAATTGAAGCCAGATGTAGGAACGCTGGTTGGTTAATGTGAAACATGAAAGATCTTCTGTAGCAGACCATTGCCTTTAAAAGGTACATGTAGTCAACTTACTGTGCCTTTCGTGAATATGCGCACTCTAGAATTCAAAATCCAATTAGCACTTTCGTTTTTGTTTTACTGCCAGCGATCACGTACCCACCTCCTCTGAAAACGACTTTTCCAAAATTGAACAGAATGCTCTAGTTAGGGACTAGTTAGGGACTGTTAGGGACTAGTTAGGGACTAGTTAGGGACTGCTCTAGTTAGGGACTAGTTAGGGACTGTAAACCAATACGTTTTGGGTTCTTGAACTTCCCACAATGTTTACGAACATTGAAGAGCCTTGAGACGGTGCCTACGATTTTATAGTCCTTATCTGAGAGAAGTTATCTAGTTGTTGAAATTTTTTTTGTTTTTCATTTACAATATTTTCAAAGGAAAGGAGGCTTTTCTAGCACATCGAGTGTCGGCCAGGATTTGAACTCAGGAGTTTCCGCTCAGCAGACAATAGGGGAAAGCCAGACAGGGCCGTGCAAGCAGCGCCCTTATTTAAATTAGTTTTTGCTAACGTTCTCATGGACTGTCATGTGGAGGAATCAGCTATCACGTGGTACGAATCTATGGCTCTTAACCTCCTTCAGTTTCGGAAGACAGTGCTAACAAGGGAAGACCGCAGTGGTTGCAATCGGTACTGTAATTGCCACATAAGTACGTATACAAGACACATAAATATCAATAACGGTTGCTGAAACAGAAAAGCGAAAACTAACGATAAAATGCGACGTTTCGGAGTTGCCACGACGCCATTGTCATGGTAACTTGTATAAAATGTAGAATCTACCAGTATCTAAAGCAGTTTTGGTGCTAATTAATAATAATAATGATAACAATAGCATATTGAAACGGCCAAAATAAAAATTATTATACAAATACTTTCTTGTGAATACTGGATCACAAGCGTACTTGCTTTAGCTGTTATCAGATTTAATGAACAACGGAATAATGGCATCTAGGTCCCGCTTCACGAAAAAACGGTCCTTTCACAATTCACGAAAATGAGGACAACGAAAATCACAGTTCACGGCGAATTAAACATGTATTTCTCGTTTCACAGAAAATAGTTTTCAAAATCACGCCACATGACTGCTGTGGAAATCACGATTCACGAGGGAAAAAAAGACATTTCACATTCGCATTTCAAGAGGAAAAAAAGCCGATCGCGAGTCACGAAAGTACCCTTCGTCAGGAGCTCATAACGCGGAGCGTACAACTTCAATATACTTGTGTCACGGCGTTTTCACAGACCGACCTATTTTTAGATTGATTTAGTCTCCCACAGGAGCCTTGTGTCCCACAGGAGCCTTGCTCGCCAATCATAAGCCTTGCATAATTAACTGCGTGGAAGCGTGTGGACTGGAACTGAACTTTTCACAGGAAAAACATGTCTACAAATAGCTTGGTCTGTAAAAATGCCGTGACGTAGCCCTAGTATGGGGGTTGTACGCTCCGCGTTTCGAGCTCCTGCCTTCGTTTACCACCCTCTTCCCTTTTAGTCCATTTCGTCCACCATTTAGAGCATCCAGTAACAGCACAAGTCAGTTGGAAGCTTTCTTTTGTACTGCCACATTGCGCGAGCATTACTGCAAACTAGCTATGATGTCTATCCTTCAATGTTCATTTAGAATATAAATCTAAAGCCTGCATGGTTCCTATATGTTCTTAACGATTTTAGATTGATCTGCGACACCATCAGCGATCCGTCTGCGTCAAGTCGCAGACATGACGACTTGACGTACTTCACCTACTTTCCCGACCATTACGAAGCTTCCGACTGAGACCATTTTTAATGGAAACGTTAGTCTGGGATATTTGCGGCATATCGGTGACGCACTGTTGTAAAAATGTAAACGCTCCTGTTAATACAAGTTTCACGTATTGTTCAATTAAACTTGAAATCAATGCTTGGCGTTCTTTTCTCACCAAAATCATCGTTTGCCTACGATCGCTTAAGATTGGGATACCTCTTGTGAAGACAGCTCTCGATCGTGTTGCAGACCGTTACAGATCATATGGAAAACAGGCTTAAGTAAAGGCTACTGTCTCTTCTTACACTTAAGGATATGAACATTCCCGCCACAAAAGTATTATCCGCTTTCACTGACGGTTCCGGCGATGTTCTTAAAGTGTTTAAACCATTGTGTCCTTCACCAATAATGTCTGTTTAGTCTGTGATCTGGAAGTGCTGCATTTCGATGATCCTCTTCTGTCGCCTTTTTCAAAAGCCATGTTGATCTTTCTAAGAAAATTCTGAGGTAAAATGCGTTTGACTTCCCGACGAAACTCCTTGTTTACAACACAATAAATGATTGGGTCTGCTGCAGAATTGACCACTGTAGAAATAACTACAAGGGTCAATATGACGGTGTAGCAGCTTTGAAGAGGAAAGCCAGTCCAGAAGGTTAACATGAAGCGAAAGGCGGTGAGCGGGAACATGGTGACCGCAAACAAAATGACGAGAGGCTTAAGAATGCGATGTGTCTTCCTTTTTTGGCGCAGCATGGTTTTTAAACTTGAGGACTGAGGATGTGCCTTGCAAACTGAAGTCGGAGGACAGCTAGAAGATTCATCCTCCTTCAGAATTAAGTTTGTTCTCTTTGAAACCACTCTTGCGATGCTCAAGGAGCTGAATGCTATAATTGTAAGGGGTAGAAAGTATAACAACACATTTAGTGCGATCATGTAGAGCATAAAAACAACCGGTGACCAGGTGACGTAACATGATTTGCTGCACGAATCGTAGGCCTGGAACATATACAGTGGGACTGACGTTAAGACAAACGATGCAATCAATGCAGCCAACAGAATGAGACGTCTTCTTGTGCGAGATCGTACCCTGCGTTTGCGAATCACCTTCTGGGCAACGTTGACATATCGCTCCAGTGAGATCAGGGCGATGGAGAAAATAGCAGCGCCAAAGAAGGTTTCCGTGGCTGGTGCCAAGTAAAGACAAATCGCCTCCCCCAAAAACCATATGAACGGATCTTGCTCCTTTAGAATGCCAAGTGGCAAATTGAATAACAACACCCCGAGATCTGCAATTGCAAGACTGAAGAGATATTGGTTTATGGCTCCGAGTACGTGGGGCTTCCGAATGATCGTGAAGCAGACCATAACATTGCCAACAACACCAAGGATGCCGATAGTAATTTGCAATCCAGTTATAAAGATGGTCAGTCCAAATGGCTCGCTGGGATAAGTGGGGAATGTAATGTTGCTCTGAGGACATTGAGGTGCCATTTAGGATCCTGGAAAGATTCTTTGAGCTGCGTCAGTTGAAAGGAAAGGAATCAATCAATGAATGTGAAAATTATCCTGTTCCAGGAGGCGACTTTCGCAGCTCCCAACGATCTGAAAGCCTGAATCAGTGAATGAATGAGTGAATGACTGAACGCAGGAGGGAATGAGCACCAAACTACAACGAACCGATTTAAAGGACGCAAGTGCCGACAAATTTCAAGTCAGGGTAAAGTACAACCGGCTTGCCATGCGAAACTTTTCTTTCTTTGTTTGGTTTATGGTTTTGTGTTTGTTCGATTGTTTTTTTCCGATTTTTTTTTTCTCGCCTTCCTGTCTTTCTAATTTTCATCTGAATTTAGAGTAGGAGTGTGTGTTTCTTTTTAACCAACACGTCCAGAATAAAGATTTTACGAGTTGTACAACTCAAAGACGTTATCATCCTTCATGCGGAAGCAATTTTTGTAAGTTGCAGACTTAAAAGCACGTAATGTGAAGACTGCTTAAGCTTGGCAGTTGTATTATTCAGCGTGTTGAAGAGATTTTTAATAAACCCAAGGAGAAAATTATAGGGTATTTCAGCTATTAACCCTTCAGTAATATCCTGCAATTTCTATTGCTGAATTTTTTTGTTCTCAGTAATTCATACGATGCTTGTTGGATTTTGACTTGATCAACACCTTGCTGGACAGCTTTTATCGCTGATGGTTGTAATTTCAGAACGTGCTCCACAAACTTGTGTGAGTGAGAAATAGCGAATTGAGGCTGAGTATAGTTATAGTCTGGGTGCCTTTTCTTTGAATCGCTCGCCACACTTCTTTTGGCTTTAATTTCTGAGATTTTGACCAAAGATGAGGACTACTATAACATGCGCATTACATGCTGCTAATGTCTGATAACCCAGCTGCTCTCTCCACGATTTTATTGCTGCTTGCGGTACGTCTTCTTGATATGTCCAATACCAGCAAAACAAACTAACAAGAAACAGTTATTAGACTGAATGCTCACATGTGAAAGAATTGGGCTTACCTTAGAATAGGCTTCTTTAGGAGAAAATAATGTGAGAGAGAGCTTCTTCCAATGTTTGGACACTATATAGCTTCTCTTGGCGGCTTGATTGAGACTGTGGATTGAACAGCTTATTTATATGTTACTTTGACTGAAATGGGCTCATTTACCTCCCTGAAAGCTGTAAACAGAAGATTGGTTATTTTCAGCGACTCACCAGGCATTCTCTTATTGTTTATCAAGTTAGGCGGTTAGTTTTGGTAAATTTCTGGGATATAAAGACCTATCGCGGACTTAAAAGGCACGGAGCAAATTAATGTCGGTGAACCATGTGATTTAAATTAATGCCATGGCTTTTATGACAAGCGGTGTCGCGATATTATTGATTTTATTGTAAACGTTATTGTAAATATATAAAATGGTTGTCAATCCGGCGGTTCTTTAGGAACGAGCGTGTGTAATAGAACCTTTCAACGCGGATGGACAGACATTAAAAGGCAATCGGCGTCGCTAATTGTCCAGTCTCCTTGTTTCCTAGTTGACGTCAATTCTTCTTACCATTTTTAATGGACCTTCTCTCCACCTTTTTGCAATCATGTATGTAAATGCACCCGACTGTGTCACTCATTTGAAATAGTTTCTTTTAATTCATAATCATGGTCTTGCCACGGAATATCTTCAACGTCTTTTTGCTCAGTGTTACTCTAATTACAACCTGAGAAACTCAGGGAAAACTGGCTTTGCCAAAACCTAGAACTAATTATTTCAAACGCATATTCTCCTATAGTGGGGCCACATAATGGAATAACTTGCCCAATAGCTTCAAAAATGTCGAATCTGTCGTTCAATTTAAGCGAAATTTGAAGAAGGTATCCAACATATCGAATTCCCACACGGCAGTCATGTAAAGCAGTTGTAAATAGTCTTAGTTTTAACGTGTAATACTCAGCTGATGATTTTTCGTGTTTAAATAAAGTCTTACATACATACATACATACATACATACATACAAACATAAATACAATTATCTACCGGTTTTTGTATGCGACATTTTTCAAAGCCCCTGTGGAGCCGCATTATGTCATAAAAGCCAGCGCTTCTCATTGAAGCAGCAATAAAAATCCAAAATCACCTCTCTGGTATTTCAATGCTTGGAATAATTTTTTTGTTTCTCCATTCATTAAATAGTTAGCGCAAGTTTAAATGGAAATATTATTGAATAAATAGCTTCATTCTGAGTAGTCAACGGTAATGATTGTTTCACCCATTTGGTCCACTTTCAGTCTTCGTCGGATTTACTTTTTTCGCTAACAATATAGTCCGCCCACCTTACACAGGGAAGAAAGCTTTCCCGGCAAAATAAGTGATTGAAAAGAAGAGTTTTTTTCTTGATTGATTGCATGATTGAACGATCGATGTAGGGCCGGAGCTAAAGATCCCCCAATGAAAAGTCGTGGCGTCAAGGGAACGACGTCAATCTCTTTGCCACTGATTGTGTGGGTTTTCTTTCGGTTTCCTTCAAGGTATGTAAGTGAACGAGGTCAAGCATACTTTACGTCAGTTGGAGTCTGCGCATGCCTAATAAGGCAATCATTGATCTGAACCCATGTGGATCTTGAGCACTCTTACAGCATGTTTAGTCTGTTATTTTCGGTCTGCGTATGCATTGCCGTATTTCATTGAAATATATCACGGGTCGCCGAGATGGTCGAAGACAAGTTTCTAACTTGCCTCCGACCAATTAATTATGGTGGAGCAAAAATAGCCATTCTTTAGAGAGCTACAGATTAGTTAATGCTATCGGACGATATAAAATGTTTGAAACAATTGCTAGATTTAAACATATCGCGTTAGTAGTTCCGGATCGGTCAACCAGCGCTTTCCATTGTTGACAGAACTGACCGGCCAGACCGGGCATTTGGAAGGGCCAATTCTACAGCGCCTTCAGAATAACACACTACTTGGATAATATACATGTGTACACCCCGAAAGAAGGTAAGGGGTTACATGTATCATGCAAGTGTTTCTATAACGGTTGCATTTTCTTTGCCGGCAAACTGACCTGTTTAGCCAGCCAGATCTGACAAGGAAAGCGCATAACGGCAAGTTCTTGTGAAGTCCAAGGAAAATTATGGGGCCTAAACGATAATTGTTTGGAGGGCTAAAAATGAACAAAAATGAAACTATGCCTAGATCTAAATGAAATGATGGAAAGGTGTAATGCGCCCGTGAGAAGATAAGGATAGAATACAGGTTGCTTGGCAACGGGCGAAACTGAAAAAATCAGAGTCCCATGGCTAGATCTTTTTATACTTGGCATATGCCGAGCAATTTAAGTTTCGATTATTGCCAGAGCTAAAGGTCGGTGATGCAATTTTCAGGACTGTTGTTGTAAAGTAAAAGGACTCGCACAGAACAATTTTACCCGCAATATAACACATGGTAAGAATAAGCTATCGACGTTCTCCCGATCGGCGTTCGAGTGAAAACTTTGAGTCGCCGGGCAATTCTCATACTAGATGAGTTTAATCCTTAATAAAAAAGACCTTCAGTCAGGAGTTACAAGAAACACACTTCTCCGACGCGGACTCTAGTAATGGTAGAACCCGGCTTACACTTATGATAAATCGAAATTCTACAGACGGCGGCTTGTAAATTTGTTTTGCAAAGTTATGAGTTTTGTTTTTTTTAATTATTATTTTGACGAAAGCTATTCACAGTGAGATCAAATAAACGATTGTTCAAGATGAAATATACAATTGTAACGTTATTCCTCGCGAAGCGAGGGCCTTCGGCCCTCGCGTAGCGAGATTAATAAATTTGTCTGTGTAATGGTGCATCAGGTGTTGTACATGACCTCATCTTCCACCCTGAACGCCCTTCCCCCGTGTTTGCCTATTGCAGCACTGGTGGATTTTCAGCACTACACGGGACCACCTTTCCTGCACACACACCCTCAGATTGTCCCAATACCACCACACTTATTTGAATGGGAAACTGAAAGCCAACGATTGTCAAGACAGCAACTGCCACTTCGTTTAAGCTAGGCAATGACCATTCACAAGTCGCAAGGACAAACATTATCTACTGTGGTTATTGACCTAGGAAAAGCTGAAAGAGCTGCAGGATGTAGTTTTGTAGCACTCTCTAGAGTACGCTCTTTAGATAATGTAGTTCTCCAGTCATTGTCTTTTCAAAGACTCCAGGTGATAGGTAAAAGCAAGCAATTACAACAAAGGCTAAGAGAAGAGGAACGATTACAACAACTGGCTGAAATCACCACACATCAATATCAGCACTGCTATAAATTTGCACAAACATCAAGCCCCTATATTTCACAAATGCAGCTTCATCTTAAAATCTCACATACCCACTTTCTAAATGCTAGATGTTTTTTTCATGTTTGAAGGTAAGTGATTGAAAGTAAAGTACACTTTCAAGAATTTCATTTGTACATAAAATTTATTTCATCCATTTTAGTTCAGCTAGTGTTGCCAGTATAGATGTAACATAAACATTAATCTTTATATCCTAAACTCTTCTGCAAGGTAAGTGACGACAAAATTACAATTCAATGTAAAGACATAACTTTTGTAATTTAGTACTTTTTGGTCAATATCAAAATTGGATATACAAAGTGCAGTCAAAGATTTTCATTACTGAATAGTCAGCATATGAGACTCAAAGGGAATGGAATTTTTTGACTAAAATATAGCCATTTCTTATCCATTGAATTCCCCCCCAGTCTTGCCTCGCAACTATTCACGCATAACAAAGGGAAAATTGCATCACTTAAATCACTTCCCATACTGCCAACTGAAATTTTCTTGTTTAAAGCAACCGCAATCACATGTTATCAGTACATAATTTGTTTATGGAAATAAAACAGTTGCGACTATAACAAATGTTGTACTTTCTGAGTTTCAATTAATAATTGAGATGGAATGGGTGGGTGTGGTGGGGGTGTGGTTGGAGAGCAAAAAGATGAGCGACATGTATGTGTACCATCTTCTGACAACTCTCTGTTAAAGGGAGGGGTTCTCAGTTCTCCGCATGTCCATGAATCAAACTTTTTCGCCTTTGCTCGCTATGACCCAAGCCTGTTTAATTTAATTCGTTGTTTATGAACCATTCGGAAGGCTATAGGTAACTCAGATGATAATTTTTTCTGATGATTGTGTTATTTCGCATGCAAATAACTGTAAACACATCAACCGTGGAATAAACCCTACACGTCAACGCTAAATTCAATCCACTAGCATTTTCTGTATTGTAGAATGTGATTACTGAATTACATCTGACCAGGATTTGTAAGGTCATAAATAGTTGAAAAGAAATACAAAAAAACATTTCATTCATACATTTTCATTTTAAGAGAAAATAAATAAAACGTAGATCTTGTTGATTTGCAGTCAGCGATTTCATAATAGTTCGAACAAAATTACTTGATTCTAGTGATTCTAGAAACGCTTTACACACCATCTCACCATCACCTTAAGAAACTTGGAATTTAACTCTGTAATTCACCGGTTTCAGGATTTCAGCAATGCAGAGGCACGCGGAGAAAAGTCGGAGGCGCGCACTCAAAATAAGAATTTCAACAGCGGTGAAATATTAAATTCATTTAAACCAGAATAAATGGCCGCCACTTTGAAATACAGAAGGCACTTTAAGAGCATTTACAAAAGGCTCTGTTGCGGCGAACTAAATGCTCAATGAAAGTCAGTCGCGATGAACGGTTAGGCATTTTCTAGAACATGTGGACTGTCACCCCTCATTGGCCTCAGGAAAGAACTGAAAAGAAAAAGAAAAAAGACGAAGAAGAAGAAGAAGAAGAAATTACTGGCAATTGAATTTCTAGCGGAATAATCCCAAATAGTCCCAACGATCACAACCATTCTTCAAGCCGAGTTCTTGTACATGTTGTCACTGTGCTAATTGTTTGGTGTATAAAAAATAAAAAATAATAGGAGTTTGGTTAATCAAAAGTATGAGCAAAAACAAAGGCCATGTCATTTTTTTATTATATAGTTTAAATACAATTTAGGTGAAAAGGCCTCAAAACTACGGAAGACAGACGTGAAATGCTTCACGCAATTGTTCAAGTACTTTTTAATCAACCCATTTTCTTTTGGTGTTTGTTTTCCTGTTATGAGCTATGAACAACGTGCGTAACCAAGACAACCGGAAAATTCCGGATGCATTTGATTCATGATATGCGAAAACTACAAGGAAATGCTTTACCACTTTTGATCTATTTACGTCATTTTCTGGTTTATTTTTCTATCAAAAAGTAGTCTTATTTATTTTTTTTTACATTCTTGGACCAGTGCACATCATGAATTAAAAATGATAAATGTTTACGGAAAACATACCCAATAGCTTGATGGATTGAAATATCTCAGGTCTGGAAATTTATTGCAGATTGCAAGAGCCATTCTTTTGTAGTCTCCCTGGAGTGGATGTTTGCTCAAAGCATCACAAAATGAACCTAGGTCAGCATTGAGTTGTCTCCTCACAGAAAGCACTTTATCAGCAGAAATGGCTTCCTCAACTCTGATGGAAAACCTATCTCGGAAGGGCAGTTGATCAGGCAGTCTTGTTTTCACAACTGTAGAACTGCCTTCAGAATATTCTTTGCAAAATAAGGCCCGACGCTTTGAGCCTGCTGTACTGGTAACTGTCTTTAATGAGCGTAAGGTGAATAAAGATCAAGCATTCACTTGTTGATTGACATACTGAAATACGGACCACACGAATTTAGAAACAAATGGGTGAATGCAATTTATAGGTCCACGACCTTAGGTCTTGCCAACTGCGTATCCTTAATTATCTGGCATGTCAAACCAAAGGAGACGTTTTAAGCTTTACATCTTTACTTCAAAAGTGCAATCAACCCACAAGTTATTTTTCAGGGCCTCAGCAAAATTGATCTGTATCAGTATTCATTTCAATATTTCTAGTTTTTCGGAGTCAGCTATCTTACCAACTTAACTTTTTCCTGTTACCAATCATACTTGACTTAACAGATCCATGGACTGGCTAATCATTAACCCAGCTTCGCTCAGCAAACATATTTATTTGCTCTATTTGAGGACAAGCAGGTGGCTGATCCATCTATTAACATATTTTTTTCACTGTACTGCATGAAAGCTTTGAAAAGGTAACGCTATCAGGTTATTTGTAAATTTTACGTGAAGTTCATTCAGATAAAGCTGAAATACCTTTGTTGTCAGTCAATTAAACTGCAGACTTCTCTCAGGTAGTAGTGGTACTACTATTGTTAATAACATTTAACAAAAAAAAATGTCCGTTTAAGTCTTTAAGGGGCCCGATGACATGGTGAGTTTCAGCCCGGGCTAAAATTTCGATAAAGTTTGTTGAGATTAAACGCGACTTTCAGCCCGGCAGCAAACTGGAAACTTCGACGGAAAAACTTGCTGGGTTGAAATGCGAAGAGGCCACGTTCCCATTGTGCCGTGAGAAATTCAAATGACAATCAATCCATACGCCCAAACTAAGTAAAAGGTCTCTTTGAACTCGGGCAGAAAAAAAAAAGATAGCAAATACATGGCTTTTTTTTTCAGCCCGCTTTCTGGTCGGGCTGAAATTGGTTACGTCAAACAGAGCTGCAAGAATGACGCAAGCACGCCACACAAAATCGCAGGTCCGTAGATGTCGTGTCAATGGCCACAAACCACGAATTCCTTAGACCCAAACTTCAGATGTTGGATCTATGTTTTATTTTAGAAACAGCTTTCCGTTTTAAACGTTGAGTTGTATATATAAGTGGATGTACGATATAGTAGATTAATGGCAGATTAATGGCAATTTGCTAGTTAAGCAGATTCTGAACTGAGAAACACTCTAAGACTTTGCGACCTCGTTACACACGCCGAAGTGATTTAATTTGGTATGCATGAATTGCCTCATTAAACTGAAAAGCGGAAAAAAAACATGAAAAGAAAATTCTACCTCATAGAAAACTTGGTATGATATTAAACTGAGTTATCCAACAGTGAGTAAACATCCTCGCGTAAATAACGTAAGTTTGTGGTTGCCATTCTTAACAAGCGATTATTTTCCCTCTGTTATTAAAAGTAAAGTTACTTTCTGTACGTGGACCGAGGCACGCTAATGCAAAGGGAAAATGCCTTAATGATAAGAAAAGGCTTTTCTTTAGAGGCAATCAAGAATAAAGGTCTAACAAAAGAAAATATTTTTTCCGCAATGACTGATCATTAATTAAATTTGGTGTTCAAATAGCTGTGTATACCTGTCCAGTGTATTGAGTACAAGTTGTCGACCTCAGTGTAACTATGGAAAGAGTACTTTTGCTTCTTTTCTGCCTCGTCCTTTCGAGTGTAGTGAGTTCCTCTGATCCGATGTTTGAAGGTATTTAAGAGATATTTTACCTTGCTTATTTCTTTTCAGCGGGGCTAAAAAAACTAAACAAGTATTTGTTATGAGACTTTCCATTATAAACGCTGATTCAATTGCAAGATCCTTGGAAATAGATTTGTGTCCTGGATAGTAACAGTCTCAGTTCAACCCATCCCATTTTTATATGACCTTCCGCAGCTTTTGGCGTAGCTCAGAGCTGAAACATTTGGTTGAAAACGTCTTCAGTGAGTTGATTAAGGCAATGTTACCTCGGACCAAGTTCTTGAAATTTCGTCTACGAGTTCTCGACCGTCTAACAACGAAAAAGAGTTTCCTAAGAGTATCATGCCTAGACAGACTAGAAATACTCGTTCTTAAGACATTCTCTTGACTTCAGTTTCCTGACCTGTTTTTTAGTGCACCTTTCCAAGTTTGCATAATAAGTTGGTGGCACCCCTTCGGCTAACAGTTTTTCCGCTTTATGAAAACAATACATTCTCATTAAGACTTTCGAAATTCCGCTTTCTCTAAGAAATTTAGACGTTACTATGACGGTCGCATTGATTTTTTCGTTTAATGAAATCCAAATAATTTTATTCCATATCCACGACTACAACTTGGAAATGCGATACTGATAAAGAGAAAAGTCGTTTTCAGATTGCCTTCATAAAACAGCTACAGTCTTGTATGTGTGGTCCTCAGAATTGTTCCGAATGAGCAGCGATGGAAAAGAGCAAGCAAACGCGAAGTCGGCTATTTCTTTCTTTTCAACTCAACGTGGCTTGACTGTTGACATGACAGCCACCTTTTTTGTGTTGTTGTTGTTGTTTTTTGTTTTTTTGTTTTTTGTTTTTTTCATTCAGGATCTAAACAGTCCCTTCGAAAAGCACAAGTGACTATTTCGCTAGTTATACAGATCTCAATTCGAGTGTTAGGCACAATCTTAAAAGCAAAAGACATCACGTACGACAAAATAAAAGAGCATCTCAAAAAGCGCCCTTGTGCCTCAAACGTTTACAGCAGATTATGCGATTGGATTGGTGATTGATTTCAGAGACAGGCAGCTATTGCTGAGCTTTACTAAACAGGTTTCAAATACAAAATATCGTTGAAAACTTCAACTAGATCCACTGCCGATCCACTATATCGCCTTGACATAAGTACTGTTTCTCCTTTGAAGATTAAGCTGGCTGCGCCAGTAGGACCGTTCACCCCTTGCCTTCCAAAAACTATTCGGTTTCTTGACGCAAGAAAGCAAAAAACAATGGGCCCATATAAAATATTCTAGTTCGTGAAACAAACTTATTGGAAAAATTCCTGGCATAGGCGTAAGCTACTTCTAATTCACAAATGCGTTGTTTCTCTTTTCCGGTTTGTTACAAGATCACCTGACCGTCTATTGCGTTAGCTCACCATGTCTATTATATTACTAGGCAACTAACCAACCAACTACGTTGGTTTTGATGTGTGAATTCATTGAACTGAAGCCATTAACGTTTGCAATTGTAAGGCCGCGTGACAATAAGTGATATTGCTGTTGGCCCACGTTGTTTTTCATAACTGAGGGTTGTTTTGTTCGCTTGGTCCTAATCGCCTCTCCAGTCTTTGTCCTTGGCTACTCAAAGGAAAAAGTTTTCCGCAATCCTTAGATCTATCCTTGCAGGTTCAATATTTATCCATCAGGTCTAGATAACATTAAAAGAAACTTGACTAAGCTCTTTAGCTATTCCTTGAACCTTTTCGCAGAATCGAACAAAATTCGAATAATTAGAACTGATCAGATCACAATATGATTGCGGTTTTTAACCCCAATAATCCCTCCCTCAAAGACCTCACACACACATACACCCGCACAACATGCATCAGCTCCTGGACAATTAAACACCACGTCACTCCTTCGATTTCGCATTTTCAGGGTAAAAGTCACTCACTCGTTAACACTTCTGCTAATTCACGAAATTTTGTTTCTTTCTTTAGAAGATCCCACAGAAATTGTGGATGGCGTACCTAGGGATGATGAACCATTTCCGGCCGCAACTGGTGAGAATATAAAGCCGTAGAGAAAGACATATCCGTTCACTCCATCATCCATCCATCCATGCATCCATCCATCCATCCATCCATCATCCATCCATCCATCCATCCATCCATCCATCCATCCATCCATCCATCTATCCATCCATCCATAAATTCATCCATCCATTTATTCGTTCCTTCGTTAGTTTGTTCATTCATTCATTCATTCATTCATTCATTCATTCTTTTCTTTCTTTTCCTTTCTCTTTCTGACTTTCATTTATTAGGTTATTCATTCATTCACTTTTTTCTGTATTGCCTTTAATTTTCGTTTCTTTCTTTCTTTCTTTCTTTCTTTCTTTCTTTCTTTCTTTCTACCTATCTATCTAACTAAGAGCTGTGTGGTATCTCGTTCATTTTGGCATTTGCTAAACAATTTTGACAAGTTACCCGGGCAATTAATGGTCTCTACTATTTCACGTTTGAATCCAATCAGAACAATTTAAAAGGTGATAAACGTATGCAGTAGAGAACGGTTCCATTCATTGTCTTAACGAACAGGTGACTCTGAAACGTACGAAGACAGGCCCTATGGAACTGAGGGTGACGAGAAAGTCACAGACAGAAGAACCGGTAAGTCGAGAGCAGCGCATACAGACACGATATGGTGTGGTATGACATGGCTCGACCTAGCATAGCATAGCATAGCATGGCAGAGCTTACATAATAACAAACACAGCGCAACTAACGAGTCAAAATGTGACAACTTTAGCCTTTGTCAACTGAAAGATTCATCTGTTGGACCGCCAGTTCAAGTGACTTTAGACTTTAACGAGCCTCGAAACGGTTTTTAGCTCCTATGCTAAATGTTTTCGTGCAATTAGCTCTCCACTTAAACTAAGACTTCACAAATTTTAGATAAAGACTGTAGTGTAGGATTTTTAATTTAAACTCGTCAAAGGGCATTTTTCGCTTTGTCTTTGTTATACACTAAAGGGTTTTTTTTTTTTTTTTTTTTTG
>BLFK01000096.1:635264-643699 GCA_014634185.1 Astreopora myriophthalma | reverse complement strand
TTTTTTTTTTTTTTTTTTTTGTAATTTACCTAGGGGGGGAAGAATAATACAAACTTTCGAAAACGCCTATCAGAAAAAATATAGGTTATTCGCCTTAGTTTCAAAGATATGTCTAAAAGAACTGACTATGGGCTTTTATTAAGCGGTGGCCATGTTGGTTAGGAACAATAGAACTTGTATACCCCGAGCCTCGAGTTGATAAGCTTGAGAACGAGTTCCGGGGGGACAAAGCAAAGGTTTTCAGTCCCTCGGGACTGAAAATGGCCCCCGCGTGATAAAAGCCCATTGGGGCATGTATTTGGAGGGTTATCATTACCATGGCAACACATATGTGTTAAAGATAACGTATAATTTGTTTCGGTGACTACAACCATAAAATTTCAATGTGGGATCGTTCTGACATGTATATGGATCAGACAAACTCCTTCGAGTCTCGTCAAAGGTATCTATTTCCATTCGTTGAATCCTTAGCGGTCACTTTACCCCTTTAATTTGTTCGTGCAGCCGTTGATTAATAGCCATTCAGAAGATCACATTTTCATAGAAACTGAATAGTGGCGATATGCTGACGCAGAACATGATTCGGTGTTTTTACGATCACTTTTTCAGACCGCTTGTTCCTTGTTAATGGCCAAACGTTCCGAGAGGAGAAGGGGCAACTGCCAGTCTATTCTAGAGAGACGAGATCGGAAGATAGAGTGAGAGACAAAGCAGAGGATCCTGCACCATATGGTGAGACAGACAATAAGCTCAAAAACATACGAACCTATTTGGGGGCGTACCAACATTTTAGCAAATATATCCGCGGGGGTTGGCCTGGCCTCTCGGTCCACGTTCACTCACAAATTCTTAAGGCAATAAACTCCTCCTATATAATCTCTTAGTTACGATAACTAATTTAATTATCTCAAGGTCTTCATCGTAGTATACCTTTTTTATTATCGTCCACGAAATCTTACCAGTCGTAGTATCGCTTCCAGTGGTATTTGCACAAGGCCCGAGGTATTATGTAAAATAATTTGTTCATACTGAAAGCGCAATTAGCTGCCCCAAGCTAGATCATTCACAGTCACTTCACTTAAATGACCTGAATGACCTGGTTCAAACGAAACATGACACGGTTAAAGCACTAACTTGCAGGAGGCAACTAAACTATCTACAAACCAGATTTGGCAGTTGGCAGTCAGAGCGGGTCGGATTTGAACTTGGAGCATCCGCATGCAAATAACCACTGGGCCACTCTGCCTCTATTATTATTAGATGTCAGTGGCAATAATGACTCTAAGGCAAACCACAAGAAAGGCGCTACAATGTAACGCAAAAAAAAAACACACACACACACAAAAAATCACTTTCTACATACTGAGAGCCAGTTGAATACCACAAAGCAAAGATTTGAGGACCTTCCGATATGTTTCAGAAACCCAGGCCTAAATATAGAAGTCAGGATTTTGCCGCATAAGAAATTCCTACTGAATCATTGCTCACCCTAAGATTTATTTCCTCTAAATACTCTCTGTTATATTTTTGTAGGATGGATTAAGCATCCTTTCAGCTGGTGTACAATTGCGGGAAGAGAACTGATATCTAAAGACACAAACAATCCAATTGATTTCATCGAGTGTCAGAATCGTTGTATTGAAAGGCCTGGCTGCACGGCTATTGAATTTTGGACGACGTTCAACTATGCTTGCTTCGTGTGCACCAATACAGACTTGATTGAACCCTACACTAACGAGCGTGATCTGGCCTACCCTGTACATGTCTGGGTGCAACGTATGTATGACTTTTAAGTAAAGTTCTGTTCTCGCACCCATGTATTTCTTCTTCACAAAGTTAGAAGCACGTCGCGTATCAATATAAGGGAGTTTACGAAACGACCATGCTACAAAACAATAGGTTCAGTGAGCAAAATTAATGGCTGAGCACGCTCTGCACGTGCGTTTCACGTTTTGGTACATTTCTTTGCCACATCTACTAAATAAAGACGTGAAATGACCAAATTTCAGGTTCTATGGAGGACGTTAGCAGATAACCATGAATTTTCACTTCTCTGTCTACGCTTGTAACCTCTTCCTCAGCAGTTACTCAGTGCACATTTTAAATGCGGAGCGAAATGAAATAGTTTCGTAGTGACACGAATAACGCAAACTTGCATGTTTAAATGACGTCCTCGTAGCCGTCGTCGTCGTCGTCGTTTCGTAAGCTCCCTATTATCAGCACCACTGAGACGTGAGGCCTAACCAATACGGAGCTTAAGCACAAGCCCCTTTGTTTTTGAGCGACCGACAACCGGAAGTGAAGGGTTTTCCCCTGTAAGCGGCATTGGCGCAACCACACTCGTACTGCTCAGCGTCTTTACTCGCATAGAGACGATTTATGATGAGATTAACAAAAGACCTGCGCGAACTTTTCAACAATCAGATGCAAAAACTTGCACTGCATAGTCACTCTCGTTTTCCCGCCTTGGGCGCCGGCTGCTTTTACTGCATTGTATTCTGATTGGCCGGTAGAGCAGAATCGTGAGTTTCTTAGGCTTGTGATCAGTGATTAAGGGGCTGTTTACAAGGAGGGAAGAAGATCCTAGCACTAGGAAGATTCTAGAAAGCGAAACAATTTTCCGTTAGGCTCACAAGCAGAAATTTCGGTTGCAATTATCGGTTCATAATTGGTAATACGAAGCTGCTGAAAGGCCGGAAGCCGCCACGTTGATTTCTTTTTTTTTCCCCTAGTGCAAGGAACTTCAGAGTGAGTGCAGTTTGCATGGTGTTAAGATCCTGCTAGTGCTAGGATCTTTCTATCTCTCAGCTAGGAAGATCCTATCACTAGAAAGATCCTAGCTCTAGGGCCAAGTACAACTTTGTGCATGTAAACTGAATACAGAAAACATACGACACTAGAGTGATCCGCCTCCGAGGATCTTCCTGGTGCTAGGAGCTTCCTTCCTCCATGTAAACATGCAGCCCCTAAGGGTGCATGACTAGATCAAAAAACCTCGCGCGAACGTTTCTAGTAATCAGATGCAAAACCAAAACCAATTTGTAACTTCGTCACAATCCTTTTCCCGCGCTTGGGGCCGGCTGCGTTTACTTGCTTTGCGTTCTGATTGGCTAGTATTACTTCGCTCGATCTGTGATTGGCGGAAGGGTGTGTTTCCTTCAGAACGTGATTGGTTCTCTAATTTCTTTGCTTTGCTTTTACGAGCCTCAATTGGAAACGGCTCTGATAATTTGTTTCCTCAATGATCAAACATAAAGGAGTGGCTCTTTAATGTTTGAATTCAAGGGGTGATTGAATGGCCGGTACAGTTCTACCAACAGAAGTGTCAGTGCATATATGAGACAATTGCTTAAATTGTCCAGAAAGTGTGAGGATCATTTCTTCAATTCAGAAGTGTGTAAATAATTTATTTTATATGCATTGCATCACTGAAACAACTCGCATGAGAATACCTTTAATTAGGCCCCGTTTATGTGAAGAAAGTTGTCCATGGTACAAGGGTCACCTGCTTTGAGTTGCTGGGCCAGCTTCTCCCGACCGTTTACTTGAGTAAAGTTGTCCCGGTTTACCGAGTCAAAGTTAACCCTACTTAATTATTCATTGGTCTTGCTTTAATAATTCGTAACTTCAATATCCCTCTTTCCTCTGGTTTTCTACTTTTTAAATCACTCATATTGGTCACTGTTGACTTATATTTATCCTCTTTGATAGCAATTTAAGCCACAATATTCGTCTTTAAAGATAAAACACCGACTTCAATTTCCATGGAGTTGTCCCGGCTAACCGAGCCAAAGTGTTTGTATGTTTAAAGTTGCCCTGGCTAGGAGGGTGACCATACCTTCGAAAGAGGGTGACCCTGCCAGGCGGGTCACCCTCCTAGCCGAGCTAACTTTAATTTGTGTCAGTTCTCATATAAACAGCTCGCCACGTTTTGTACTGAAGAAAATGTCGGAAAAGTTGGCTCGCCCAGGGTAGCTCGGGTAGGCTATTCTGGACAGCTTTCCTCCATATAAACGGGGTCTTAATTTGCAGTATCAGGAAAAAAGTTGAAGTGCTAACTTCTTTATATATTAAATATTTTTTTCCTATTACAGAGCCCTATCCAGAAACTCCATACCCAACAACTCTGCCTCCTTATACGTATACAAGTCCATCACGAGGGAATAGTAAGATATATGGAAGATAATAATTATGATGATGTGGCATTTTGCAATGACAATATTTTACTCAAATAGTGATAATCAGTTGCAGACGAAATCCTTCAGTTTAAAGTTAGTGGATATAGACTGTTGTTCCCACAACACGAAAATTGTAACTTTAATTTGCAAGGACGCGTTTTCTAACTGATCTGTCGCTCGTGATCATAGTGTATCTCATATTAATCGATACTCTATGGCAAGTCGAGTGTTTCCTTAATGGGGTGACTCAATTCGTGACATCATGGTATTAGTAGAGGTATCACTAGCAAGTAATTCTCAAAGAAAAGGTGACATCAGGAATTAAGCTGATTTGATTTTGCCGTTTAGGGTGTATGGTGATTTGAAATGACCGCCCCAAATAGAATTAATCAAGTTATTAATTGATAAGGTGTGACCCGTTTTTTCTATGATGACCTGGATGCTTTTCAATGCATTGTGCCGAAAGTGTGCATCAAGATAGGTTAATAAGTATGCCGGCCTGGCGGGTAGCCTGACGGGTAGCTATTGCCAAAGATTACCTCTTGAAAAGATAAAACTCACTTTCATACATTTTTTTTTCTGCGTTTCAGACACTCCAGTCTTTCATCCAGGTACGATAATGCTTCAGGTTTTAACTACTTCAACCATTTCACAGGCGAGAGGTTCCCGCATTGACTAAAATTAGATGTATTATTCAAATAAAGGCGGTTATGGGCCTTTCTGCCCATATAGTCAGTTTAAAATTAGCCCAGTTGTGACTGACTTGTGGATTTTTGCCCAGTTAACATAGTGCAGGCAAGCCAGCACAAACGTTTTGCAGCAATTAGGGAAGCGACCTCGAGCAAAGGCGTAATAAAATCGCCTGGCGTTAGTCGGAGTCAGGAGAATCTAACACTTGTACAATTTGCCAGAGTAAGATCCATAAAATCACTAGTAGGAGTGAAAGGGTTAATAGGTCAATACAAAAATACATACATACTTTATTAACGTATCGATGGCTTAATTAAGCTGCAAATGCTAATTGGGGACCATAACTTAGATGTGCTCTAGAGTACATTGAGACAAATTAAAGAAAGATAAAACAAAAAAAATCCCAAGATTTGTGCAATAACTAATGTAAATTTAAAAATATTTAGATTCTTGTTCTTGGGAGTTTAACAATACCGTATTTACTCGATTAAACGCCGCCCTTGATTAAACGCCGCAGATGCAAGCAAAAGTGCCAATAAACACCTCCCTCGAATAAACGCCGCACTCAATCAGAAGAATGCGGCGTTTATTCGAGGATTGTAAGAAAAGCACAAGTACGCGGTACAACTCGCTAATCCAAACCAGCCTTGGAAATTTATTTTCCTGTATAACAATGTTTTTAAGTTCGAAGCCAGACATTTACGATTCTATCTCAGCCAAAAAGCGAGACATTGGAACTTTAAACATTTTTCTGTTTTAAATAATATTTACAAATGATCTACCGTAATTGTTGTCAATGATTTAAGAAATATGATCTTGAAATAAACGCAGCCCTCGAAGAAACGCCGTATCGGACACGCTCAAAATGTAATAAACGCCGCGGCGTTTAATCGACTAAATACGATAGTCACCTTTGAATTGGTTAGAACTCTTTTATCTGTTGTCGCTATGACGTGGGCCAAACAAAGATCTTACTTTGCTCCCTTTACCAAAGTACCGGTTCAGTATAATGAAACGCAAATGAAGTTCGCCGATCAGTGATCTTAGAGCATATTTTATAAGCAGAGTCTAAAAACATATAAACTTATGCAGCCTGCAACGCTTGCATCAACAACCACAAATTTCTGAGTGTTTAAATTGTTCTTATGTTCATAATTGCAGAAATCAATGTCACTTGCGGCCAGAATGCCATGTATATCAGCATTCCAAAAAGCCTTCTTCCTGGCATAGACCGAGAGCACATTCGTCTGTCTGATCTCAGCTGTGGAGCCACAGAGACCCGGGATAGCTTCATTCTCCACACAGCGCTAACGGAATGTAATACAAAGAGCCGGCACACCAGCCGTTTCGTGAGTTACATGAACAAAGTGGAGGAGATCCCCATTGGACCTCACCAAATTATCACTCGTATACGTGAAGTGGAAATCCCCTTCTCTTGCTATTACTCAAACACAGGAGTCGTGTCGGCTGTCGGCATTAAAGTCGAGAGTAGGAAGGTCATGTTCTCCAGCAGAGGATTGGGAAGATTTGTTCTGAGCCTAGAGATTTTTACAGATGCCGGTTTCCAAAACCAGATCAGGAAGCGTTCGTTCCCCGCAGTGGTGTCTCTGAGGCAAATACTGTATGTGAAAGTTAGCGTGGTCTCGGACGACAGTCGTTTGGCGATCTTGGCAGAAGATTGCTTTGCTACGCCAAACCCTAGTCCGAACAACCCGGAATGGAAGTACACTTTCATCGAAAATGGGTAATTGACTGTCTCCTTAGCCTGATATCTGTTGGTTTTTCGGGTTTTGTTGGTGGTAGTGTTGGTGGTGACGATGGTGGTTTTGTTTTGCTTGTTTTCGTTTGTTTGTTTGCTTGTTTTTCTGGATACCCTTCCTTCCTAGAATATGTAAATCACTACTACTACTACTACATTAACGCATCACCGTAGAGTGCTTTGGTAGAATGTGTTCGGCCTGGGTCATTTCGTTAGATGGAAATTAAAGGGGATGCTTTGAACCACACCGTATAAAGAGTCCTCCTTTTACCTGTAAGGTCTTTCACTGTTTCCTGCCCCCCCCCCCCCCCCCCCCAGGCGAGGAAAATTCAAACCATCATTTACACTCCTTCAAACGTTTACTAATCCAGCTCCTGTGCTTTTTTTTTCCTTTTGTTGTTTGTTTTTTGTTTCAGGTGTGCAACGGATCCAACCGTGCATTTCCTTTCTTCGGACGATACACGCATGCAGAAGTTTGACATAGAGGCCTTCACTTTTATTGGTGATCACTCTTTCGTTTACATGCATTGCAAAGTGAGGATCTGTAACGCGTCGGATCCTAACTCCCGCTGTGAGCAGGGCTGCATTCAGCAACAGCGGGGCAAGAGATCCCTAATGGTACCTGAAACAAAGGACGAGGCGGCTTATTTGGCTGAGGGACCTTTCATGCCTGAAGAAAACGATGAAACACAGGTCGACGAGGCGATGAAGAAGACGACAGATGAAGAGAAAAGGGGTAAGCTACTTGGTTATGTCTCGAGATGTGTCCTGGAAAAGTGTACACTGAAACGTCTTGGGCCATAACCCAGTCATTTTCCATTAATTTCGCTTTCCTCTTGGGTCGGTGTTCATTAGTAAGGCGTAAGCTGCGGAACAGAGGACGGACATTTTTGTGCAGGGTGTTTGCAATTTCACTCGAGTACATTTCGGGGGAGATTGGCGGGTGAGGACGGGAGGTTGGTCTATAGTAAAGAAAATTCTCTAAAAGACCAGAGATTAAGTCATCAATTACACTTTGTTTGATCAGCTCTACGTTGAAAAATGTCTGTAAAATGAGGAAGGCTAAAGCGGAAATTGTTGTTTTTCTACAGCAAAGTATCCCACACTTGTTACTGCAGCTATGGCAGTGGTGGCCGTCGCGTGCGTGTTGGGCGTGTCGTACGTTGCCTTGAGGCAGAGAAAGCAGAAGGTTTTGCGTGATTACCAACGACTCACTATTCCCTCGGACGAATAGCTACGAAAGAAACGTTGCCGATTCAGTTTCGTGGTATTTCCAGGAGCTTCATATGAAACTAACAGTAAAACACAACATTTACGAGCAATCTGACTGTTATATTTCTCTTAATTTCCCTTCTTTAACATTTGATGTGATCTGAATGAGTGAGCCGCAAAGCAGACGCCGCGGTTTCGTTGGAAAAGGCGGTGCTCTAAGCTCGACAGAGAATGTTTCCTTGAATTGTTGTATAAGCGTGAGGATTCATCTGATGATTTCTTTTTAGTTTCAAGCTTTGTTTTTTTCCATAGTTTGGATTTAAACACAATTATCCTGAATAAATGAAAACGTCGAAGGGTAGTACTCTTCATGACTTTGGTAGTCATGAATCGTTAATGAGTGTGGATGTATTCCATAGCAAGCTCTTTGCTCGCACGCTTCTTGTTCAGTCATGTTACGTTTGAAGTATTCTGTCGTGCACCATCACATGTAAAACACGTAGTGTAGAATGCGACATGTAATATCCAGACTGGATAACATGCAGCAAAATGTCAGCAATTTTGTACGTAACGGGAACTTGCTCCTGCTAAAGCCG
>BLFK01000096.1:625264-630264 GCA_014634185.1 Astreopora myriophthalma | reverse complement strand
GTTGGTCAAATTAAAACGATTAGTGCTGAGTGGTCAGCAGGCATTTTTATTTGTAAATATTATTATACTGAAATAACAGTTATGATGTAATTAAATCTTTTTTTTTTAATCGCTGGGACTAGCTGATATTAATTGCAATAAGGCATGAATTTTGTTTGCAGTAATATCACATTTATGCATGTCGTTGCATCTTTATGCTTTGGCCCTTTCTGGTCCGTGGAGTCTCGAGTGTTGAACACACTTCGCCGCCAAGGACCAAGTTTCGTTGGAAATTTGATTTACTTTCACAAAGCACTTTCGTGCGCCCTGCCACTTTTGATGGCAAACTTTCAATGCAGTTCGATCCAACACAGATATGTGCTTTCCACATTAAACGCGATCGCCGGACCAAGCCATATCTGATGAGATTTGGCAGAAAGTAACGTGAACACTGGCGCCATATTCAGTTGCGCGTCAAAATTAATATACACAGTTTTAGTTCACATTTATAGTGCAGTGGAGAAAAAAAACCTGTTCAGAAAGTGTGAAAATCACACATTAACAACACTGAGACTTTCAGTCTTTTAGTCAAGTGGAATAACGGACTTGATAATGGAAAAAACAATCACTAGGGTTTCGTGGATAAAGAAAAGCTCTGTGGCACACAAAAGCCGAAAGAGTCGAGAACTTGAGGCTTCAGTATTAGCTATGCCACTTTTACCAGTAATATCTCTAGCGAAATCTTATCTTTGGCTCACAACCTTTTACTTGTTAACGGCTTTTCCTGGACCAACGTTCAGGACAAAAGTCATGTACAGTTCATGAAAGAGTTTTGTTTGCATACAAAAGGCTATCAATCAATTGACATTCTCAACAATGACTCTTACGTCTGGATAGATTATATTCTGTACACTGAGAGAACAAACGAAATTCCTCCGTCATATTTTTTGTTACTTACCTTGACTCCGTTCACAGTTGTAACATCCTTGAAGGGATTACCACAGGCAGCCCAAACTCGTAATTTTATCTTTTATTGCTCAGTTTATGTAACGATTTTTAGGGTTTATATGGGAAACACGAAATGCCGAAAAAAATCGGCTAATCCTTGTTTACAGCGACGAAAATTAATAAAATAAACTTACTTTTACTTCACCTTGTGTCCTTGTGTCAATTTGAGGCGTTCTGGGCTGGTTTTGAAATTTGCTCCTATCCTTCAAGGCTACAGACTCGCAACCTCTGAATCACTCCGCGATCGAGGACGATTTAATCTGAAAAATTGGCTTGATTCGGCCTTTTGTCCACTCTCACGTGAAGATCGATAACAAGCGATATAGAATAAGCGCCCAGAGTCCGAGAACAATCTCCACATGCTTAGAGAACAAGCCAGTTTTCACGAAGAAGCGACCGCCTTCTCTTTCATAGAAAGGCTTTTTTTTCAACGTGGACACGACCGTTGAAGGCTCCGGCTTAACAACCTGGCTTGGTGACAATTTCACTTCTCTCTAGGGGTAGGTATCCGAGCTCAAACAAACAAACAAACAAAGTTTTTTGGATTTTATTCTTTTTGCTGACGATACAAACATATTCTTTTCCCATAATAATGTCAATTTTCTTGAATGAGGAGCTTTTGAAACAAACAGCTTGGTGCCAAGCCAATAAGTTATCAATAAAGTATTCAAAGTCCAAATTTATGGTTTTTAGGCCCAGGCAGAAAAGGCAAAATCTTGATTTTAAACTAGAAATAAATCATTGCGTTATCGAACGAGTAAAGGATACAATGTTTTTAGTGTTATCCTTGATGAGAACCTTACGTGAAAACAACATATTGCTAACGTTGCAAGGAAAATTTCTGAAGCAACTGGAATAATTTGTAAATCAAGCTTTTGTTCTCCTGTCACTTGTTACGTACCCTTTATTATAGCTTTATAGTTTTATCTCGTATATTGTGTTTCAGTATGGGCATCAACCTATCCTAAAATGTTATACTTCAAAAAAAAAGTTGTTCGTTTTATTTCCAAAAAGCAATCTGATGCTCACACTGATCCTGTATTTAAAAAGTTTCAAATACTGAAGTTTTATTCCGATATTTATTTGTTCCAAATCGGAAAGTTTATGTATTTTTATAAAATAGGCTTTCTTCCTGACGTATTCAACGAAATGTTTTCAATGACTAATCAAGTTCATTCATATAATACTAGAAATTCGAATACTTTCTACTTATTTCCTGCCCGCGAATATTACAGCGTCGTAACGAGGTATATGGGATCAGGGATCAAAGGCCGAAAAAAGGGTGGGATCCGGGATCACAGCCCCGGGATCTGGGATCACAACCCCCGGGATCGGGATCAGCGGTGTTTTTCATTGGATCAAGGGTCAGGCGTTCTGGATAACAAATTTTTGCGGGATTAGGGATCAAAATTCTCATCACTTTTGGAACCAGGGATCAAAATTTGGGTAAAATTACGGGATCAAAGATCTAAGTCTACAAAGTGCTGCCATTATCTCTCTCTCTCTCTTTTTGAATCTAGATTGAAAGCATTTCTCCTTAGCTGATTTTCCACATACAGACATTATCTATTTATTTACTTATTTATTTATTTTGCTGCTTTTGGTATGTTTAGTGTGTCTTTTTCTGCTTGCTTTTTTTTTTTATCTTAATTCATAATTCAATCTGATTTCACCGCTCTTGTATTTCATTTGCAGTCGTAGGTTAGGGAAGGAGCTCGAAGTAATAAGCCCCATATGGTTTCTTTTGAGCTTCCTCGCCAAGAAAAAAAAGGTATTTTCCTTTATTTTGTGAAACAAATGGTACTTCAAATCCTTTAACTTTATATATGTGTGTATGTGTGTGTGTGTGTGCAATGCATTACATTTTTTTTTTTTAACCCGGAAAAAATAAATCAGATGTTCGTAAAAGATGTTAGGCAAAGCGTAAAGAATTTATGGGGGTCCGATGGCAAATAATTTTCGTAAAAAACTGAAGGTACAGGGCAAAACATTACCAATTTTTAGGGACTTGCACTAATCCTCCCTAAACGTTACTGGAAATTGGAAATGAAAATGGAAGCAAACCTGACATTTACTTATTATTATATTTCCATCAAACACACCAAAAAAACTTGTCTACATAGCTTAGGGTATTAAATAAACTGAATTTTCACTCATTTCGATACATCAGGAAAGCAGACCTCGAAAAAATAAAACCAGCTGTATTTAACTGAAATAAAACCAACAGTATTAATATATGTAACAGTACTTACCGTGCGTGGTTGGCCTCTCTTTCCACGCCGTTTTGTACATTATCTCCCAAAAACTGCTCCATTAAAATGATATATATTAAAACATAAAGGATATTTAACAAATTGACGTCAGTTTTTTATGCGTCTGTCCTGTTATTGATCATGAATTTCGTCATCACATTGTCAAAGTAGCTGTGGATCCACGAGGCGGTAGCCGAGTGGATCCGTAGACTACTTTGACAATGTTATGACGAAATTCATGATCAATAACAGGACAGACTCATCAAAAACTGACGTCAATTTGTTTTTTACGATAATAAATTGTCGAATTGCGCGCGCTCGCCCGCTGACGCGTCGCATGAATTTCAAATTCATGTGTCTGTCCGCATATTGACCATAAAAATTAGCCAATGAGCGCGCGTGAATTTCTGCAGTTATCGTAAAAACATAGTATAGATAGTATATAGATAGTATAGATACTGTATTCCCAGAAGTAATACAGAAATTGACTTTAACTGAGACACAACCGTACAATACTGGGGGATCAAATTTCAGTGTCTCAGTATACGTATTAACTAACTGGTTATCTCCAACACCAAAAGGCTTTGCTTACAGATATGACTCCGCCATGCGTTCAGCCAGTTCTATCTCTTATGAATCAACTTACACAACGGATACGAATGGAATCTACACTTTCAGTCTGCGTGCTCTGAGGCCGCACTGATTGATTATCTCAGTATACGTATTAACTCACTGGTGATTTCCAACACCAAAAGGCCTTGCCCAGGCCTTAGTTATGACGCCGCCATGCATTCAGCCAGTTCCATCTGTTATGATTCAACTTACATAACAGATACGAACGGAATCTACACTCTGCATGCTCTGAGGCCGCACTGACTGCCATTCGCAAAGACCGCTGAACAAAATATCAGGGGTGTAAAATTTTAGTGGTGGTATCATACGCAATTCCACTGCAGCTCAGCCGTGTGTTTATGAAGAGTAAAGTATTGCTACTTCAACTAATTAAACTTATACAGTACTCATATCATTACTGAAAAATCGCAAATCCACTGGCAATGAAATTACTAACAGAAATTAATAATTTGTTGGTCTGATAAAGGAGAAAGAGTGGCAAGGACAAACAAAAAGGATTAAAAGTTGTCTGCTTTTGTCGTCGTTGTTGCTTTGCTTTTGTTTGCTTGTTGTTGTTGTTGTTGTTGTTTTTAAGGTACAATAGAGAAGGCTTATGGATGAGGACAATTAATCATTAGGGAGAATACGGAATGTATAATATTTACATTCATGTACGTATAATATTAAAATTTGTATTATTGTAACTCTCCTAGGTGCTTTGAGGGAAAACCATGAGAAATATGTTTAAATCATCATCATCATCATCATGATCATCATGATCATCATCATCATCATCATCATCATCATCAAAATCATCAAACTCAAACTCATAACCATGATCATAATCAAATACGGGATGTAGGTGTTGTTTGGTCCCTCTTTGACATAGGGTAACCCGGGCGAGGTCCGACTGGAAGTTGATACTATTCAGCCGGTCTTAGTGCATGGAGGAATACAAGACTGCACTTCAATGCAAACCCACTATAGACTGACTGCAGTGGAATCTAACTTTCGATACTCAGCCAATTGAAATCAGAGTGAAACTGAGAACAGACAAGATTTACCTTGTTTTCTTTTTTCATTCACTGCAATACTAGCAGGAAAATATTTTTATTCAGTGCCTTCGACTTTGATATATTTTGGAAACAG
>BLFK01000096.1:616403-622754 GCA_014634185.1 Astreopora myriophthalma | reverse complement strand
CTGGTAATAATTAGGCAGCCCCATAATGACCGGTTAATTATCCAGTAACCGTCTAGGGAGAGCTCAATTAGGGCGAAAGTACGATAGAGTCGTTTTCAATTGAGTATCTTAAGACCAACTCCCAAATAATTACCGATCGCGAGCCAATCACCTTCTGAAGGAAACACACCCTTCAACCAATCACAGAGCGAAATAACCACTAAACTCATTTCGTCAGTTGAAACTTGGTTTTACTAGCCAATTATAACGCAAAGCAAACAAAATCCCAGCAGGCCTTAAGCTCGGGAAAACGATCGTGACTAAGTCGCAAATGGGTTTTAGTTTTGCATCTGATTGGCAGAAAATTTCGCGAGAGTTTTTTGATCCAATCATAGAGTAAATCAACACCAAAACCCAAGCAATCACGTGATTACTTTTGACATTCAAGTGAAAACTGCTAAATTACTATAAAACAGCGCTGAGAAGAAACTCTGAAGTCAATCTTGAAGTTTTAATCCATCTTCTCCAGTTTCTTTTCCAGTTAAATCAAAACTGAAAGATTTGTACTTAAAAATGTTTACTAGCAGCTCACATACTGAGAATGGCGGATGGGTGTAAGAAGATCAACGTAGACTGAAACAAAATGAGGCCGCAAACATAGCGTTCAACACTCTCCAATATTTGATTCTCAGGACATCCGATACTTACGGGAAAAGGCGGGAGGATCAGTTGACTCAAGCGGGCAATGATCACCACACAAACAGTCGTGGCTAAGGAGAAATCTCTATCAACGAAAAACAGACACATATTCACTCGAATCTTTGCTAAGCAAAGTTCTGCCCCCTCTAAATAGTGGTAGACTGGTTGCAGCCGTGACAAAATCAGTGGACAGCACCTTGAAAGAAACGCTAGATATACCCGCACGTGGAAGTAAATAAATTGACAAACACAAGGCCAAAGGATTGAGACTGATGGCCTCGAGATGGGTGATGAATATGATGGGCTAAATGGTCTGAAGGGAAAGATATCATTACATTTACCAAAAATGTACAACCTTGGCTGTTACGACCAGTATTAAGACAGTAAATTTATTTCCCAAAGGAAATAAATGATTTTATGTGACAGCGACGTCTTGTGAGTAATTAGGGACCTTAAGATCTACGACGGCGACGTCAACAACAACGCCACAAAACAATGATATGATTGGCGAAATCACCAAATTTGTGGTTGTGACGACAATGGTTGTTTGCATGCATCGGAGAACCTTTTATTCTCTGTTTTCACTCTAAAAGCGCTGCTACCAATTTGTCTTTAGGATACTTTGATACTATTTTAAGAGTTAAACGAGGTGGAAAAATCGCGAAAGACTTTGAAGTCTTTTGAGGCGACGCTTCCTTGACGTCGCCGTCGTAGATCTTAAGGTCCCCATTCCCAGCATCCAGCCAAGGCATTCCCGCCATCCGGGACTTAATTCGATAGGGTCCCTTATAAGGTATACAATCAAAACATGAGTCCTCTTTCGCTCGCTTCTCCAAACAAGTAAAGATCAATTTTCCCTCCGTCCCTTCGTCCCTCCCCACTTTCTGTCGTTTGTATATGGCGGTGTGCCCTCACCTTTGCTGGGATTACGTTTTTTATATTGTGCTCTTCCCAAGTTGCTATGCTGAATTTTAATAAACGACCATCCTCACCAGGTCTCGGCCAAAAATCCCATACCTATGGTTCAATTACTTTTGTCCCAGCAAATGAAGCTCTCGCACAGCAACACTCTTGCCAACAGTAGCTAGCTTTTGAGCATGGAGCATAAAATGACATTTCAAAGTACAAGCTTACCCTAGTTGTTATTCCAGGGGTCTCATCTTTTGAAGCAAGCCTTTCAAACCTCGCCTTTCCTGTTATGGATGGCTCACATTTGAGGATAACATGGACGTTCCAATACCTAGAATACCTAAAGGATTTTGGATGGTATGAATTTGTGTCAATAGGCCATTTCCGAGTTGACGTCGGCCTCTTTTTCAAAGCGAGTCTAAGTGCGAAAGTTTTGTGATGGTAATCAGTTTTACTTTGCATATGAATAAAAACTCATTTTAATAAGAAAGACTTCGCACTTAGACTCGCTTTGAAAAAGAGGCTTAAGTCAACTCGGAAATGGCCTATTACTGCATGTAATTAGTAGTGCACAGTCATTGGTTAAAGTAAGAAATTCCAAACCCTCAAGCATACCTGGAGACTAAGGGAGGATATCAAGTACTACACAATTAACCTTCTAAATAATTGTTTTTCTCTTTGTTTGTCTTTTTTTTTTGTTTTGTTGCTGTTGTTGTTGTTTCTTTGTTTCTTATCCACGCGAATTGGGTGCTACTCCCATGAAAGAACCTTAAGCTAACCAGTCCATCATTATAGAGTGGTTTTCAATTGAGTTTCGTAAAAGCCCAAACCAGATTAATTGCTGAGCGCGGGAAAACGCGCGAGAGCAATGCTTTTGCCTCTGACTGGCTAAAGAAGTGAGGCGAAAATTTTAACTAATCACTGTTAATCACCAACCGTAGTGATGCAAAACCTAAGAAATGTCTTAATTGCTTTCGATCCTCCACAGCTGAAAACTGCTCAATAAACGCCCTAATACGGCATGGCCGATATCTAGTCATCTTAGATAATTGGAATTATTACTTAATCTTGACCAAAATCCTGCCTTGTCAAGGCGATTTTGAACATGCGTGTTACACGTGGTCACTAAGTGGAAATGATTGTTTGCTGGCAAAACAGAACGCAGGGATGACAGTACAGCAACAAGACGATTTATTCCTGATGAACGTAGTCTTCACAGCCGCAAAACTCTGAAACAACCCGTCACTGTAAACACTGACATACGGCCTCTGCCAAACCTTAATAATCACAACCGCAGTTACTCTTGATTCAACTCGACCTCAGTCACGCTTGAATATAAAACTCGACCTCAGTCACGCTACTCAGCTTGTGAAAAACTAGTCATGCACCACTCCTTGAAGTATTTACCCAGTGTGTCACGTTGCCTCACGAACAACCAATATTTAATCATTAAGTAGGTTTACTGATACTGTTATCATTAGATAGTAAATACAAATCTCAATTAACTCGTAATCATTTTATCCATTCAGTAGACTTACTGTTTGAAATTGTCTTTTCTTTTAGGGGGTGGGGCACCACCTAATTCACTTGTATCCATTCTATAAATTCGTTTTAAATCGTAAAAATATCTGTACGTCAATTCACTGTTTGTACAATGCATGTGGGCAGTTGGGCCCAGTATCGGCTCGCAGCATTTCGTCTAACTAACAAATTATAACTTCTAGTTAATTTTATTCACACATTCCCCGCTTCGAGTCCAATATCGACGAGTACAATCTAAGTACATACTGTGGGTTATGGTATTCCAGGCGTGGACTCCTGTAATCTTTTTCAAAACCACATCTCACACTGCTCGTTCTTCCAATATTTTGGTATGATGTCGCAGACCACAAACAAACCTGAAATTTGAACATGCAATTCAGTCAAGTTAGTTCAGATTTCTTTTGTTTTTCTTTTTCTTTTGTTTGTTTGTGGGTGTCTGCGGTAACTCTTCATTAGAATGAAGTCCTTCTAATTTCTTTCTTAATTTCGGACGGTAATTTCTTTCTTAATTTCGGACGGTCGAGTGACGTGGGAACGATGTAGAGGGCCTTAGGCGGCTATGGGATACGGTTAGGACTAGTTGCGAGTTTGGCGGGAGATGCTCGTCATTCTACGTTTGTCAGTCGCTGATGTTAAAACTTTATGCTTAACTTTTGAGAACCTCGCTGTCTGCTCATTTTGTCCTTGTGTATAGAAGAGTAGCCTTTCCTCGGGGTCTGGTGCCATTGCATTAGATGAGGAATACGTTTCCACATATTTTTGGCCACTTCTAAAGGGTAGTTTTTAGTCGTTTTTCGTATCTGGCGCCGTACGATTGCTTAGTTTATTGCCTACAGTAATGCCGTATATTTGGTCTATTTTCATGGTGTTATCCAACGTCCACTTTGTAACCGATTCAGTTAAACGAAGGTCATTTTGTTGGGTCATTTTGCTCAGAGGACTGGCTGACGCACCCCTGATAAACTATGTTCACATTAAAGTCTCGTGTTAGCGTAGTCAGAATTATAACCGAAGACCAATAGGTGACCAATAGTGGCCCATTTACCTCACACGCTCTTCAAAAAAATTGTTTCAATTTTCCAGACCTTGGCAATAAAGTCTCGTCAGACCATAATATTCATTTAATCAGGTTTTGACTTGGAAATAAATGCTTCCCATTAGAGCGGTTTTCGCTTCGTGATTGGCTTAAATATCTCGCGCCATATTTTCATCTAATCAGGGGCAAATGCAAAACCAATTTGTGACTTGGTCGGCCGTGTTTTCCCACTCTTAGAGCCGGAGGCATCTATTTCATTTTCGTTATGATTCGTTCACTTGATTGTCTGCCTTTTTTCCAAACCCATTAGCCTGGTTTTGCTCAGTTACGATGCTCAATTAAGAACAGCTCCAACTGCACACGGATGACCGTAACTACTTACCGCAACATCGCCATAACAATGACTTCTATCTGCCGGTCCTAGTGAGAATGATCTGCAAGGACTATAGCTGTAGAAGTATCCCTTTGAGTCGGAAACATTAAAGCTGCGGAGAGAGGGTACGAACAAGGATATTATGTAATGCTGAAGAGACATCAAACAAAACAGTGCGGAAAAAGTGGAGGAAGAGGATTTGATACGTTTGAATTACTTTTTGCGGCCACAGTGAAATTCCAAAAAGCGACTAATTTTTACCTGTGGATTTCATTTTTCACTGCATTTAATATTGCCTAGTTTTGTTTGCGATCGAGAGGATTATTGTGGCAAAGCAAGTCGAACTTAAACAAGCGGTGAGCGTTTCATCAAAGTAATTTTAGAGGATTTATATGGGTCAGCGTTGGATAACATAGGGTGAAAACAGATTTCTGCGCCTGCACTGATGACAATCTCCACTAAATCCCAAACCCTAACCCTAACCGCTGGTCACAGAATCTACCTCACCGAATGAAACGACGTCCGACGAAAACAGGGTACGATTGTGTTGGGTTTGCCCTAGTACGGCGGCCTGGAAGAGACATGATACTTTTTTTCTAACTCGCGACTTCTTTTTTCAACTCGCGACTTCTGTTTTAGACTCGCGACTTCTGTTTTCAACTCGCGACTTCTTTTTTCAACTCACGACTTTTTTCCGGCATCTCGCGGCTTTTTTTTTCCTCGACCTGCGCCCTTTTTTTCGGCAAAAAAAGTTGAAAAAAAAGTTGAAAAAAAAAGTCGCGCCTTGAAAAAAAAGCCGCGAGCAGAAAAAAGAAGTCGCGAGTTGCAAACAGAAGTCGCGAGTCTAAAACAGAAGGTCGCGAGTTGGAAAAAGAAGTCGCGAGTAGAAAACAGAAGTCTCGAGTCTAAAACGCGAGTTGAAAAAAGAAGAAAAAGAAGTCGCGAGTTGAAAAAAGAAATCGCAAGTTAGAAAAAAAAAAGTATCATGTCCTTTCCAGGCCGCCGTACTACCCTAGGGTAGTCCACCGTTTATACCTCTTTATAGGATGGTCCATTTCAAGGTAGTCAATTCGAGTCGTACATGGACCGGCCGCCACTGTTTTGTCGATCACCATGACGTGGAAAATTGCAAGGTGGTCTACTCCCTTGTCAGGTTAGCTCAAGAGGACCTGACGTGTTCTCTTGCCATTGTAAAACGTTCTTGTATTTGTTAAAGAAGATAAAGGACTGACCAGTTTACACACACCTTGGAACTTCTTTGTGAGCTTATTTAGATCTTGAATTGATTGAGGACTGACCAATTACACATCTTGGAACTCAGCTTAGTTAGCTTAATTAGCTTACTTAAAACCGTGTATTTCAAAAAGAACTGATTGACAATTTTACGAACGACATCTTGGAACTTCTCAGTTAGCTTATTTAAAACGTATTTCATAAAGAACGAACTAGTTTGCATGCCACACCTTGGAACTGCTTAGCTTAATTTAAAAATGCAATAAGAAATATATACGCTTGATACGTTCAACATAATTGAAAGTACTTCCAGAAGTAAACGGTCTTACGGATACGAGGACCTTTCTGCTACCATGCATTTTCTCTAGTGAATGCAATGAGCGAGATATAGCAGTGGGTGGCCGAAATCACTCGATCCCCCAAACCCCTTCTTTAAATTTGCGGCTCTATTTCTGTAAAATTTTCTCACGCTCTCCGCTGACCATTTCGCAAGGCTCGCGCATACACTGTAAAATTCCAAAAGTACAGCGGCCCCCGTTACTTTCGGATTTAACAGGCTTAAAGGCGCAGCTACTTTCGG
>BLFK01000096.1:601500-603631 GCA_014634185.1 Astreopora myriophthalma | reverse complement strand
TTTTTTTTTTTTTTTTTTTTTTTTTTGACGTGCCTGATCAGGCACTTACGATTGCACTGCACACTGCTCAATCAACTGACCATTCCTACATGGTGATCATTTTATATACGCATAACCATGAAGTTACAGAGTCCTAGAAAAAGAGAAAATATATAGCTTCCCGAACCAAGAAGTAGAATCCACGTCCTGACCGGGACTATCGTGACTACCTAGCGTTACAACCGGATGTAACATTTAGTATTGATTGATATAGGAGACAGAAGTATTAGGAAGAGGGAGGTTTTTGAGGAGACAACACAAAAAACACGAGGATCGTGAGATCAGCCATTTTGTAAATTTTGTTTCATTTTTTTTATTAAACCCGGGAATTGTGAGTGCTTTTGTGTGCCGTACAACTTCGGGACATAAGTGGTGCCGGGACCAGGATCAGCTGGGAGAAAAGGAGAAAAATTTTCAACGCAAGGCCTCGTACAAACATGGGAGACTCAGACAGGGAGAAATCCGACCAAGAGGAGACGGACATTTCAGAGCAAGAACAAGATCTCGAGAAGAAAATCAAGAAGGAGATTGACAAACTCAAGTTCTATTTAGAGGAAGGCGATGAGCTGTTAGAAAACTGCGATTACAGCGAGATTGCGCTTACGTGCAAGCGAACAGATGAAATTCAAGACCGCCTAAACGACCTTATGTCAACGCTTCAAGAACTAAAAATCGACCGCGGAATATCGACGCAGAGAGCCGTGAGACAGTGGAAAAAGGACCTGAAGGCCACATACGCGCCGCTTCTGGAAATGAAAACCAAGCTGAGCAAGGTCTTGGAGGAAAGAGAGCGAAGTAAAAGTCAAAAGGCCGAGGAGGAGAAACTCAGAGCCAAATTCGAACAGGAGGAGCGATTTAGACGCGAGATCCAGCAACAAGAGAAGGAACTTTGGGAAGAAAAGATGAGAGCAGAATTGAAAATGGCGGAAAAGAAAATCGAAATGGAAAAAGCCGCGAAAGCCGCCCGTGCGAAGCTGCCAGAGCTCAAGATAACCCCTTTCAATGGCACTCCAGTTGACTGGATCAGGTTTCAGAACATGTTTACATCACAAATACACGACAAGCCATTATCCGACGAAGAGAAATACGGATATCTTTTGGAGCTGGTGGCCCCTAAGGTGAGAAGTAGATTAGCTAATTTAAAGCCGGGTGCGCTGGGGTACAAAACCGCATGGGAAAGGTTGAAAACCGAGTTTGGACAGAGTAAAACTGTTGTCGCTGCACACATGGAAGAGATAATTAACTTGCCAGTGACCAGAGGATCAAATTACGAAAGGGTGCGTGAATTTTCTGAGAAGTTGAGCAAGAATTTTGACGCGTTGCAAACTTTGGGAGAGGGAGAGATGCTCAAGGGTTTTGTACTGTCAACCTTAAACAAGCTCCCCCAAGTGAAACCCGATCTAGTGAGAACAGACGAGGGGTGGGAAGATTGGAACATGGAAAAGTTGATCGATTCTATCCAAAAATGGCTCAGGCGCAACAAGGCCGAAGACAATTATAAAGATCAAACGGAGACAAAGAGAAAGGAACGCCATTACTTTAGCCAGAAAGAACCCCACTGCCTGTTCTGTGACCAAAACCACTGGGGAGAGTCGTGCCCAAAATACGACACAATCGCGAAACGGAGGGAATTCTTTACAGCAAATCGGCTATGTTACAATTGCGCCCGCTCAGGACACACTGGGAAAGAATGTCGTAGCAGGGGGTGCTATAAGTGTAAGAGCAAACACCACACCAGCTTGTGTGATAGGTCTAAGGGGAGCGACACGCAAGATCCTAATGCCACTCTAAGCGGATACACGCCTTCGGTCGAGGAAAAGTCCCTACCCGCCATAGTACCGCTGAAAATCCGGGGGACTACGTTTTGGGCGTATCTAGACACAGGATCGGGGAGGAACTTTATCTCCAAGGAAGCCGCTAACAAGTTGAAGCTAAATCCAATACGACACGAGACGCGCTACATTGTAACGGTTAACGGGACGAAGAAACAGTCCATGCCAGTCTATGACGTAACAATCAATTCAATTGACAGTAAGACAAGCGAGAAAATAGAGATTACTGGAAGCAAACTCGCAGATTTCACAACTATCAA
>BLFK01000096.1:584000-596500 GCA_014634185.1 Astreopora myriophthalma | reverse complement strand
GCGAAGGGTCTAATTGTTTTATTAGTATCACCCAACTAGTGGACTAATGCAAATCCTGCATTTTCATTGGCTACGCTACTAGATGACTATTAGTAATAGTCCTCGAGTAGCGAAAAGCGTGACGCTTTAATTTCTTTCGTTTTATTCCCAAATAAATATTTTTTCAACTTGCATTTGCTAACTTTATCATTGCCTTTTCTGTCCGACTAGTTGGGTGATACTAAAACAATTAGACCCTTCGCCCTCAAGGGCCACGGGTCAATAGCCCACTCGGCTTCGGCTTCGGCATTAGTCCACTAGTTGGGTGATACTAATTCCTTTTATATCTATTCCTGTAACAGGTTTCATGCACGTGGTAGATGGCATTACATCTTTTACTACAACCCTTGCAGCTCCTTTCAGAAGTTAGTTGAAGAAGATGAAGGGTGCAACTATGATGTGGCGGTATGTCACATGTTGCGTATGCCGAGTCATTTGAATCAGTCATTTTGAAGAAACAGCCCGTTCCGAAGTTTATAATACGACGGGGCACTAGTTGACTTAATGTTAGTCAAATTACATCACATTAAATGGGCTCTGTCACGGAACCTTTGCTGCCTAAGACAAACATCCTTCTTTATGATATTTACGTGTACCCAAACCATGGTTTCAATTTTAGGAGGAGGAAATCAAAAGAGTTTTTGCAGGAAGACTCGTCCATAATACATTTTTGACCATGTCTTCGGGATCAGGTGCGAAAATTTGAAAACTTTAGGCCAATTTTTTCGGCTAGCACTTGTTTCCATCGCTCAAACTGACAAGTCCCTTTTACTTCGAGTTACATGAAGTAAAATGTACTTCAAACTTAAGATAAAGTTAGAAGAAAAATTCAGAAGAGTAAATCGTGTTGAAATCGGATCTCTCGCTTCGTGGTAGCACCGATATCCAATAGACTAACGAGGCCAGTTGCTGGAAACAGCCAATTTTTTAAGACAATTAAATAGAAGTACCATCACAATAACTTAAAGGTAATTGTTTTCTAGTCGGTGCTTAGACTTAAATGCTGTAGATTAGTGCGGAGCTCAGAAGCGCGGTTTTTTGTCGAACTGTAGTTCTATTCTACCAGTTTTCTATCCAGCAAAAGGCGTTCTCTTGACCACGATAGGCTGGTTGCTAAAGATAAGAGCATTACATCATATAATTGTCAGGAGATGTCCAACGTCATTTTGAGCGATGGAAACAAGTCCCCGCCAAATTTTTTCAGAGCAATCCATTTCCATCCTTGCCATCTGTAACAACAGAAGACAGTAAGCAGTCTCAGTGCAGTAACATGGTCTTCAATAAACAAACTGCACTAATATATTTGGTCAGTTTTCACTGATTTAAAGACATCTTTTAGTGTTCTACAGTGAGGCCAAAACAGCATGACAGAGCCCCTTTAAAGTGCACCTAACCCCAAAATATATTTTTTCGCTAAAATAAATCTTTACTCCTGTTTGAAACACACTGACTTTTTATAGGCCTCAAAACTGAGCCTTACTTGGGTCATGACCGAGTCAGAAGGGGCGTGGGTCTATTCCTGATTTGACGTCATTAACTGATTTACAAAATAGTCTGTGACGTCAAATCAGGAATAGACCCATGCCCCTTTTGACTCGGTCGTGTACCAAATGATGTTTAGTTTTTCGTAAATTTTGGAAGCCTACAAAATGTCAAGATTGGCAAAAATGGGCTAAAATAGGCACTATGCGTTTCAAACAGATGCAAAGATGTATTGTAGCGAAAAAAAATATTTGGGGATTAAGTGCACTTTAAAAAGTTAACCCCACCACCAGAAAATGATGATAACCAAAAGATTACTGGAAGTAATTAATTTCATTTTGATCCCTGGTGAAAAAATTCACAGGATCTTTGAGGATCTTTAAAGATCTTTGAAGCTTCGAAAGATCTTAAGTTGCTAAAACTAATTTCAGAGGTCCTTAAGCATCTTGTGAAAATTAGCAAAAGGCAGATTTTGGCCAGAATGATCCACAAAGGACCTTAAGATCCTTGAAAGATATTCAGACTCCCTAAATGGCTTATGTGCTAATTATTTTGGGTTGTGCTTCTTTAGAACCAAAACCACTAAGCCAGTGATGGCTAAGTAATGTAAGAAAAGAAGTTGTCCCGGGTGGTAGGGTAACCCTACCTGTGAAATTTTGCTTGTACACAGGGCCTTAGCCGGGGAGAGTTAGAGGGCCACAGCTTATATAAGTTCCTTATAAATCTGTCAGACTCTTTAAATACGGTCAATTTCATTGGGGCAAAGTTCTTCTCGGGTCAACTCGGGTCAGCTCTGTCTGGTCAGCTGCCGCGAAGGGTATCACCTTGATTTCGATGTGTTCATCTACAAGTGCATCTTGCCGGTCAGGTTTTCCCCGAATTCACTTTTCAATTTCGAGGCTTTTTTTTAAATTTATTTACTCTATTTCAGTAGAAATTGCAGCCGTCACAATAAGCCAACTAGGGAAAGAAGACAAATGAGCACACAGATAAATTCGTCATTCCATTTGTTTACCGGTCTCAAAAGGTGTGTGTGGAGCCGCGGCGGCACGCAGGATTTTCGACCTCAGGGTTACTGGGTGGTTGGAGGCCTGGCTTTCGAATGTACAAGTTGTCTTATTGATTGTCTCTGCTTGCAAGTAACAATATTCCCAAGACTGCGATATAATCAGTCTCAGGTAGCTAATTGACTATCCAGCACGAGCAACCCTTAGCACCTTGCCTCTTTGGTGAATGCCCTTTTGAATGTCAACCACATTATCGATGAACTGATAAGTTTACTAGTTTCCTTTTCCAGGTTTGTAGGGCTGCTGATAATGGTGGGACGTTCTGCAAAATAGGAGATCAGTCCTCTGCGTGGTGTGACACTGATACTGCGACCGGAAGACCTCAGCTGGTGTATAAGACAGCGTATGTAATTTCGTTTAGTCCCATCCTTACAAAGTCTTCTTTTCCTGCTTTCTTTCGCTTCATGAACCCTATCTTTCAAACCTCACAATCAGTTCGAATACAACGACAGAAATACAATTGAAATTCCCGGGTCCAATTGATGCCCTCTGAGTACCACAGTTTTCATTTCTTTGATGGCACCTATGGCAGGAGAAAACTCATTCTTAGTTTTTTTAACAATGTGCTTAACAAGTGGGGGGGACAGGGGGGTCAGAACCTCCCGCCTCCCGTACCCTGCTCTCCCGCTTCCCGTACCTTTATCTCCCGCCTCCCGCCCTTTTACGAGCTGCTCCCGTCCCCTGTAAATTGGCAGAGTCAAAACACATCCTAGTCATTAAGCTTCGCAATTCTTAAGCATTTCCTTTGTTTTTAAATAATGTAACAAGATTACCACTGTCATACGTTTCAATTCAATGAAGTTTTGACCTACTTGTTTATCTTCTTTGAGTTCCACCATTTCAGTCCATTTTCATCGGCTCTTCAGATTTGTTTCTGAAATCCGTTTTCAGTCTTTTCAGTGACGACGGTCTCAAAAGTTAATTCTTAATTGTCTCGTGTTCTGATAAAGTATACGCATTTCCAGTAACCAGTCCGGCGTTTATTGGGATCAGACAATTAAATCATGGAAGTAGGATTTGACGGAATTGCAGCCAAACGTCCCAGGCGGATTTCATGACCTATGACGTAACCACTGTAAACGGGTTTACTATTTCACCGGAAGTAAGCATGTTTTTCAGCCCAAGCGCAAATTTTCGTTTGCTCGTTTGCTCAGAAGTCTCAGAAGTGACTGAGAAGACGTTAAATACAAGTCAAATATATTTTGGGTTCTTCTTTTTGAAAGTATTTAACGCATTGTTGAATTAAAAAAAATAGCGTTTCGCATTTCTCTCCCGCCTCCCGCCCTCATAGTACTCCCGCTTCCCTCCCTTTCCTCTCCCGCCTCCCGTACCCCTCCCGCCCCCTAATCTCCCGGGCTCCCGCCCCCCTGTCCCCCCCCACTAACAATGTGCTATAACTCATGACTAACAATTATTCCATGATTTCTAGGGAGTACGCCGAAGAACAATATTATGTTAGAGTTCAATTAATATGTAACCGGACAAAGACGTCGGCAAACGAAGCAGAGTTCAAGAAAATTGAGCATTCAAAACTTCCTTGGGTAAGTTCCAGCTGTAAGAAAAATTTAATTGTTCATTTGTGGCGTAGGTGCTTGTCTCTATTATACGGTGGCCCATAACTGTGACGGCAGTGACAAAAAAGATCGACGGCGATTACAAAGAGTCCACGGCAATAAGCAAAAGGTCTACGGCGATATCAAAGGGTCCACGGCGATAACAAAGACTAAAAGCCCACGGCAAAAGCAACAACCTCGCGGCAAGAGTGAAATTATAAGCACACTGGACACCACATGCGTTCTGAGTACAGCATGGTGGCGTAAACGATGACCACAATAATCATCATCAACAACATCATCGTCGACTTTATTTAGAGAGGGTGACACTTCACAGTTTTAACAACTGATAAACTTGTGGCCCTCTAAGAGCTTCAGATGTCTCCATAACTGCGGGAGAGAGAGTTAGCGCTGTCTGCAAATTTCTATAAACCAATAAATCGCATGACACTCAAAGCCAAATCTCACGGATACATTTCGATATCTTGTGACGAAGGTGAAGAGGTGACTTGAAACTTCCTTTTAATAGCTTTGTAATTGACAGCAAGTTTCTAAAAATCTGGGAAACTGTGTTACATTGTCCGCACTGCACGCAGAAATTTGCAGACAACGCTACTGAGCTCTCTACCGCAGTGTATGCCTCTCTCTCTCTCTCTCTCTCTCTCTCTCTCTCTCTCTCTCTGTTTTGTCTGTTTTTGTTTGTTTTTTTCGCTGCGTTCTTCAGTTTCTTCTGTACAGGCCTCACTTATTAATATTTCCTCAAATTTTTCAAGTAGTGTCATTATGGCTAACTTATTTATCAACCAAGTGAAGTGCAGAGTGAACAGAGTTTTGTCGCGTGTTCTCGAACCAGTTGTATTTGAAAAGTCAACCATGGAGTTAAGTTCCTGAACACGTGATAGAGCCGTTTAATACGCTTCGAAGCACTTTTTTTTTTCCAAGTTGGTGGCGATAATTCCAAACTTTAGGTAATTAAAGACCTAACCGACTTCCGTAACTTGCAGCTGGAGGAAAAACATGGTAGGCAAATTCTATGTACTGTACATGGTTCCTAACAGCGATAAATCAATGGGCAAGACACCCTATGGATTTTTAAATGGCCGAGAATGAACACTTAATATTGCTATAAACTTGATATGAAATAAGCGACTATCGGAAGTATTATTTATCTGTATTATTCACTGAGATCAATCTTGCTCTGTAATACCTTTTTTGTCAATATAATTTTCGCTTATATCGCGAATAACTGAATTTAATTCATCACGAAGAACACTGAATTTAATCAAGGGAATGCCTGAGTTGAAAGTAAAGCGTTTCGTAGGTGTTCCGTAGTTGCTCCCTAGGTGCTCCTCTGTTCGTGGTAACCCACATACATGCGAGGAAACATTTAAAGTTTGATAAAAATCTTTTGAGATTTTTTTCTTTTCCAGGTTTTCTCTCTGAGTCACCTTTGCGCCTGTCCAAATGGCTGCCCGGTGGATCCCAGTACAAGTGTGGGTACAACTATTCCCTCTAAGAAACCTACAACCGGTAGGTGGGCTTCATTACAGAGCCTGTTGCATATGACTTTGTACAATGACTGTCCAAATTCCCGCGCGCTGATTGGCTCGTAGCTATTGTCTATAAGAGTACAGACAATAAAAATTACGTCTGATGTAAAGCAATGTAACGAAAAGTTTGCAATTTCTTACCGTACGAAGAAATTGTTTTCATTTTTCCCATGAAATGGAGTCCGAAATACTTCCAAATTTTAGTTTGGACGTTTTGCAAGATATTTCTGACGAGTTTTAGTTTTAGTTTACGCGACGGCTTTTCGCTCTACGAAAAATAAAGCCAATTCCGCTCGTATTTTCCAAGTTATTGTCCAAAAAAAATCGACAGCAGTTTTCTATGGTCTATACTCTTATAGACCATAAAATGACGCCATAAAATGTTCAAAACTTGGCAGTGAAACCACTCGCCTGCGGCTCGTGGTTTCACTTGAGTTTTGAACATTTTATGACGTCATTTTATGGTCTATAAGAGTATAGACCATGGAAAACTGCTGTCGATTTGTTAATTATATAATAACCCAAGTTATTCTCTCATTTTGATTGGTTCTTGCTTATGATCTATTAGAGGACAGATGCACGATTGACGTCATCATTACAAAGTTTTTCGCTTTTACGCCTACGAAGTTTAATTCTTTATTATATAAAACAAATAGATTCCATGTAGTAGTAGATAGCCGAGTGTGTCACTGATGTTCTTACCACATTTTGACGTCTTCTGTGATCTATTACTGAACAGACGCACGGCAACATGGAATCTATTTGTTAAACACATTATGACTACACACAACACACCTTACTAAATCGGCTTAAACGATCAGAGTCCTAAAGAGATTTCGCAGAGGACTTTCCTCCACAAAAACAATGTTTGGCTGTCTAATGACACCGAGTTACAGAAAGCACTATCATCCTTTCCGTAAACATTTTTAAAATGTTTTCACTTATTTCTCCCTTAACTTGTTTCTTTCTAACTCATTTCTTATTCACACATTTATTCCTAAAGCTTAGTTCACCACGCACACTAGCATCATATGGCAATCGTAATCGCACTGAAGAAGCATTTAGTAGGACCCAGTGTTAATCATATAAAGCACCGTCAAAGAGCCTAGTTTTCAAACGAAAATCCCAAACGATTGGGAATTTCCAATGTCCGTTTCAAATTCACGGGAAAAGGCACCCTAGGTTGGATGAGAGACCCGAACTAAGTAATTTTTTAGGCCCGGTAACGAGAAAAAAAATTATTGCCACTGTGTGTCATATTCAGCCATCTCAGACTGTTTGCGACGTTGTTACGTCTATATGGAAACCAGGCTTAATACTACCACTGCGATTACAATTACAACGCTTATGTCGCTTGTGTGATCTAAGCTTAAATGATCATGCCATCACAAATAGCACTGAAGAAATCAGTCCATCTCTGTCGTCCCCTTTTCATGTAGGTGTATTACCAAAGTGCTAACTCCCACCCTTATGGAATAAAAGGGACCCCAAACACCATGACACACGTTTTTCCCATGTGCGCAGGACTGTCAGTGTGAATGCTGGTTGTGTATTTTTCATTTTTCATTTACAGAAAAGTGGTTTACGCCAGTGCTAATTTCACTTGGAAGCGTCATACTTCTTGTTCTTACAGTCCTCTTAGTCTGGTTTTTCATAAGACTATGGAAAAATAATCGGAACAACGAGGTGAGGCAACGACTTCTGGACGGTGGACAACACGGAGGTGAAGCAATTCAAGACAATCAGTTTCCTAATGTATCTCAGCCAATTCCCACAGCGAGTTCAGCAAGTTCGTGCAGTGATATAACGGTCTGTAAAAAAGATGAGTTCAACAGTGTTAAAGTCGCTAGCGGTCCAGTTTGATTTGGAGACTGTACATTAAATTTAACGGGAGATTTTCGTTGCTATGGCTTCCCTTGACGTTATTTTCTCTCCAGCCAGAATAGCGTAAACAATTCCGTTGTTTCAGAATCGAATTCCTAAGGACAAGGCAATCACATGTAACATTGTGAAATCTCCTGTCTCTATGGAAGAACATATTTTTGTCGTGACATCTTGTCTCAAAACAATGCCCATTGCTTTCCCAGTTTACAAAACTGTGAGAGGTTTTACTCGTAGCATTCAATGGATACGGTTTTACTAGTGCAGTGCAAAGTGAAACAAGGAAGAAATGTTCTTGCAACTCTAGTTTTAACATGGGCACCCTGACTGCGAACGCAAACACAGAGGTGGAAAAGAAAGCCTGTGTTTACATTACGATTGCATTGTCAAAGTAGGAGCACACTGACAGCGTGCAGCGTGCTCATCGTGACAACTCGTATATGTCTTCAGGCTCTTCATTTCGTTTAGTTAGAGGACAGGTATAAACGGATGAAATGATATGAAATGAATCATATATTGAACTGCGGATATGAAATCAAATGAAACTATGATCCTCGCAGCTATGGGCGCAATTTTGGCAATTGCGGGAACATTTGAACCCACAAATGACCAGTTCCTAACATCAGTGGCTTCATAGCTCAGTTGGTAATTAGGGCGTCGCACCGGCATCGCGAGGTCACGGGTTCAAACCCCGTTGAAGTCCTGAATTTTTTCAGGCTTCTCTACGCAATTGCTAAAATTGCGTCCTTAATTGTGAGGATCATAGTTTCATTTGAGGACAGGTATAAGTAAATGTATCTTAATTAATTATTTTGGATAACGCTTCCCTCACCGCATAAGTTTCTTTTCTTTGGGGCCGTCTTTCGTGGTCATCTTAATCGCAGAATGATGGAGCGGTCTCAATCGAGTGTCGAAGCTAATTTTACCATTGCTTTTCTTTTGTTTTATTACGCTTGCCGATTGGCTAGCTCTCAGAAATCTCAGCCTATTAGATGAAAGCAAAATAATTCCAGTTGTAGACTTTCTCTCACACGCGTTTTCCGGCGCATAGTATTTGCTTTGCATTATGGTTGCGTAATTCAACTGTCTTCGTATGCCCTGACAGGCCAATTGATTCGTTTTGGTTTTACGTCACTCTAGCCTGCGTAGCAGGCATTGTCGGGGGCGGGGGAGGGGCGAAAAAAAAACCGTGAGGTAAATCCGCTCTTGGAGCCAGCTCACTCATATAATGTGTAATTTGCATTGCGTTTGTTTGGTTTAATGAAACATTGGTACAGTTGAACTCCGCTAACAGGAACCCTCAAGGGAACCAACAGTTCGAAATATATAGCATTGGTTAAGTTCGACGAGATATCATTATTCTTGAGCACATGTGTCATTCCCTCGAGGCTGCGTTCATCTTGTGATTCATTCAACTCGGCCACGTATGTCGCTGCCTGTGGTTTGGAGGAGACCAAGTGAAACTTACTAGCCAAGAGGGACAACTTCGTCGTCATAAACTTGATAACATTGCCTATGATTGATCTAATGTGACTGGCAGCCATCTCAAGCAACTTTTAATAAGAAATTGTTCCGTGGTTTGTATTGCAGATTTTCAGCAGATCGTATACCAGTGTTAGTTTGAGCGAGCCTCAGATCTAGATCGAAATTGGAGCTCGAAAAAATGTTTGGAGACTATCTTGGCCGCTATGATTGATGTGGACGTAGTGTGTTGAAGAGCTCCAAAGGAAAAGCGCAATGATTACTTACCAATACGAAAGCAAGTGCGCGCCTTAACAATATGACTCTTTCTACCATCTGCCTCATGGACGTGATAGCGTGTGTTAAAATATACCCGTTTCCGGGTCTCCCGACGTTTGAACATTTCGGTTGCAAATTTTAAAAGTCAGGGAATTGTCATTTGCTGTTCATTTATTTGTTAGACAATACAAACATTTATTTCCTTTGCACATGTATATCTGAGCTTCATCGAAGTTAATTTTGACTTTTACTAAGGGGTGGGGGGGGGGGGATGCTTGTAAAATTACTTCCGTCCACATCTGTTCCATCGCAATACCTCATGGATTGCGCTTCGCACATGAATGAGCTAAAAACGAGATGATTCTCCCCATCCCTTCCCCCGACAACGCCTGCTTCTCAGGCCACGTCACTCCATTGAAAAGAAAACGCTCTAATTACATTTACCTTACCAACGCGAGCAGTTGCAACGAAACCCGGAGCGTTAACCCACGCGCGCTATACCATGTTCTTTTGAAACAGCTTGAGTTGACTGTTTCGCTGCGATATTCACAGCGGTCTATCATTTTAGCTCGAAAACTGCTTCATATATGATCATTTGAGGTATCCCGAATACTTGAACCATTTTTGCTTCAAATAGAATATTACAACCGAGATTCAAGTGCGATTATTTTTTTTGTTTTGTTTTGTTTTGTTGTTGTTGTTGTTTTTAAAGTTTGCGTAGTCGTAAAGTTTATCCTTAAAAATACATGACTGGCAAGTTTGAGACGTGTGGAGTAGTGTGAGCTCAGTGGCGATTTTACAAGCACTGAAGTTCCCCCTTTCGGGTTTAAAAATTGTGAAGGGTCTTGGTCAAGCTTAGTTGAGAACAGGTAAAAACTTACACTTTAGTTTTTACTCCAAAGAAGACAAGGAAGCAAAATTGGCGCAGTAGTGAGAGAACTTGCTGTGTATTTCGATGCCCTTACTCGAAATTAAATTATGGTCGGGTGAGTTTGTCAGCCACTGCACTCTGATTGATTTTCCTAGGGTGTGTTTCAAAACCAACATTTCAAATTTCAGTTCAATGTGAATTTACAGTGAATAAGATTGCGTAAAGTCTAACCAATGAGGTGTTAGGGTGGTTCCGACTAGGTTTATAGTCTAGATTCCTTGTCAAAAGCGTCCTTCCATCCCTTGTCATCAGAGTGTTCATATCTAGAGACAAGTTTTCTCCCGCCCCCTCCCCTTTCGCCAGCCAACAGATTATTACTGTTTCTTTGTATATTAGTCAATATAAGTGGCGTTGTTTTTCGCCCCACGTTTGTTAATTAAGTTTAACCGTTTACATTTATCGCGGTGTTGTCAGCTTTAGCCTTAATTCAAGTAAACCTGCCACATCCGTAGCCAAATTCACCCAACACAGTTGTGTGGTTTTAAACTCTACGCTCCTCGGTTGCGTGGGACTTACCACAGTAATTTACCACAGAGCTCACGTTTGACATTAAGCTGGTCTAACAGGCAAATGCCGCGATATAAAAATATTTTATTCTATTTACAGTTCGGAGATAAACAGTTTGTGTCCTTACCAGGGAAACTGATTTCAATTTTAAACGCTCGTTGGAATTGTGATTGTGCTGCCTCAGGTCCAGTCTACCACTTTAAAAGGACGCGAAAATCTCAGTTCAAAATTGCGTACGTTGTGTTGATAAAAAATGCTGTTTTGATTAGGGAATCTATCCCCACGTGCGTTCGAGTGTCTTTCCTGGAAACGACTGTGAGCATAAATAATTCGTCTGATTTTTCCTATTCCGCTGTAAACATCTGATGCACGATATATCCCAGCGGAAATCCATACCACATTTTGTGATCACAAATCACCACAAAATCACAAAGTCACTCCGCTGACCGAACTCACTCATTTTTCAATGTTAATGCAACACCACCAGACTCCAGCACACAAAAAATATTAGATATCTGTGAAACTTACCAATATAGTCAATTAACTAAACAGCCATCACGTATTACCCAGTACACATCCTCTACCATTGATTTATTTTTAACAAATAACCCTTTGTACTTCTCGGATATCGGAGTCTCTGATATTGGTATGAGTGACCACTGTCTTGTGTATGCAATAAGAAAGATTTGTATCCCTAAATCTAATCCAAAGACAGTAATGAGCAGATGCTTTAAGAACTTTTTTCCTGATAATTTTCGACATGATTTACTAATGGTCCCTTGGCATCTGATTGAACAGGAGGATAACCCTGATATTGCCTGGGATATATGGCAACATATGTTCTTAGGGATTGCTGATTATCATGCACCACTAAAGAAAAGGAGAGTGAGAGGCATCTCATCTCCTTGGATTACTCCAGAGCTAAAAAAAACTAATGTTCCAAAGAGACAAACTCAAAAAAATAGCCTCAAGGTTCCCAACAGATGTAAATTGGACTTCCTATAAACACCTAAAGAATAAAGTTAATTATGAAGTTAAAAATGCTAAAATAAATTATTACAATGCATTTTTTAAGGAAAACTGCAGAAACATAAAGAATACCTGGAGAGGAATTAACAGTCTAATTGGTAATGGATCCAAATCTAATAAGATTACTCAGCTGGAAACAGAGGATACAATAACTACTGACCCCATTGAAATCAGTAACATACTTAACACTCATTTTTCACAAATAGGGCCTTCTCTAGCCTCTCAAATTCAGATACATCCAGTAAATATACTGACTATATTACTCCAACGGAACAAATCTTTAACTTAACAGAAATATCAAGCCAGGAGATTTTCGAATTAATCCAGAAAATACCAGGTAACAAAGCCAGTGGCCTAGATAATATTTTTGCATGTCTACTAAAGGAAGCAGCACCCATAGTTACACATAGTTTAACCTATATAATAAATCTCTCTATTACCACTGGAATATTTCCAAATTCCTGGAAAATAGCTAAAGTTACTCCAATATTTAAAGAGGATGAAAAGACTGATCTTAACAACTATATCTAGACCCATTTCAGTTCTGCCTGTAGTAAGTAAACTGATTGAAAGAATTGTTTTTAAGCAACTCTATGAATATTTAAATAGTAATCATTTATTAACTGAATCACAGTCTGGTTTCAGACTCATGTTTTCTACTGAAACAGCTTTACTTGAGATGACCAATGAATGGCTCTGGAATATTGATAGCAAACACCTC
>BLFK01000096.1:576500-579000 GCA_014634185.1 Astreopora myriophthalma | reverse complement strand
TCGACGCTCGGATCTGAGAAGTGCGCATGCCAGAGGAACCCTAGCAATTTTCCAGGAGCAATTTTATACAACGAGGATATATGTTTTCATCGATCGTTCACGATGTGATCCGCAGTACATCACTTGACTAAACTATTAAATTGTAAACCGGTTCTAAACGTTTTAATCAATCTTAATCAATCTTAGTATTTACAGAGCACATAATTACAGTTCAGAGTGCCGAAGCCAGAGGGTTATATGGCATAGGTTAAGGTCAAGAACAAGCCAAGATGTGCTATCACAATGTTACATTCTACTAGTCATTTGTTTACAATAAAAAATAATAATATATAAATATTAATAAACTAAATAAGCAAAGTATTAACTTAGTACGGTTGAATAAAGTAGAACTGTTTAGTTTCGATATAGAGCCAAAGTGTGCTATACCAATGTTGCATTCTACTAGTCATTTGTTAACAATAAGCAATAACAATAAATAAATATTAGTAAAGTAAATAAGCAACATATTAACTTAGCATAGTTGAAAGAAGTAGAACTGTTTTGTTTCGATATTGTGCCAACATATGCTAACACAATGTTACATTCTATTAGTGTAAGGGACAAATTGGGTGTCCGCATACCTATCTGTTTGCGGGCGCGTTTTCCCACGGTATTAGGGGGGGAGTAGAATGTGTTCGTTTCCAGATAGGAGTTTTCATTTTTTTTTTGTTTTTGTTCGAGAAAGCATAATAACTTCGAATCTTTCCTTTCACTTCACCTTTCCCTCTATGTGAATGGATGAATACAAGTTATGCGCAGACGATTAAAATGTAAGTTTAAGTAGCTGAAGTGGACGCTACAATTAGCCTTTTCTTTACAATAGTAATAATGATATATAAATATTAATAACCTAAATAAGAACATTTTAACTTATATCGATAAAAAAGGATCCCTCAGTTTATGTTTATAGCTACAGAGAGTGAGTGAATTGTGTAGTGAAAGAGGAATACTCTTCCAAATTTGAGGACCCTGTACACGGAGAGAAACAGAGTATCTGTGTGCATGTACGTGTAAGTTCTCTTTTTGCCTAGTAGAGTATTGATGACAGTCAGAGTTGAGGTTAAAGAGTGATAGAAGAGGAATGGGTAAGAGCTTTTGCATATGGAGTGTTGTTGCGTTTTATCGATTTTTTTCGACATTCTTTTGAGATTACTCACTGGAGTGTTGGGAGGCCTGTGCCTCCCATAAGGCTTAGCGGCCGGGGAGGAACGGGCGGGAATTTGGGAGCAGTCGCCATGTTTGGATGATTTTGTTGTGTGTGTATTTGCACTAGAATTTTTCAAGCTCCTACATAATGTGAGTACTCTCGTCTAAGCTACAAGTTCAGTTTTTTAAGTTCTATAGCCACTTAGCTTATTGCATATATATATTTTATTTTAGCGAATCGTCGTCAAATGAGAATTCGGAAGTGGATTTGTGGATCTGACCATTCGACGTGATATCGTTTTGTAGGAGATAAATTGGAATAGATATTGTTTTGTGATTACATGGAGGAATATGAAGGTAGAGACTTCTTTTTCTTTTTTCTTTTTTTAATTTTTATTGTCTAATTCGTTACAAAGGTTGACGTTACATGACAATTAGAGCGGTTTTCAAATGACTGTCGAAAGTAATTACACGATTGCGATTGCTACGCTTTGTGATTGGCTTAAAAATCTCCCGCCAGTTTATCAACCAATGAGATGGAAAACCAAAACCAATCGCGACTTGCACGCGCGATTTTTCCCGCGCTTTGAGCAAGTTACGTGGAATTGCTACGAATTCTGATTGGCTCATTGCACTGCTTGCTCCCACTGTGATTGGTCGGAGTGATTACTTTGGTATTGGTTTTACAACACTCAATTGCCACTCCCTCTATATACCACACTCACTTACAATTACATTACATAGTGAGTTACGTTACAAAACTAAACAATGCGAAACGTTACAACTGTCCCTGCTTTACATGCTCGTGCTTTTTTAATTAATTTTTTTGCCTTTCTCATGACAATACAATAATTAATTGCTAGAATACTTAACGCTTTTAGTGACTGAGTAAGCGGAGCGATTACACCGAGTAATGATTGTCTGAAGGTGCAAGATGCATAAGATTGTGCGGCAATGAATTATAACAGGCTGTTTACATGGACGGAGAGAGGAAAATCCCAGCACTCTTTAGGAAGATCCTTAATTGATGAGAGATTGATGATTTGTTTGCTTGGTTTAAATGCAGAATCTTTTTGAAAGAAATTATTATGAAGTGTGGTTGAGAGATGAACTGAAGAAATCATCCTCACACTTTCTGGACAATTTAAGCAATTGTTTCATATATACACTTGAAAAATTCAAGTGACTTCGACGGGATTCGAACCCACGACCTCTGCGAAGTGTGAGGATCATTTATTCAGTTCAGAATCTTTTTGTTAACTGTTCTATTTCTAACTAATTGCAAAATGAAGCAGCTGACCGCCCGGCCAGTGCC
>BLFK01000096.1:546644-564144 GCA_014634185.1 Astreopora myriophthalma | reverse complement strand
GGAAATTTCAAAAACTAAAAGTAAATTTCTCTGACTATGGTCCCCAAAATCTCTGAGTTTGATAAAATATCTTTCCAAAAAGTACATGATTTCTCCCCAGCCCCCACTCCATTCAGGGAAATAGTATTTAATTACACTAACTTGGTCACGTGATCGATATCCGAAAAAGATTAATTCCAGTGATGTTTACTTTAAAACGTGTGGCAGCCTATTTGATTACCACCTGCGATAGAAAGTTATCATAAAACGCGGCAGTTATTTATTTTAAGACAAAGGGCAGTCGGAGACTAACACTAAGGTGCGCACAGGCTATCGGAGTGAATTGATGTTAGCTATAGAGATTCATTTAATCGTTACTGTCAAGATACCTCCACGAACGGATTCCACATTGCCCGAAAATTTCTTTTGACGAAATACCATTCGTAGCAGCCACTTCCTTTCTGAAGTTTAAGGTACTCTATACTCAATTTCCAACATAGTTTAAACTGAACAAGATGCCTGAAAGCGTTCACCTGGGATGCGTTGATCAATGGATGTACATTTCCCGCCCTTTCTATAATTTATTCTAATTATTACCGGTGTTGGTGTGCTGTTCAGATCCAACATGGCGGACCACAAGCGTCGAAGAGACGCGCTAGTTGGCGATGAAGTACACCCAAGGGGCGATGAAGAATGCAAAAGTGCGAAAGCAATACGGCTACTCCGTGAAGTGACTATTTTACCATGTGAGACAACAGATCAGAAGAGCAAACATGTCGCAACAAGTCAGGTTGGAGCATCAGCCTGCAACGCTTTGCGCAACTTTCGCACAATATTTTCTCCTTACCGTCAATCCAGTTTGTCATTGTCATCATCGGTGGCAACCAAGAGAATAAGAAACCTGAACCAGATTTCTCTTTTATAATCTTATACATGTGGGTTTTGAGGGCTTCTTGCAAGCTTTACTCACTTAGAAAAAAATAAAGAAAATATTGCATTCCTGATTGCCCTCAAAACTGTCATCTTCCCTTTGTTTAAGTAGTTCTGTCGCTTCTTGAATGAGGGCCATTACAGCTTCTCCGGAGGGGATATTGTCACAATAACGCACCACAGTATTATACAACCAGTCGAGGCGAAACTGCGTAAAATCGCTCTGACAAGTATTTCGTTCAATCAAACCGATTATATCACTTACATGCCTGACCAATTCGAAAGTGATCGACTCGTCCGCCATGTTTGATCTGTCGATATAATTAGAATAAATAATGAAAAGCGCGGGAAGATGTACTCGTCCCAGGACTGCCCGTAAGTTTCCTTTTGCGAGGCTCCAGTCCGCTTGCCGAACATAATTCGAGGAAGCCACATTGTGAACATAATTCAATAGAGCGGAACAAAATTCGATATGAATAATAAAAGCAAAAATCATAAATCAAGAAACCTACCAACGTAGTTATCAGCCAAACAAAATTTGGGTGGTCGGTCTAAACTTGCAAACATAATTGAAAAGAGCCGAACATAATTCGATCAATTGTTGGGACATAATTCAACAATGTGACCGACTAAAATGCTAAACACCATAACATAATTTGTATTTCAATTTTGACCCTAATAACGCTTCATAACAATTGGTGTTGATGTCAATAATGATGTCGTAAGGCAAATTAGGTGACGATAGCTCAAAATGAGAGAGCGGCAGATGTGCGTGACCTCTGCCTCAGTTTTTATGGGTGAGAAATCAGCTTCTTTTAAGAGACCGAAATCGCTATTATTTCACAAAAATCAACTGAACTTTACGTAATGTTGGATTCCTCGCCATCTGTTTATATCTCGAGTCGTCGATCTATGTTGATTTCTGCGAGTTTTCTACCTCAGTTTCTGCTTTTAGGAAAGCGAGCAAAGAGAGCGCAAAAGGGAAGGCGTAGAAAAGTAATGAGCTGGTGTGACTTACTGTGAACATAGCGCGCTTGAAATATGGAGTTATATTTTCGATGAAGTTACACTTTCCAGACATTGCACAAACTAGCCAACAATACGAACGTCACAATTTGAGGATACAAAAAAACAACAACTTGCATTTTCCACCGTGGTCTGCTGCACAGCAGGCATTCCACGTAAAAAGCGAGATAGGGTGCAGGCGCAAATCAAAGATAAAAGTTAAGTGTCAGCGGCTTTCGGCTCCAATTGTCTGGGAGGATGTTCCTGTGTCTAGTAGCTGGATGTCAAACGTGCCGCAAAATACTTGCTTTGTTTTTCCCCAGGAAAAAAGAGGGGCTGCAATATTTTTTTTTTAACTTACCTTCTTTTATACATAAAGACACTAAGGACAAATTAGTGACGTGTTATCTATATTCATTTCCAGATGGATCAAGTGACTGGAGGAGGATCGTGGTACCAGCTGCAGTTTGTATTACAGGTGCATTCGTTGTTTTTGTACTTATTGCAGTTGTCGTCATCATTCGACTACTGAGAAGACGAAACCCCCCAGAAGGCGAAAGGCAAGGTCTGATTGTTGGTAGAGACAATCAAGAAGACCTAGGGAGGAACAGTAACGACAGCCCTGCAGCCTCAAGTAGTGGACACGAATCTTCAGATGATGAGTTTTTTACTCCCCCGACGTCAACTACTAAATCAAACGTCATTACCTGTTTAAACAAACATTACTTCAACAAAAGAAAAGGCGCCAATAAATTGCTTTAATACTCATTTTGAAAAAAAGGACCACAAATGGTTTTCGCAGAAGTAACTTATCGTGGTGATTATTCGTCGATATCTATTTGCAATTCTTATCAAGTCATACAATTTTCTTACATGTACTCATTATGTGCGGAATAGGTGCACATGCATTTCTCGTCACTGTGTCTTTTATAATTACTTATTTAACTTCTAACACTTGTGCTTCGCAAAATGCATGCTTACGTAGCTTTCTGAAGCGCTACTAGCACTGATTGTACTAGTGCGCTTACTTCAGTATAGCAGTCAGCCCGAATCCGAGTTTGTTGGTGACCATACCCTGACCAACATATGTCATCGAATCGAATTTTAGGAGTATTTTACCTTTTTGATTCCCTGCTAGCAGAGGCCTCTTTTCCTTGAAGGAAAAGAGGCCTCTGTTAGCAGGGAACCTTTTTCATGGTGTTGTAATAGTTAAGATTAAGTCAAGCGTTTTTAACATTAGCCTTTGGCTCGGGAGACTGGCTGACCACTCCCCACGTTTCGTTTTTAAGGTTACCGTATATCTTGAGGAGTGTCTCGCGTCCAAGCGATGTAGCACGTCCGGTTTGAACTGTAGGTACCTAACCCCCCGTATCAAATTAAAGCTTATAAAACTGGCTGTCGAACTATAGCAATAATTTGAAGTAAAATGGATTGTAGAATTGTTGATGACCTCTAAATATGAGCGTCCGAATCAACTTTTGAAAGCTACGAGTCAAAGCGAATTTTGTTTTTCACCAGTTTGATTTGTTCCTCAGTTTCCGGACCCAAGGCGCTAAAAAAACGTGTCTGCGTTTTGCCATATTCAATTCTCTATTTTCCAATTGCCCATAACTCACTCTGTTTGCCCCCCAAATTTTGCATAAACTATTGTTGTGAAATTCTCTTGGGAGGCCTGCATATTCCCCAAGAGCATTTCACAACAATAGTTTATGCAAAATTTGGGGGGCAAACAGAGTGAATTATGGGTAACTGGAAAATAAGAATTACAGTTAAAAGTTACAAAACATTTTCAATATAGGATTTAAAAAACTCAGAGTAATCGAACAAAAATCGCTCTCGGAGAAAAAATATTTCGAAATAAAAAATTGGCAGACACGTTTTTGTTTTTTATATGTTTAACTCGCTACTGTCCAAATTTGAGGCCAAACCAACAAATTTGCTTTGACTTGTAACTTCTAAAAGGTGGTTTGGACGCTCATGATTAGAGGGCATGACAAATTTGCCGATTCATTTTATTTCAAAATTCTTGATATAGTTTGGTGGCCATCTCTATAAGATTTAATTTGATATGAGGGTTTAGGTATCTACAGTTTAGACTGGACGTACTACTTCGCTTGGAAGCGAGACAACCCTGAAGGTATGCGGTAACCTTAAATAGAGTTATCTTACTTTATCTTAATCGATTTCGCCATGTTTGAACCATCAGAAGTAATCATCTTCTTACCTCACCTCACCGCACCTCACCTCACCTTGTCGGGGATTCTCCCGAGAGCCGACGTGACAAATTCCCGCCACTTGTTCAATTGATATACCATTCAACACTGGAGTCTTCAACCCCTCAACACTTCCAAGATCAGCGTCTTTCATTTGGTTGTCAATGAAGGTAAATTGCTTTCCTCCACGTTTCACAGATACTAGCTTTTGGTTTCTACACCATAACTTTGGATGCAGGCCACCGCTTCCCAATGTCTTGCCGTGTTGCATCAAATTGACATTTATTTTAGCATGATAAGCCCCAAATAAGCTTGTACTGTTCCCGCCGTCAGCCCACCTCACATTTCAGCACACCTCACAATTACGGTTGTGGCATCAAATGTGCAAATGTTTTATACTTGCTCCTTGGTTTGGAGTTTCGTTCATAATTTTTCAGGGCCTGAATTGTTCTAACAGCAGCGTTCGCCCCTGTCTGATCAGAACTTATAGGTTCGTAATCATAGTATTCAACCTGGTTCAACCCTAATCTTGTTTCGAGCAGTACAAATGCGACGTCATCGCACTGACAATCGGATAAATTTCTCACCTGTGCCCCTTGTCGTTTGCCGGATCAAGCAGGATCGATCGTTGGATTTTATTTCGTTTCTCATCTTTGTGAGTATTAATTGGAGATTATCTATCGATCTCACCGTATCAAAACTTCGAGAAATCACCGGGCACTTTCTCCTTCTTTGACACTCCCTCCCTACATGGGTTTTTTCACTTATAATAATAATAATAATAATCACTTGATTTAAGTCTCAGGTTATTTAGCTGAGCACGGGTGCTCTACTAATGGGGGAGACTACAAATCAACTGAAATCAGAACAAATCAAGTCAAATGTTGGTTTTTGTGGAGAGGGGAAAACCGGAGAACCCGGAGAGAAACCTCTCGAAGAGAAAACAACAAACTCAGCCCACATATGACACCGAGACCGGGAATCGAACCCGGGCCACATTGGTGGAAGGCGAGTGCTCTCACCACTGCGCCAACACTGCTCCCCAGGGTCTACTTTTGCATGCTTCACACTTTTACAAAGCCTAGCAACTGTGATGTCGGTCACACGGCAACTAGAAGTTGACATCAAAGTTGCCGCTTGCGCCAGATCGCGGGATTTCATGGTTTTTTTTTTTTTTTTTCCAATTTTGAGTTTATCAATGAGACGTGGAATTGGACCACAGCTTCACCACAATAATAGCAGGACTTGTATTGCTACAAAATGTGCTCAACAAAAACAAAAGTATGCGACGTTTGCTAACGCCTTTTTTTGGACGGTACGACTACGATTTGCTGAGTCGTTTGGTTTTTTATTAAAGCTGCTCGTCACTATTGCCGCATGCGATATCTGTTATTGTAATTTGTATGATTGGAATCAGCCTAAGCGTCTCATTATATAATCAAAAGGATAATTTCACACAGGATATTGTCCTTTAGTTTCACTTCTTGCCCACTGAGTAACTGTTATTCATAGACATTATTGCTATTCATAGAAACGGCTAGAAAATCATCCGCCGACTTGAACTCCCAAAGGGGCCAACGCACTTCTTAAGTAGCATTTCTCTCTTTTTTTTTTTTCCTTAAGCCCGGCTAGTATTTTTGGTCATCTATATTATTTAAATTGAAAACTGAAGGCAAACACTTTGTGACCTAGCAAGCATCGTATAAGAAAAACGTCAAATTTCTCGCTAGTATCACCCTACTGTGACTGACATGGACTCGGAATCTCACGTCAGTCAAAAGGCGGACCACACTGTTTTTTTCCGGTCTCTCAATATCCACGAAAAGCCTTTACTAGTGTGCGTGGGAAGTTTCCTTACGTAAGCGAGATATTAGATAAGATGGGATTAATATCGTGAAATGTTACGCACATTTGCTTCATTTAAAATGACAAGCCGTTAGAAACAGCTAGCAGCAAAACTGAATGTGAACTCATCAGTTAGTTTAGAAACTTCCTAGCTTGAGACAAGATAATTGGGGCGAAAGTGCCACTGTATTGGTTTTTTGTATTTCCGGCCGCTGAACCAATGCTTTTGTTGCAAATTAAAAGAAGTCATACTTCAGCTTGACAGTCTTTTTCCCAGGCTTGACTGTTTTAGGTAATGTACTGTTTTAGGTAATGTAATGCATCCGAACTTGACCTTGTTTCTTTGTCCTCACTTTAAAATTTACGCGTGGCTCTCCGGTGAGAGTGGATAACTGACAAACTTGACTTAAGTTCGTCGTCCATTTTCTTTTCGACAAGAATTACCCTGAATTTTTAAATAAATGCGATTATTTCCATGATTATTATTCAATTTCGATTACCTTTAAACTTTCTTAACAAATGGCTTGTTAACTCATGTATGTTGTGAAAGAAAAGCTGGAAACATGCCTGCTTTTGGCACCTGTATAGATACCCTCCGGTCAGGTGATCAAGAAATGCTTCATTTTCATAATTCTTCTTCTCTGGTAAGAAAATCGAGCGCTTGCTGGCTTTACTCAACATCAATACGTTTTAGAAGGTTCTTTATCAATTATTGTAACCTTCCTTGCGGTACATAGAGTACAGGCAATCATATGATTTCGCGGCGACTGCAATTTGGGATAATTGACCAGACTGAAGTAAATGTGTCCACAAAGACCGTAACAAAATCACGCCATTTGCGGTATTTAATTTAAACCCTCCACAAGAGAAAAAAAAACAAAGTTTGAAAGCAAAAGGATCTATCAAGGGAGAACCTGGCGAGAGCCAATCCAAACTATGCTGCGCCATTTGTCAAGAAAATTTGGGAGTGCTTATTTACGCAAAATTGCACGAGAAAGGTCATGTTATTACTTATTAATAAAATAATTGCGAGATTGTGCCTTGTAGTCTTCACCCTGTTTGTTTGGGTTTTGTTTCTTTTGTTTTTGTTTTTTTTTTCTTAACTATCTTTATTTTTGCATTGAAGTAAAGTGTTAAGCTCCCTCAGCTCGTATTTTGAATTTCTGGGCTATTTCCCGCTCCAAAGCTTCCCGAAGGAACAACCAGAAAGCAGTGTTATGTTTTGTTTTCTTTTTTTTTTTCCGCACTGAATTGTATGCCTTTATTTTCCGCAGCATTTATCTCAGCCAATCAGAATCAAGTATATTCTTCAACTGAAAAGAAGAATAAACATAGAGGAAGTTGGAGACAAAGCCATATTTGCTACGTTGAAAATCTTCAGTCTGAAGAATTTTGTATTTGGTTTATTTTATTGTGCTTGTAAATTCGCGAAGCTTCTGAATTAGTATTTAAAACCATAGGCATGCAATATGTTATAAACTACTTGGCACGTTGGAAGAATACTTGAAAAATTCCTAAGTCAAAATTCCTTGACTGAAAACAGGCTATGCGAGACACATAAACGTTCCACGATTCATTTTCCTTCTTTTACATTTCATTGGGCTTTGAGTAACACGCCTCTCCAGCAACATACAACTCCAAAACCATCAATTATAGCCAGGTCATAAATAATGTGATGGTTAGTCTGTCATAACTAAAACGTATTAAATTTCCTATTATCTTGCCCTTGATTGAACGATGTCTCAGTTTGTGTAAAAAGCAACATCCAAACAATAGGTGACCTGTCAAGTAAGTGAATTCCACGTCAACTAGACGAAATATGGCGATCATAACCATCTTTGATCGCCATATGTTATACGGCCGGACTGAAGTGTCATCGTAAGGGACTTGACACTTGACGTCTCATTGGTCTGTTTTTGCGTTCCTGTTTGTTTCACCCTGAGTTTACTGGGAGTAAATAGTTTTCTGAGTGATTTTGCGCATGCATTGTACATGTAAGGATATGATATTTTATGAGAGCTAGAATTGCTTTATTATGTTTGACTTTTCTTACGATGTGGGTGGAATTAGAATTCAGCAGCAAGGCCAGCTGTATAAATCGGTCACTTAACCATTCCGTGAGAGGCGCCCGATACTGGTTCACTTTACTTGGCCTGCCTGACTTTCAGTGTTCTTCCGCCGGTTTGTGCGGCCGTGAAAGTGAAGTAAAGGACGTGCAATTTCTGATATTGCGCCTATATGTTATATCAGATATCCCAACCATGAAAGTTAAAATGTGCTCTTGAGATCTTTCTCGATCTTAAATAAGCAAAATTTCATTTCCGTCGATGATATTGGCTACGCAACAATATTTCTCTCTCTTTCTCTCTCTCTCTCTGATTATAGCAATTATCATAGACGAAACGGAAAAAAATATGAGTGGCGTCTTGTAATGTTTCAGTTGTAGAAAGAAGTTTCTCCCCATTCATACTGAATAAATAATCAGTTCCTCCAAAGTATTTGTATGCGCGTCAAGACTGCGGCATCCTTAGAACTACACGCTACGTCGTAAACGCAAGCACCTGTTTGTCTGGAAGGTTACTCATATAATTCAAATACTAGAGTCAAAGACAGCACAAATTTCCTGCTTCGAGCACACCACATAGTGCCGCAAACTAGGAGTGGAAGCTACGTTCCTTTTTGCTAAGGATCTTTTCTTTGCTGCTTAATTATTATAACCGAGGTAAGGAAGAGTCGTGTGGTTAATTTTCAACAGCTAGATGACGAAAGGGAGGAATGAATGTCTTGATGCAAGCCAAGATTAAACCATAAACTAGTTCAACCGACTTAGTAACTGTCCTACAGTCACCTTAAGTAATACAACTGATATATTATTTCCTCCTTGTTGCAATTTTCTGCTTTAAATGTTTCTTAAAAGGTTAAATGTGGTTTCTTAGTCTCTGCAATGGTGTTCAGTAGTAAAGCGAAAGCAATATTGTATTTGCATGTAGGGTTAAACGAAAGCCTTATTCAGTCGTTATTTCAAAATCAGGCATTGAATCGCTGTCATTAGGAAATCACACCGTTCGTAATTTCTTAGTTAACAAACCACCGCGCTTATTCAGCAGATACCTGAGAGTCAGCTGCAGTAGGCCAAGATGCAGTGTACCGTGAATGTCCCTTTAATCAAATGGTGCAACCTCTTCTAAGACAAGTTGGGGTTAGCATGCATTTCTTCGTTGCTATTAGGACACAAAAATAAAAGCAACAACATTGCATTCCCCAATTATGGGAGCAGGGTTGGCGCAGCGGTGAGAGCGCTCGCCTTCCACCAATGTGGCCTGGGTTTGATTCCCGGTCTCGGCGTCATACATGGGCTGAGTTTGTTGGTTTCTCTACTCTGCTTCGAGAGGTTTTTCTCCGGGTTGTCCGGTTTTTCCCCTCGGAAAGATTTCTGTACAGCTCCCTAAATTAATTATACATGCATATTCCTACTAAACCTCTTCCAAAAAGAACGAGCGTAAATAGAGTTTTGCTAGGAATATGCATGCATAATAAAGTAGGGACTTGTATGGAAATCTTCCCTTCCCTCTCCACAAAAAACCAACATTTGATTTGATTTAATTTGATTTAATTTGTATATTAGTAGGAAAAGAGCCACCTCCTGGGGACTACTAATAAAAGCCATTTATTATTATTATTTATATTATTATTATTATTTATTTGAGATTAGCTTGGCGCTGTTTTCAAACACAAGGCTTCTAATTATAGAGTAATTGAAATCTAACTGTTTCGGGACTCTCCTATCTCTTCCTTCCAAGTGATCGATGAATAATTAAACTTCTGCTTTTGGTATAACGCTAGTCGATATTGCACGGTTTTTCTTCTTGAACTGAACTATTAGCCACTTCAATAATACTCCGCATGAAGTACCAACCCAGTACTTTGCTAGATCTTTGCGTAAGTCTCTGCCCATTTCGTCTTAAGAATGTTAAAGACAGCATAATAAAAACATTCAATTTGTTTTTCATAAAGTTGCCACAACATCCTGCTTTCAGACGAGCTTCTTTGCCTAAGGTGAATAAACATTGTAAATGAATCTTATGCTAACCGGTGGTTATTTTTGCAGCTTTCTTCATTTCGAATATTTGGCATCCGATGACAAGGTTATCTGTACTTCTTTCAACATAACTCAAAGTCTCTTTACATCCATGATCCACTGATTACACATTGCTGTCAGAGGTGAAATATTCGGCGAGGGGGTAGTAAAACGCTGCAGAGTACTGCGGCAAGAAGAGAAAAAAAACAAACATCAATGGCTAAGCTTATTGTTTTGATTCTGGTCACCCAATCGAGCATATAATTCACTTGTCCGTATTGAAAACGTTTCAGCCGCTTCTCCAAACTGTGCCGCATCCCTAACAGTTAGAAATTCGAAGTGAGTTACTTCCGAGTTGCCTGAGTTTCGAATTTACAGTGGAACAATGAACGAGACAATCCAGTACCAAGCCACCAGTCCATGTCTTGGCAGAGAAAGAGCTATTCATGTTGTCATGATCACCGTTGTTATGCTTGGATCCATAATTGGCAACGGCATAATTTGCCTCCTCCTAATCCGTTTCAAGACTTTGCGTACAGTGCCCAACATTTTGGTGGCAAACTTGGCTTTCATTGACATCCTGAACGCGGTTACCAACATGCCACTCATGGTTATGTGGTACATCTGTAAGATTCCGTCTCTCAAGGGCCGCTACACCTCTTGGTTCATCGTATCATGGTATGTACTGTTCATGTACCTCACCGTGTTTAACCTAACCGTTCTTACAATGGATCGCTATGGGGCCATTGTTCACGGGTTGCGCTACCATTCATGGAAGACCATCAACAAGGCCAAAATAAGCGTTGCCTTTGTGTGGCTCTTTGCAGCGACGTACACGTATGGCATGTTCATATTGGGACTACGCATCGACCTCGGAGACGCTCCAGTCTTAACATACAGAATACACTATCTGGAGAAATTTGGAAGACACTTTATCATACCAGGTTATCTTGTTCCTTTCGCCATCATGCTTATTTTAGGAGGGATCATTTGGTTTACGGTGCATACTCATAGCAAGCGCATCTCCCCGTTCAGTTCAGGAACAAGACAAGTCAAAAGCGACGTGACGACCGCCAAGACAATAGGATTGACCTGCACAGCATTTTTCTGCATGGGCGTTTTCCCGATGCTCTTGCATAACATCGCCACAATTCATGGCACGTGGCCTCATTTCTTGGCTTTTTTTCTGACGCACTTAAACAGCGCGATGAATCCTATTATTTACTCACTGAAGACACGCAGGTAAGACTCCAGTAAAAGGGAATCCTTATTTTCGTAAATGCGGGGAGGATTTGCATGATGCTAAAGACGAGCAACGCCAACATTTAATGATGAAATATTCTTAGCAATTTGAGAAGTTGAGAACGAACTTGGAAAACATTCGGCCTTCCATGCGACTCAAACCCAATCCTTACGATTGCCCTGCACATCTCCTTTCCGAAAGTGGTGAATCAACATAAATTGCAATTGCCCTGCCGTTATGGGATGATCGTCGCCGTTAACTTAGCCTTGTAAAGACACTTTCAGGTTCCCTTGCAACTTCTTAAGTAAGTTACGAAGTACACCGTTATGATCGTCCTTTTATTAAACAAACACGCCTTCAATTGCTAAAAATATCAGATTGGTTTGTAACTCCAGCCTGACTTTTTGAACAAATACCTCATTAAAACAAAAAACAAAAAGACATGGCGATTGCATGAACAAAAGTTTCGGCGGGGCCTGAAAATTCCAACCCGGTCTGAGGTAACCAGGCTGTAATTCTCAGCCCGCGCTAGCACTGAATGAAGCCGGGCTGTAAAAGCCATGTAATTGCTATCTTTTTTCAGACCGGGCTGAAAGAGAAACTTCGCATGCGAATCAGTTGTGTTTTCAATTTTCGCGGGATAGGGAGAACGTTGGCTTTTTGCGCATTTCAAGTGTAATCTGGCTGATAAATGTAACTAGACAAACAGGCGGACAACAGTCTAACGTAACTGGCAAAGGGACCGACGCGACAGACAGCGGACAGTCACAGACAGTCACGAGTAGCTCTTTGTTCTAATCTTCCTGATTTAAAGCGTAATAAAACTTGTCATGTTTTTTTGTTTGCTTGTTTTTGTTTTGCTTTGTTTTTCGTTATTTCATTCTTTATAGGTTTCGTACAGCGTTCCTACTCTTCCTAAGGGAGCCATACGGAAGGTCACAGCCTCACATACGGAAATCTATACATCTCACAGATGTCAACTTCGCAACTAAGGATTTGACGACAAAGACGGAAGAAATCATATCTTTAAGCCGGTTCAGTTGCCTTTCTCCTCCAGAATAGACTAATCTTCATTTGTCCGTAGTTATTGATGCTTATTAATTTTTTCGGAAAAGGATGACCGTTTTCAAACCGACTTGCATGTGTTGATTTCTCAATTATTTTTCTAGCTCTTGTTGTGATATTCGCTTAAAATTGTTGTGACTAACTCGAGGAAAATTAATTAAATGAGCGAACTTTGTTGAATCCAACATTGTACCTAGGCTAGACAAGACACCAATCGTACGACCGTTTACTCGACATTTTTTGTTGTAATTTAGCCAATAAGTCAGTTAACAAAAAGAATCATAAGTTTAGAGTTTAGAGCTATCTTTACTCTCATATCAAGTGCGGAGATGTAACACCCGTGGCATATCGTGAAATTAAAGCGATGTCTAACTATCACTGGGTCTGCCGTTTCTGCATAATTAGATCTGCAATGCCTTTTCCGATGTTGAAGATGGCGATTTTCTACAATTATTTCAGGATGGCGAAAAAAGTATCAACAACCAAGATGGCGGCTGCCAGAATCGCAATATTGCTAACGACTCAAACTCTGCGTCATGGTATAAGGAAAATATCCGCTCGCATTACAAGTTTAATCTGACTATAGTCCATCTAAACGTCAATGCACTTGTAAACAAAGTCGATGAAGTCAAATCCATCCTAGACTATTCTGTTCCTCGCTGAAACGAAATTAAACAGGACTATCGGTAATCTTCTTCTGGATCACCCTAATTACCCGATTATACGGAAGGACAGGACAAGGAATGGGGGAGGAATTATGGCATATGTGAGATCTAACATAACAGTGATAAGACGACGCAAGTTTGAACCGGCTAATATGAACCGGTGTCTATAGATCTGAGTAAGGCGTTTGACACTATATGCCACCGCCTCCTGGTAAGAAAGCTAGCGGCATATGGGCTTCTGGACCACTCCATTCAATTGATCCGCTCTTACCTTATCAATCGTAAGCAACGAGTCAAAATAGAGAACGCTTATTCGAACTGGCGTGTAGTCCAATGTGGTGTCCCGCAAGGATCTCTTCTGGTACCGCTTTTGTTTAATATATATATTAATGACATAACCCGTATTACCAAGAATATGGAATTGAGGCTCTACGCAGATGACACAACCGGTTATGCTGCTAGTAACTCACCTGCGACCTTGGAATTCTACATCAATAGTGACCTGGCAAGATTATCACAATGGCTTGAAGATAACTACCTCACCAGCCACTAAGACGCAGGCTATGATTGTTGGCAAATCCAACTATAATTATGAGCTCACCTTAAAGTCAAATAATATTCTGACTATCGATGAACTTAAGTTGCTGGGAGTGACGATTGACAATAAGCTCACTTTTTCTTCACATATTAAATTGGTTCTTAGTAAAATTCATGCAAAGATAGCCACCTTGCGCAGAATTAGGAACTTTATTGACAGTGACACCCCACTAAAACTATATAAGTCGTATATTCTACCTCATTTTGACTATTGTAGCCCTCTTCTAATAGGAATTAATCAAACTTTATCTGATAAGTTAGAAAATGCCAATTATTACGTACTTAGAACTCTTTTCAATTTATCTAAGTCTATTAGTTAAGAGCAGATCTTGTTGCAGTATAATTTAGATTCCATTAAGCATAGGCGTCTGGTTCAAGCTCTGACACTTGTGTACAAAGGCTATCCCAATTATATAAGTAGTATGTTTAGAATCAAAAACTGTGCTTACAATCTTCGCGGTATTGGTAGCAGACTCGATCAGCCGGCCCCCAATACTAGTTTTAAACAGAGATCTTTTTCGTATATTGCGTGTCGCCTCTGGAACAATATACCTTTGCATGTTAGGGAGGCCCCAAATATCAAGAATTTTGTGGCCAAACTAAAGAAACTTAAGGACGAGTGTCGTTGTAATTCCTGCTCTAATTAGATGCTATTTTAATGGATAGTTAATTTTATAACAGATTCTTAGGTTTTTTACATATTCTTAATTTATAAACAACTGTAGATACACGTACATTTTTGTAACGAGTCCTGTTTTGGGCTTATCAATGTCACGTGTTTAAATAAATCAACTGACGAAATGATCCTCACACTTGCTGGACAATCTAAGCAATTGTCATATATGCACTTGAAAAATTCAAGTGACTCCAACGGGATTCGAACCCACGACCCCTGCGACGCCGGTGCAGCGCTCCCACCAACTGAGCTACGAAGCCACACAGTTGAGAGCAGGTCAATTTGTTGGGCCCATGCGCGTTTTCCCGTGAAAGGAATGAATGAAAGAAATGATTACGAAGCAATTGTTTAAATTGCTTAAATTGTCCAGCAAGTGTGAGGATCATTTCGTCAGTTGATTTCTGGCCCGCACTTCGTGTTTAAATAAAGTTTTCAAGTTTTCAAGTTTCAAGAGGAAGCAGTCCGCGGCTCGCGCACTGCTATAGCAAACTGTATTTTATATTTATCTCGCGTTGGAGTTGATTTAGATTAAGAATCCTATTTTGCTGTTTCCTGCTCGGCGAAATTATATTTTTCTTTTAATGCGCGGAAATTGCCACACTGTCAGCCTTTTGACCGACCAGAGACGGGCATGGCTTCTGAATACCGTGGTATCAAGATTGCTGACCCCGCGAATGATGAATGTTGGCTCAATGGGTTGTTGTGGTTTTGTTTTCCAAGATCCATTGAGAGAGCGGAGCGGTTTTTATTGAGTGAAACGAGAACGTAACTGCTGCATCGTGACGTCAAGAGAAGTGGCGTTTGTGAACTGGCGACCATCTGCTGACCAAAGAGACCGAGGACTTAGTCTGAGTTGGTCGTGTAACGCAACTAGGTTTTCAAAGCTTTAAGCATGGCCCCCAAAATTGTACTGATTACTGGCTGTTCCAGTGGCATAGGACTGGCAACTGCTGTGCTTCTCGCTCAAGATGTCGAGAAACGTTTTAAGGTATATGCTACAATGAGAAATGTGGAAAAAAAAGGGGAACTCGAGGAGGCTGGCAGGGATAGCATTGGAGACACCTTGATTATTAAGCAGTTGGATGTTTGTTATGATGAGTCTGTGGACAAAGCGGTTAGAGAAATCATTGACGAAGAAGGACGGATTGACGTTCTGTGTAAGTAATGAGTTCTGAGCAGTAAAAGTGTTATCTGTACAGTACTCTATACTTACCATCATATATTTTGGCGAGAGGGCTTTTTACCTTGTGGTTGTTGATTTTGTTTAGTGCCTTTTATTTGAATTTTAAATTCTAAAGCAATTTGGTGTTGATTACAGAAAACTTGTCCTACTTTATATTTCCGGAATAGACTTAAAGTTTAGCAGTAACTGCAAGCAGCTTCTCACAGGCTAGGCTCAGTCAAGTTGGCCTTTCACTTAATTAAGCCTGGTTTCCATATAGACGTAACAACGTCGTAAACTGGTTGGCGTAAATGGAAAGACCTTTTACGTTCATCCCCGACGAATCGCCGATGATCGCCAATGATCGCCGGCAAACAAGACACAAGAGATAGAAAAATTTCTATCTCTTGCATCTTGTTTGCGATCATCGGCGATTGGTCGAGGATGAACGTAAAAGGTGTTCCCATTTACGCCAACCTGTTTGCGACTGTTTGTGACGTTGTTACATCTATATGGAAACCAGGCTCTAGTCCGTCGAGTGTGACGCGAAAACTCTGCGTTTTTTGCGTCACGCTCGACTTGGGTCCCGTTTACATGGAGAAACGTCATCCCAGCTAGAAGGGTCACCCGCCTAGCCGAGTTACCATGGACGAGCCAACTTTTCCTACATTTCCTGTAAAAATGGGGCCAACCGTTTACATGAGAAAAACAGTTGGCTCGGCTAGAAGGTCACCCGCCTTGCAGGGTCACCCTCTTTCGACGGATAGGGTTACCCTTCTAGCCGAGTCAACTTTTTGCCACATAAACACTTTGGCTCGCCTAACTGGGTCAACTCGGTAAAGGATAGCAACACGGAGCACGCGCCAACGCTGTTATCAGCTCTTGACGCGGCTAAACGGGGCAACATTTTTGTCATATAAGTTGACTCGGCTGTAAGGTTGACCCCCGGGACAACTTTTCTCCATATAAACCGGGCCTAACAAAGGCTTGGCGATCTCTCCTCGCCTACATTGAACTTGAACTTCTCAAACCATAGGGCCTTGGTGTGCATTTCATTCACGGACAGTTTGTTTTACAGTTAATAATGCCGGGATGACCCTGTTTACTGTTTTTTACTGTATCCCGATTGATATGATGAAGGAGGTCTTTGAAGTCAACTACTTTGGCACAGTGCGTTTGACCAAAGCCGTTATCCCTGTAATGAAAGCCAAAGAGACCGGCCACATTATAAACATGAGCAGCCATGCTGGGGTTGTTGGTTTTCCTGGCGGCGAAATTTACAGCTCATCGAAGTTTGCAGTGGAGGGACTCACTGAATCACTTGCACCAACTCTGCGCCAGTTTAATATCAGGTACCCTTGTATTTCCACGTGCGCTTTTACTTATTTTATGAGAGGGGCAGGGACCTCCATCTTCGTATGTATCTTGCCAGGGAGGGGAGGATGTTGATTACACTGAACAATAACCTGTTATAGATAGGATGATAGTAGTGTCGGAGATGGCAGTAGCTTTATTATAATTTGGATCATGACAACAATGACAAGAAAGTTTACGCGGATAGCTTGTTTGCGATGATCGTTACGATGATGCCTGCAATAATAGAAAGTTTCACGGTCGTGGTCGCCATCTTTGTAGGTAGGGCTAAAAACTCGGATGGATTGGGGCGAGTCATTGTTTCGGTTCAAAATGGCGGCTGCTTCTTTCCCCGCCATTTTGAACCGAAACAATGACTCGCTCCAGTCCGTCCGAGTTTATAGTACCCAACCTACAAGATGGCGGCCACGACCGTGAAACCTTCTATGCTAATGATTGTGGCAACGAAGAGCTTACAAGTCCGGCATTCCCCTTCAGCTTGTGCCGGATTACAACCCCCTAGCATCCCGTTAGGTTGGTCAAAAATATAACCCCTAGGCGGGCTGGTGAAAAAAAAAACGTTCATTTGGAAGGGCGGCGGTGAGAGTGTTGAAATTGTACCTGTTACAAATCTATCCCGCTTCCCCGTGTGTACGGGTGACCAGCTTCAACCAGGGTCCCCCCCCCCC
>BLFK01000096.1:541312-543752 GCA_014634185.1 Astreopora myriophthalma | reverse complement strand
GTTTTTTGCGTCACGCTCGACTTGGGTCCCGTTTACATGGAGAAACGTCATCCCAGCTAGAAGGGTCACCCGCCTAGCCGAGTTACCATGGACGAGCCAACTTTTCCTACATTTCCTGTAAAAATGGGGCCAACCGTTTACATGAGAAAAACAGTTGGCTCGGCTAGAAGGTCACCCGCCTTGCAGGGTCACCCTCTTTCGACGGATAGGGTTACCCTCCTAGCCGAGTCAACATTTTGCCACATAAACACTTTGGCTCGCCTAACTGGGTCAACTCGATAAAGGGTAGCAACACGGAGCACGCGCGAACGCTGTTATCAGCTCTTGACGAGGCTAAACGGGGCAACATTTTTGTCATATAAGTTGACTCGGCTGTAAGGTTGACCCCCGGGACAACTTTTCGCCATATAAACCGGGCCTAACAAAGGCTTGGCGATCTCTCCTCGCCTACATTATTTCTTGAACTTCTCAAACCATAGGGCCTTGGTGTGCATTTCATTCACGGACAGTTTGTTTTACAGTTAATAATGCCGGGATCACCCTGTTTACTGTTTTTGACTGTATCCCGATTGATATGATGAAGGAGGTCTTTGAAGTCAACTACTTTGGCACCGTACGTTTGATCAAAGCCGTTATCCCTGTAATGAAAGCCAAAGAGGCCGGCCACATTATAAACATGAGCAGCCATGCTGGGGTTGTTGGTTTTCCTTGCGGCGAAATTTACAGCTCATCGAAGTTTGCAGTGGAGGGACTCACTGAATCACTTGCACCAACTCTGCGCCAGTTTAATATCAGGTACCCTTGTATTTCCACGTGCGCTTTTACTTATTTTATGAGAGGGACAGGGACCTCCATCTTCGTATGTATGATGCTAGGGAGGGGAGGATGTTGATTACACTGAGCAATAACCTGTTTTATTACACGACTCAGGCAGTCAGAGGGCCAATAACTAAAATCAACCAATCAAAATGCTCTATTGCCGGTCCAATATTCTCTAAGTATTGGACCGGGCATTGTCCCGAATGATCCCGCACTTGTGTGCCTTTGAACTTGAAATTAAGATGGCGGACGAGGACGAAATCTTTCGAAAATTTCGTCGTAAAACTCCAGAATGAACTTACGCGTTACGTTATTTTGTTTGTTTTTAAAGGCAAAACTGAAAGCATATTTCATCTGCCGTAAAATGTACACATGCTAAGCCCTCAGAATCGGGTCCTTTTTATCCTGTACATTTTCCGCATAATGTTACATGGAATTTGTGAAAAACCTTCAAAGCTTTCTTCAGTCGTATAATAAATCTCTTATTAACCAAGCTTGCTCGGGACCGTACTGGGAGAATATCGGCCCTCGGTCTTTTTTGTACGGACCTCGCTGCGCTCGGTCCGTACTGTCGAGACCTCGGGCCGATATTCTCCCAGTACGGCCCTCGTGCTTGGTTAATAAGATATATATAGATAGGATGATAGTAGTGACGGCGATGGCAGTAGCTTTATTATAATTTGGATCGTGACAACAATGACAAAAAAGTTTACGCGGGATAGCTTGTTGGCGATGATCGTTACGATGATGCCTGCAATAATAGAAAGTTCCACGGTCGTGGTCGCCATCTTTGTAGGCAGGCTAAAAACTCAGATGGATTGGGGCGAGTCATTGTTTCGGTTCAAAATGGCGGCTGCTTCTTTCCCCGCCATTTTGAACCGAAACAATGACTCGCCCCAGTCCGTCCGAGTTTTTAGCCCTACCTACAAGATGACAGCCACGACCGTGAAACCTTCTATGCTAATGATTGTGGCAACGAAGAGCTTACAAGTCCGGCATTCGCCCTCAGCTTGTGCCGGATTACAACCCCCTAGCATCCCGTTAGGTTAGTCAAAAATATAACCCTTGGCGGGCTGGTGAAAAAAAAAACGTTTATTTGGAAGGGCGGCGGTGAGAGTGTTGCAATTGTACCTGTTACAAATCTGTCCCGCTTCCCCGTGTGTACGGGTGACCAGCTTCAACCAGGGTCCCCCCCCCCCAATCGATCCCCCATCGATGACAAGAAAGAAAAAGAGAGTCTGGCTCAGGCGTTGGAGAAAATAGCAACGATCGCAACGATATTATTGGTGTACGTCACGATGGTAATGTAGATCATTGGGATGATGTAATGGCGAATAACTATGTCATTCCCCTGGTGTTAATGAATTGATGCTGTAATGTTCAAGAGATCACCTTCGTGTTCGTAGGTGCACAATCATCGAGCCAGGTCCTGTGGACACTCCAATGAAGAACTCTACTGTAGATGACAAACGTGTGGACCTCACATCCTCTGATCAAAAGACCCGTCAGATCAAGGACAGAGTGGCTGTCAGATTAGGCCAGTACTGGGCCCAGCCGGAAAAGGTGTTGAGTGCGACACAAGTCGCAGAAGCTGTAAAAGAAGCTATCCTCAGCGAAAAGC
>BLFK01000096.1:533812-536312 GCA_014634185.1 Astreopora myriophthalma | reverse complement strand
CAGTAGCGAGTGAACATGAAAAGGTCAAGCTGAACTAAATAAAACGAAACGAAATTATGCAAGATAACTTAACAGAATAATGAAATACAGGCATAACAACGTGAGATAACAGGAAAGAAAAGAACACCTAAAATACAAAGGAACGCGATTAACATCTACAGCTTGCCAGACGAAAGAACGCAAAAACAAAGGTTTTAAAAGCGGCCGTAACAGCTTTCCTTCTATCGTGTTTTCATGTCTACAACCTACACCTCTGTTAACCCCCGGAAATTCGTTGTGTTGCAGCTTTAAGTTGTCGGGGAGTACGTTCCCATTTACCCTGGGAGGATTGGGTTTTTGTACCTCTCTACCAGGTAGATGCAGTATACAGTTATGTCCTCCATTTGGCTGTTCTTTACTGATGTTCTACTCGGACGGCAATAAATAATCTGGCTCCTATTTTGAGCTGCACAGCCATTACGTCTTTGTGGTAAATACAAAAAGGAAACCTGACTTATTATTATTTTATTTTTATTTTTATTTTTATTTTTTATTTTGTTTCTTTCAGGGAGACCAAGGACGACCGGGTGTAAAAGGGCCTCCGGGAGTCTGCGACCAAGCGGAAGTACGGTTATTCGAGACTCTATCGTTTACCAGCAACACGTTTTCTAAAACGGTCGCCTTTTTTAATACTCTCTATTGGTGCATTCAAATTAGACCTTTGGCCTCATTCATAGCCTTAACAAAAATATTCATTTAATTTGAATATTAATACCATAAAAGAGGCAAAAAGGGCTCATTTGACGGAAAACAAAAGAATATTAAAATGGCAGACAATTTTGAAAGAAGGGGGTAGTAACAACAATCATAATCATCTCCGTGACGCCAGCAAAGAGAACCAAACCTGCGATGCTCTGCACTCTAATATGGAACGCCAAGGGTGAGAAAGGTGTTAAAAAATCAAATATAGGTTGTACCACTGAATATGTGCGGTAATGTGTTATAAATGGGTTGAAAATTACACAAATATGGTTCATAATGAGCAAAATATGGGCTTTTGAAACTCGATATATATGCTGTTGCAGCGTCAAATATATACATGTAGGTTGACATTATCGATTTCTTAGATCGTGGGAAAATCTTCGTAACACGCGAAATCAAAATCAGCGTTGTGCATATGCCGATGAGCCTGGAAAATAATAGCCGGAATCCCATCGAAAAAGTCACCGAGATGAGCACTGCCGATGATCAAGTGATCTCAATTCCAAAATGGCGAATGCTTCCTCGACCTGTCCACGTCACACGCGTGGCCGCGTGTTAAGAAGATTTTCCAACGATCGAAGACATCGATAATTTCAACCTATATATTTGACGCTGCAACAGCATTATATAGTGAGTTTCAAAAGCCCATATTTTGCTCATTATGAACCATATTTGTGTAATTTTCAAGCCATTTATAACACATTACGGCACATATTCAGTGGTACAACCTATATTTGATTTTTAATAAGCACTTAATGACTGGCCCCAAGGGAAACAGTGAGTTTTGTTTCCCCTCGTCCCTCAATGTTCCCTTCGGCTTCGCCTCGGGGAACATTGAGGGTATCGGGGAAACAAAACTCACTGTTTCCCTTGGGGCCAGTCATTAAGTGTTTTGTCATACCTCCCAACTAAAAATAGAACAATACTGCGTAAAAATTATTTGCTTGACGTCGGCTGGCACACAAATTTGCCGCCGTTTCAAAGGTGCACGAACTGATCACGTGCGAGTCGAAAGTTCGAGTCGTTGTTTCCCTAGGGAGTTAGTGAGTTTTGACCAGTGGCACGTGACACGTTCTCCTCCAATCGGAAAGCGTATTTGAGTTAGGAGGTATAACAAACACATTTGTCACCCTTGGCGTTCTATACTTTACAGCTGATTAAAAAAAATACCTTTTCACCTTTTCAGCTGCATGCAAGACTGAACACCAAGTAATGACCGTGGTTTCTTTAGACATACCCTAACTTGAATGGCATCATAAGCCTGTTACATGTACACTCACTGCTCTGTTAAGACGAATTTAGTGTAATTTTCGGCAGTGAATATAAGAATTTGGTATTATATTAACCACACTACCCAGTTAATAACATTTTGGAGGCGCGGCTGCTAAGCTAAGCAACCACTCTTCATACCTTTTTGTCGTGTTTTAGCACGTTTTTTATTTTTATTATTATTATTATTTATTTTTTTTTTTTTTTGCACTTTCTTGATATTCACCGCTGACAATTATACTAAAACCACTACGTCTCGGTAAATATTCACCAATATTCACTTCGCCTTCGACGAATAATTGTTAAATAATTCATCCCCCAGCTGACACAATCAAACGCAACTCACATCAATATGCCGGGATCTTTTTCCGGCTTAGCCCCACTCAAAAGCGTAATTACTCCTTCAAATCCATTAGCTGTTATTTGAAGCTAAAAGCGTATTCTTTTTCCTTTCAGGTCAACGCAATTAAGTCCCGCCTTCTTTATCTCG
>BLFK01000096.1:528812-531312 GCA_014634185.1 Astreopora myriophthalma | reverse complement strand
CCGCCTTAACGGTGACCCTAAAGGGACCCTCGAAGGTAAGCAAACTACCATCTTAGTTGACTTTCCAACAGTGCCAATAATGAGCGCGTTGTTCGAGCATCGAAAAGTTGAACATCTTGTAACGGTAGCTGCAAAAATGCTAATTTTGAGATTACTAATTAAAAGCTGTAATATCGGTCAATTTAAAGAGGACAACATACAGCTTTTTTACTGCTTCACAAGAATTCTTAAGCAAAGGAGTTCGGATTCGGTGACCCGTCTATAATAATGGTACATCAAGCAATCTCGTTCCCAGAGCCCACGTATCTTTTGGTCAGTGCCAAAACAGGGAGGTCTGGAATAATCATTTTGCAGAACCAGGAGCCCATAACCCGGAAAGTACAAATCCCATACTAGGGCTATGTCACGGCATTTTTACAGACCAAGCTATTTATAGACATGTTTTTCCCGCGAAAAGTTCAGTTCCAGTCCTCACGCGTCCAGGCATTTAATTATGCAAGGCTTATGATTGGCTAGCAAGGCTCCTGTGGGACACCAAGGCTCCGGAGGGAGACTGAATTCACGGGAAAATCAATCTAATAATAGCCCAGTCTGTGAAAACGCCGTGACACAAGTATGTTGAAGTTGTACGCTCCGGGTTATGGGCTCCTGGCAGAACTACGTTGATTGGCTACTCGATTTATCAAACTGCTCATGCGTAAACTACCAGAAGTAAAATTGCTTGTGAACAAAATCAGAACAGCTGAGCGCGAGTTTTAAACGAATATGGCACAGAAAACTCCAACTAAACTAGTAAACACGAAGATTTGTTTTTTACAGCGTCTTAATAGACCACTTCCAATATATTAATATGCGGCCTTATATCGAGGGTTGAGGGACTAAAACAGGAGCGAAATTGAACAAAAGTGTGCCCTTGTTTTATACCAACAAGCCTCGATGTCAGGGTGAGTGGTCCGTTCTCACGTTTACATCAATACATCTACAAATTTTTAGGGTCACGTGATAGTAGGCGTGGCATGCTCGACAGAAAGCGCTGCATTGGCCACGCTTTCTTATGAAGAGACTTCAGGTTCGTACATTTGTACCTGCGAGCTTATCTATTCAGGAAGAAAACGTCGGGACAATACACAACGAGTTCAAAGTCCATTTGAGATGGTCAGTGACGCCAAGGCCAGGCGACGACATCTGTCACACGGCTGGTATGAAGTTTGCGCACTACATTATTGGGAGTGTCCTGTTCTTTATTAAGATGTCACGCGACTGCTGTAGAACGTTGGGATTGCTGTAGATCGCTTACTGCTTGACTCCCATTTTCTGTTTGTTTGTTGGTTGGTTGGTTTGCTTGCTTGTTTGTTTGTTTGTTTTAATTGACCACTTCGCGCTTGTTGGGGGATCATGGGTAATCAGGGCAACATGGCGGGAAATTCAAAGGTTTGTATGGATGTTCTAAACGATGAAAAGAATTCATGATTTGCAATTTTGGGTGCTTTTATCTGACAAAACAGAACATAAGCGCTTAAAGGTGCGGTTGAATACAGGTGGAGAGAATAGCTGTTGCAGAAATTATTTTTTTACACAAAGTTTCTGTCATACATTTCCTGTAATTGGAAAGACACAAAATTGCAGAAAATGTATGGAGAAGCAAACAGTAATGTTTAGGAATTCAAAAGAATAAATACCGCGTCCAAATCGTCTCAGTTGTAAACTTGAACTTACATGTTTGGCTTATGAACGCGTAAGTCCAGAAAGTAGAGTCGTGAACAATTTATTTTGTTTTGAATTTCCGTACAAACCTTTGAATTTCCTGCCATGTTGCCCTGATTACCCATGATCCTCAAACAAGCGCGAAGTGGTCTATTGCTCTTAACTGTGAGAGCCATGGAGGATGAAGCCCTTTAAGATATTCTGTATTTGTTCCTACTGAAAGCTATCTAGTTTGTGGAGAATAAAGAATTCTAAACTCGATTAAAGAGTTCTTGTATTGAAATGCCATCACCACTTTTTCGGGTCGGGCTGTTTGAAAAGCAACAGCACAAGAAGTGGCACACGCGCCGCAACGCTGATGTGATTCCCACCTTTTCACGGTTTCTGTGACCTATATACTGACCATCGCTGCGATCGGTGTATAAAATCGCCGATTTATTATATAAAATTGAGTGGTATACCGAGTGGTAGCAAATCAATAAAAACGCCATCCACACATGTGTGATATCATTTTTATTTCAAAAACCTTAGTTTTTGAAATAGCAGACATTGTGGCCTGACATAATGTAATTTATATCGAGGCATGGTGCTCACGTGATAATCCGGTGGAGGTGGGTTGTACCAGGTACGGATAGCACCGTAAGTTTAGCCAATGAGGTTAGAGCAAATGATAAGCGTTGTAGTGAAATAGAAAATTTGCCGAGGTAGTCTTCCTTCTTCTCCTCGCCATCAGATTGAACAGATCCCCAGAAATATCTTTACAACAGATCACCAAGAAATCTCTTTTCAGGCAAGT
>BLFK01000096.1:498927-521183 GCA_014634185.1 Astreopora myriophthalma | reverse complement strand
ATGCAAGCATGCATGGTTGAAAAGCAATGATTCAGGTTCAGTAACTGGGAGCCTTGATAGTTTTTACCACTGACTGCTTAAGAGATATTAGTGGCAAGTTTCATGGACCTCGTAACATTGTATTTACTGTAGCCATATCGGATTGCTTTTCTGTACACACTAGCTTGACAAATGAAAGGATTCAAGGGTGCATATTCATTCAGGAGAAAGAACAGGGGGCTAAAATTTCATATCAAAGTACCTTTCGAAATTAACAGCTCAGAAAACATGAAAAAAAAAAAAGACCTGACAGTCTCAGAATTTCACTCACACTGTAACTGATATTTGAAACAAACAAACAACAACAACAACAACAACTAATGACTCCAACAGAACTGAAATCTTATCTAAGACTCCTCTTCTCAGAAAGAAAATCTCCTAATAAGGGAAGTAAAAAATAATGAAAGTACCAATTCCTACCTGTATTTGAGCTCTATTGCCAGCAGTGATATTGGAGATTGTCCAACAGGCCTCTTTTCGTATGCTTTCTCTAGAGTTGCTAAGTAAATATAATAGACTGGGCAATGCATTGCAGTTTAGGATCACCTGCAAAACGAAACATGGAGATTTTATCCTTAATAGCAAAGGGTTCATCCTTGGCAGTTTTAACAGGGTTCAAAGGGAATTTGGGACTTCTTCAAATTCTTTGGATTGTTTTAAAATAATCTTTTTGACTTTTATCCTACAGGTAAAAAGGCAGGAGTGGCACCTCCAATTAAGTGTACTAATTTCTGAAGTAGCAAAGTACATAATATTATATATGTTACAGAAGCTGGAACATTCTGGATGAGGGCCCGATCTTCTAGAGAGGTCCGGGAACATCCTCCCGATGAACACCCTCCCAGGAAAATGTTTGAAAATCGAATCCTTAGGTTATTTTACAGAGTGGTACCTCTCAACATAAAGGCAGCCCCTGTTCACAACAATAAGTAGTGCATGCATGCTTTTGAGGGGAAATTAATACAAGCGAGTGTAAGTGAAATGACAAAACATGAGACAATCAAGCAAATGACATATATTGTAATCTTTATGATAAATTTTATTGAGTACACACTGCAGCGTTCAAGTATAATTTATGTATACCAGTATTCTCAGTTGGTAGCTGTCAAGGGACAAGGAAATTTATCACAGTTCAGCAATCTGGGAATAAAGCCGTCTCCTACCTGAGTTTGGACATCATCACCAGTCACAATATTGCCCACTGCTCTAAGAGCGGCTGAAACAACATGGCTAAGGCTGTGCCTAATAAAAGGGGAAAAAACATCACTCTTCAATCTGACACACAAGACAATTTAGAAAATAGCTCAAGGAAAATACGCACGCTGATTGATTAATAATCGTGTTTCTATAACTCGATAGAAACACAAAGAAATTGTTGTAGTCACAGGCAAGAGTCACGGCATTCCCGTGTGTGCTGACGTGTAAACTGCGTGGTGTAGAGAATCTACGTTTTGATGATAAATAAAACTATCAAGTTTTCTTCGTTTTTTGTTATTTTCCTTGGGCTATTTTCTAAAAGAAATAGAAAACATTTTCTTCGTGTTTCTATCCAGTTATAGAAACACTCATGAAAGTTTGGGAGAACCTGCGGCTCGTGTTTCCACAGCATTTCTCGTTCCCCCAAACCTCCACTCGTGTTTCTATAACTCGATAGAAACACGGAAAATGTTTTCTATTTCTTAAATAAAGCAGTTGTAGAAAAGCACGTCCTTTTTCAAGTAGGAAATTACTGTAGTAGTAATTTGTTTTACTTTCCATGTTAATGTAAACTCATTTTGAAAAACAACTACTTCAAAATGGCCTGTAGCACTGTGCAGTGTAGATTCACTTCATCACTCAAACAATTTTGGTTTTAATAATGCAATGTAATTTACAAGTACTGTTTCATCCATTCGAGCAGAAATAACTTTTTCCAGCATTAAGGAAAAAGGGTTTTTACATTGCACCAGTCTTTAATTGTTACTAAACCAGATACTGTTCAATTATTGCAAGCAGGCAGTACAATGTTAAAAATAAGTGCTCAAGGTAAGTTTGACAAGACCGTAAGTTATAACGAGTTTAGCCAGTTTGAAACCCCTTCTCACTTGGCTCTGTTTCTTTCCAAAATGGTACCAAAGTTTCTTCCAATTATTGCTTTTCCTTTCTTTTCTTCTGTCAGTTTAGGAAAAACACTCACATTAACAGCTCCACTAATCTTCTACAGACACCGGAATCTATGACAGCTTGGATCTTTTCATTAGGGCCATCTGAGAGATAGGAAAGAGCCCAGCAAGCATCAGCAAGGATATCAGCATCATTGATGAACAGGAGACGAGCTAACACGGGGAGGCATGCAGACACCTGGAATTAGAAGAAAATTATTTATAAATAAATAGTTTATTTTACTTTTGTTACAAGCATCATTTTCAATTTTACAACATTAAATGCATTCCTTTCAGACCTCTATATAAAATACTGGGTTTGGCAAGTATTTCACAGACTAATTCAGCACTATAGTGCCTTTGCTCATGGCCACTCGCAGGAAAGCCCTGAATCCTGCCTGATTTCACCCTGCCTCAATTTCATCTGTTATTGTTGAGTTTAATCTGCTGTTGAACACATACATACCTCTTACTAACCAAGTTTGAGGGCTGTATTTCAAGTTACAGCCTGCGTTTTACCCAGTTCAATTTATGACCCAAGTGCAAAGTACGAGGGCCATGAATTACACTGGAAAAAAACAAGGAGCCATAACTTACAGTAGGGCCAGAGAAAACGAGGTAGCGACATGTTTATTTCATCTCTTGGTACCAAATCGAACAGAAAAGCACACTCTGAAATTTAGCCGGCCGTGCTATAGAATACGGCCTGCTAAATTGGCCAATCATAGCCCACGTACTGTCTGAGAGATACAATAAAAGTAAATACTATGTTCCCTGTACATTCATTCACACTGGTGTGTCAAGAGCCAACAAAATGACCTGCTAATGTTCAACATTCATTATCAAAGCACAAAAAAAATACCTTTGAAAAATCAGGTGGTGGATTTTTTCCTCTGCACAAATTCGAAAGTGCCCAGACCAAATTCTTTGTCATTGACACTCTTGGGGACTGCTTGAGAAGCCTAACAAACAAGCAAAACTAGACTTAACTAATGTCAAAGTACAGAGCTTCAAAGCTACAATGTATTATCATTAAGTTATAATGTAAGAATTGCTTTGAGAAAGAACACTGAAAAGTAAAAAAAAAACAACAACAACAAAAAAACAATGCTGCACCCAAGCCACTGTTCTGCAAAGAAATCTTACAGAGGACGTTAAGTATTGAGAGCATCTGACAATTGAGAATGCTGTACTGTACATGACTTTGTAAGATCCTGTTTCACCTTGCAGGGTTATGTAGAGCCAAAAATACTTTGCAGCCCACCAAATTATTTTTTTACACAACCACTGCTGCTAAATGAATTAGCCATGAAAGAAACAACTTACTCCAGAACTGGCTGAAGCATCCCTAAGTTGAGAACATAATCTCTGCATTCTGCACTGTCTCCTGCAATATTCCCAAGAGCCCAGACAGCCTACAAGCAGACAACCAGAACCAAATCAATTAATTATGTTCGTGTCAATATCATGCAGTGAAATTTACATCACATGTACACCACTGAATAGCATACTATAGCTCCAACTATAAAGTCTGGCAATGAAATCCTCAACTTCAATGAATAATTGTTAAAATATCTACTTGTACATGTAACTTCTGAGTCTGATACTAAATTGTGCCAATTCAAGTCACAGCTACCAAAGATACACCTAATATTTTCAATATTCTTTCTTGAGCCACACAAGATGGTTGCTGGTGCTTAGAGTTCACAAGCTCCAAGTAATTGAGCTGGTATCTAAAAGCAAAGCTATTTAGCAGAATGTACTCTCCTACTTCCTACTGACAGTGATGTTATCATGTACAATTTCTGACTCGCTTTACGGTGGGTGGAAACGGACAGACAAATGTCTTCTTTTAAAAATTAATATTGCCAAAGGGGACAAGTTCAACTACAAGGGGAGTTTATAGTTGCTTACCTGTTCCTGTACATCGACATGAGGAGAGCCCAGTAACTTAATAAACACTGGAACAGACCCTGCCTGAACCACACATTGTGTTTGTGGTGAAGTACCCGACGCAATATTGGTAAGTGCCCAAGCAGCCTCAAACTACAGTAGAAAGAACCAAAATGTAACATTGATTTACTGCTACAAAGAAGGATAACAAAACCCATTCATGAGCTCTGTTCTTCTACCATTTTGTATGCATATTTTCACCATAAGTTTTACAAGACAGTAAAAAGAGAGGCCAAATAACTGTAAACATTGAGATCCAGGATGATGTGATCTCCAAGTTCACAGTGTTCTTTATTGTAGTAACATGACAACATTAACAATTATATTATCATGAAACCATTACATGATTATGTAATGGCACTGCAGCTAATGTAGGAGACGTCTTTTCCCTGCACCAGGGACTAATTATTGACGAGCAGCCAGTGGTCACGCAGCACCCTAGTCAAAGTGGAAGTAATAGGTTTGGATCCTAAGACTAATACAATATTGCTGACTTCCTGGTTTAAATGTTTCTTGCTTCCCACATAAGAAGCAACTTCTGACTTTCACAGTTCACAAATCAGTGGCTCCAGGGGAACAGCCACCACCATTTACTCACTGCTCCTTATTTTGGGCTTCCATGAGGTCTCCTTGATCTTTTGTTTTCCACCTCTCTCCCATGACAAAGTAGTCAGCAATGCAAGATCATGATAAAAACTTGGATGAACAACTTTGAATGGAGGAGATGGAAGGGGTGTGTGTTATCTATAGCCAGCAACAATTTTAAGTAACAGAGAGTGTTTTTCAATTAAAGGTTAGTGTCTCAAGAGAGCAAGGATACAAGCAGAACAAAATAATATAAACGAACATGGGGACTTACCTGTAACATACTATTGTCATCTCGCTGTAAAAAGTATATAAATCTTGGTATCACTTCGCACCTTATTACATCATCAATTGGTGGGTGAGGTTCTAGAACAAAGTAAGAATTAAGGAGGTTTAGATTTTAAAAAACAACGTAGGTTGTTCATACATCTGTCCTCTTTTGACCAGTAACTGGGAAGAAATGCACTGCCTTTGTAATAAAATCTGCAAGTGGTTAAGCTCTCTAGTGTTCTTGGATAAGAAAGATTACACTTGAAGATTGCACTTGTGTGGGATGCTAAAGAACCGAAAAGAAAACGATTCGAAAAGAGTAGGGAACAGTCCCTACTGTGCTGGTCCATAACACAGTCAATCTGTACTGGGGAATCTGTGAATTCTTCTGTCTACTCAAAAAATTTATTGTTTACTTGCAAGGCTACAATTTGCAACATCACATTCGGGAACAAAAGGCCCCCACAAAGTGATGCAACGTGCTTTGAGTTTACGAAAAGCTCTATGAACATGTAAATACCTAATTATTCATTCATAACGAAATATGGTAAGTGTAAATTTTGTTGACATTACACACACTAGCAATAGTATTAATATAACAATGACCTTTGGAAAGAAGTTTTCTAAATTTTTGCATAGCTGCTAACTGTTTCTCAGGGTCTTCTGAGTACAAGGCTTCTACTACCTCTGGAGAAAACACTCCCTGAAAAAATTATCAAAACATGTTTTAGATTTCATGCTCTAAGAAAGCAATGTTGTAAAACAATGAAATACCCCCGTCCACTCCCATGAGATTCTAGTCCACCACAAGACCTCCCACAATAGCTACATTGTACTTGCTAGTGCCAACTTCTAGAAGATGATGGATTAGAGCCAACATTAAGGTAGCGCTTACATCGGCCCAGTTTCAAAACAACACAGTTTCAAGGGTTGGCCATTTATACGACAGATGAAACTGTGGCATCTTCAAAACACTCCACTTTTGTCAGTATTTTCCAAACAACCCGGTTTCAGAAATGGTCTCACTCAGTTTCCATACTTTTTGTTCTTAAATGCATTGAAACAGGCCCCAACAAGATTACTTCAAGATTGCTACAAGTACTTTTGTTCTCTGTTATATAAATTTATGTTGTAACCAAATAATGGGACTGCTGCAGTACTTTTGCGTCAGATGTCAAAATCCCCAGGATACTTCCCCTGTCAATTTCCTGTTTAACTCTTTAAAGAAACAACTTAACAATGAAAAATGAAAGTAAAATCCAAAGGTCAAACTTGTTAACTCTCTAGAACTGTAATGTAAACATTTGTGTGCAATTTGAACAGGAAGGAAATAAATTACTGTATGATATTGTGGGGACCACAGGACTGGTAAACTGAACTTTGTCATGGATGAAATTCAACTTCCTGTTTTGTCTAACCAAGCATAACAATACTTACCAATTTTGGGGTCTTAATATTTATTTTTTGGGGGCAAAAATGGAGAGTGTGGTGTGTAATAAGAGAACACTTGACCAGGAAGAACTGACTTGTAAAATTTGACAAGGACATGCACCTACTCAATTTACTTTATTAACATAGCTATAATTTAGTCTCGATTTCAAGATGGCATAAGCCCTCAGCCAACCAAATCCAGATGGGATAGGATGCTTTTCAGTTGGGTGTTGAAAAATAAAAACACAAAGTAATTACGAAGCAAATCATGTTCTGAAGCAAACACACACCCTTCGACCAATCACAAATCGAAGTGATTAATGACAAAACGCAAAGCAAGTAAACGCAGCTAACGCCAAGTGAGGAAAGACGAGAGTGACGAAGTTGCATTTGGTTTTAGTTTTGCATCTGATTGGTGGAAAAGTCTGTGCATGTCTTTTGAATCAGTCACAGGGAAAACTAAACTTTCGATGTTTGTACAGGTAATCACATGATTTCGAGTGCAATTTGGAATAAATAAGCACAAGTAAATTTTTTCAAAACTAACAAAATTTGTGGTCTTTGAAAAAAATTACAAGTGATTATTTATTCCAAATTGCACGAGAAAAATCATGTGATTACTTATTAATAATATTCGTGAAAAAAATTGCGAGACAGCATGCAGAAGCAACGCCGGTAAATCACATGCAAAAATAATTTATTCAAACCCCACAAAAATATCATCACGCGTTCAGTCAAAACAACAGGTTTTTCAATGTTTAAGTTTTTTAAGCCGCAAAAAGTTATTTCTCTTTTTTGCACTGTATAGTATTATCTTTTTCCTGCACTGAATTACCTTTTTTCTCCATCATGTTTCCTTAAAACTGCATTTCTTAGCCAATCAGAATCAAGAAATTTTTTCATGTATATTATTAAGCTGAAAACTATGCTACTTGTTGCACCAACTTATCACAAACAATCTAGTACAAGTGCTAACTAAACAAGAAAAAAGTACCTTATTAATTGGCTTTATGTTTTATCTTAATATATTTATGTACAATTCTAAAACCAAACAAGAAAAGAGTACCTTATTAAAAATTGGCTTAATGTTTTATCTTAATATATTTATGTAAAATTCTAATAACGTTTTATCCATTACATAATTAAGATTCCATACCAAATGAAATCGACCTTTAACGCTCTACGACGTGGAATAAAAAATGCATAATATAAAGGTAAATGTACATAACCTTGCGTACATAATGACCGAAAAGAATGAAATAACTTATAATTTATCGTAGTTTGGAAAAGGATAGCCTGTTAATTGTGAAGGTATGAGGTTTCATCCTATCGAATAACAGAAATGCACAATACGACATAAAAACCATCCCACTCTCTCTTCAATTCTCTTTGGGAATCGACTGCAGGAATTTATAAGCCCAATTGATGTATGTGCAAAAAATTCAAACAAGTTCGGAAATAGTCTAAACAACCTATAAAAACAACATCAAAGTCCAAATTTCGTATATTTTTAACGCTAATTTCCACCACTGAGAAAGAACCTTCGAACAAAACAGCTCGGTTCAAGTTACAACCCAGAGGTACTTTAGCCGCGTTACCTGACCAACGTGGTTCGTGGTGAGCAACGTCTCCAGTTCACTTGTCTGGCTTGATGACTTTGTCACATCAACATTTCTTCTCTTAAACATCTGAAAACAAACCAGAACGACACGTTAACAGTTAAATTATTCAAAGTCCAAGCCTGAAGCTGAACCGATCGAGGTATCGTGTAAGAAATCCACTGTCATTTTTTAAACTCGTTACACTCACTTGTTCCTCACGCTTTGCCTTCCGAATTTGTACCCCTTCTTCTTCGCGTCTCCGCCTCATTTCTGAGGAGTCTAAGGCCTTGTTCTTGTAGGATTTCAGTCGTGCATTCGCCCGAGTCGCCATCTTGAAGACGGTTCAAGGGAAGGCACAAAATCTTACAGAGAAAAGACGGTTCAAAACCGAGAAATGGAAAATGTCCCCACGAAATCCTACGGCTCTTTTCTGGGTGGCGTGCTTCCACGGGAAAATGTGCGCTTGCGCAACATCTATAGGTTCTAGTCCCTCACGAGTCACGGATGTAGGGTCACGAGAAGCCCCGGGGCTTTGCATGTGATTTCCGGAATTAAAGATCAGAGTTCTGAGTCGCTCTTTCGACCTTCCTTGGAGGATGTTGATACAACGTGAACGTGAGAGCCATAAGACTGGAATGTTCCGGCTGCCTATGTTGGACCACAATTTTTGCAGCGACATGAGCAAACTTTACAGCTACACGGGGCAACAATTCCCGCAACTTGTCTAGCTCTCGATGATCAAATGTGGTCAAAGGAGCATTTTCATTGCTGATAACATAAACCGTGGCAACTTTGCGAGAAGGGTTTCGCAACGACGGCAGATATATGTGCGTGGCAGGGATCAGGCAATTTTTCGCGCAGCTTGAGTCGCAACAAAATTGCGAGACAAGTTGCGTGAAAAATTGCCTAGGGCATGCATCAGAGTGTTTAGAAATAAACACGTCAGAGGCTATAAAGTTTACATCTCGAGCTCACGCCTAGGAAATCACAATTAATACAAGAATCAAGGGAGAATATGAAGCAAAACAATGCCAAGTTTGGTCTAATTTCGCCTGATTAGTGCGCTTCATTTGTTGCTTTTGTTCGTTTTTTGTTCTGTTTTGCTTGTTTTTTTGTTTTTTTGTTTTGAGAAACTGCCTCCAATCATTTTGGTTCTTTTCCCTGTGTCACACACCAATGTCATACCCCCTTTTCCCTCAAACTGAAATAATCCATGAGCTTGGACGCTTAGCCGTATGATTCTCCTTTTCTGGTATGCAGCGAGCGCGCGTGAGTTCGAGAGATAAAACCCCCTCAACTATGACGTTACATACACTTCCTTTTTAAATTCAACAACGCTGGGATTGCCGAAATTGTTGTAGTATTATCTCAATAGTATTTCATTTCGCAATGTCTATTGGCCTGAAACACGTTATTACGGTAGTCCCATTGCAAAAACCCCGCGAAAAACCTTGGGCAAAAGCCCGGGTGAAAGGGACTGGAGCGGGCTCGATCAGCGATGTGTTAGAAAAACTGAAGAAAGTGGAAGAGCGCAGAAGCGTTGCTTTAGCATGGCCCAAAAAGGATGAAGACGAAGCTGATAACAGGCTGGCTATTAGCAGTTTGCCAAAGGCGTTTGAAAGGGAATCTCCGGGTATGTGGTTTTCTGATCGATTGAGATGTTCTAAATACCTTTCATATGTAAATGTCAATAACTGACGAATAGAGATTGATACACTCTAGATATGTATATATATTGTTTGCCTTCACGACAAAATATTTGTCTTACATTTCTGTGCATGCGCATACAGAACAATCAAAGAAATTTCAAGTGAAGTGCGACAATGAACTGTTGTTCTTGTAGTAGTTTTACAGTGCCTCGATAAAACTCATTTGAATCTTAAGGCTACACATCAAACATTTTCACTTTTTGATAAAACAAACAAACAGAAAAAAGAAACCACGAATACCAGTGACAGAGCACGTTACTTCAACGCATTTCGATGACTACCAAATTTATCAAGTGGTCGCCACATGGGTTATCTGTGTCGAGCACTGCTATAATCGGCCTCTCCTTAATTCGCCAGGTCTTATCCGCGCACTTGAGGTGTACAGCCCTAACAATCCTGCCGCGGCCAAATGGCGGTCAGGCCTGCGTCCACTAAGCATTTACCAACACAGTCAGCTTGAGAAAACCGTCAGAGACTACACAAAACTCTACAGCGTTCAACACTCTCCACCCCAGACAACACTGAGTGTACGTTGGCGAAATAACGGTACTGCTACCCGTTACACTGAAGAGTCCCTTCGAAAAATATTCAACCATTTCGGTCCTGTCAGAAAAATTAGTTTTCAGAGTGAATGCAGTGCGCATGTTGTCTTAGAAAACGTGGAAAGTGCATGCGCAGCTCTTAGCCTATCAAACTTGGGTTTCCCAAGATACCCGCTTCACGTGCGCTGGTTGCTAGAGAAGGAAAAAAGGCTTCTTTGGAGAAGAAAAGATGTTGTTACTAAGCCGCTCTCAAAAAATGGGCGAAAGGCTAAGGGGGACAGTGGAAATAAACCGTCAAAGGGACCTGCGTTTCGGTCGCCCCAGCCTCTCACGCGCCCTAGTCAAATTTTCTGCACTGTTCACAAGTTATGAACTTAAGCGATTTTACAATTTGTTAGTTTACTACTATATTTTTTTTGTTTGCGGATGCTTTACTGTTTTCTTGACCTTTCCGTATTTATAACTGAAAGGGGAACGTTGCCATTGAAACGGCGTGAACCAAACAAAGACATTACCTTAAATAATACTTATTTCATCAGATATCCTTTATTTAAAATAATATCAGTGTAAACATTTTACTGGATTTGCAAACACAAATACTTTAAAATAAAATACCGGAGCTTCGGTGATACTTTTGTCCTTGTTCATTACCTCGAGTTGCAGACGGACGCAAAAGCCATTAATCGAACTACATTAACATATAATACAGAACGGTGAAATTCGCAACAGGGTAAACGATTTTGGAATTCTTCTGAAGATTTTCCCTCCTTTTCGTTTCTGAACGGCCAAGGAGAGTTTATGAGAGGCAAATATTTAACCAATTATTTATGAAAGTCTGGCGCATTTGTCAAGAACAACCCACACACCGCGAGTCCAAGTAATTCAACTCCTCCGACGTTTTCTGCTCTCTAGGTAGCAAAAATGTACCTCCATTATTGCGTTTGGTCTAACCACAGAATTGGCGAAGCCACCAAGTTTGACATCAATTAGTAAAGTGGCGCGGATTAAGTATTCTAATGTCAGTAACGCATCTGAAAACGAGAACAAGCGGCGTTCCACATAAGTTTCCTTTTTAAGACCGCTGATTTAAACCCAAAATACACGCCTCTGGACTCCACAGAAAACGGTAAAGACAACGATGACGTCATTTTAAGAAATTCTGGTTATTGATAATTCTTTGGAGGTAATTCAACTCATTCGACTTGTACAATTGCGACCGAACGATCCACAAACTCAGCAGTGCTTGGAGCGGCCGCGTTGAGGTCAGAAAAGGAAAGATTTCCCTTGATATGCTCACATTTTCCACAAAACCAAGAATATGGTCATTTTTCGATGTTCTTTCGCAAACGACGACTAAGAAATGTACCAAACTGTGCGTGGCCTTTTCCTTGCCCTTACCGTTGTCTTTGGGCAAGCTCCGGCCAGATAATTGTCAAGGAACTCGCATAGAATCCAAGGATTTACTCTGTTCCATTTCTGATGGCTCCATGATTCCATCCACATACACGATCTGATATTGTTTGCACCTCATCTGCTTCAAAGAGCGACGCAGGTGCCGCAGTCCTGAGCTGCTGGTTTGAATGTCCTCTGACAGGCTCTGCATCTGCTTAGCGGAGTGTGAGGGATCAAACAACAGAAGGTACAGACCGCCATCCTTCCCAGAATGCTCTTCGACGCCTATGACCAGTCGACTGTGGCCTGACAACATGATACAAATAAGCGAGGATGGTTTTAGAAAAACTATTCTTCGCGATTTAAAACCTTCGAGACGCTTGCTGCACAGGACAACACTCAAGCCTCTCCCTGTTCATAAATCACTCACGTTTCAAAGGCAACATTCGGCTTTTTTGTGGTCGACCGGAGACTTGATTTAAAAAATTAGGCCTGCAATGCGTGCATGTGGTTACTGCTTTAATACGCATGATGCCATCACAGTAAAGAACTCGCAACTACACCGATACACCGACAAATGAAAACCTAAAGCTTGATCGTAAAAAAGAAAGAAACAAAAAAAAGAGAAAAGAAAGAAAACAGAAAGAATAAGAAATTAAAAAAAAATATCTTGTCGAATAATTCGCGAGTGGGACTTGAACCCAAGACCTACGGCTTCCACTGGATCCGGCGCGCGCGCCTTTTAACCACTCGGTCACGTTCTCTCAAAAATGCCAAATATGTAAACAATGAAAAAAATGTGGACACTCACTCGCGCACTCACTCACTCTAGCAACGCGATTGCAAAGTGGCTTCGCCTCTGCGAGGCAGTAGCCACAAAAAGATACAAACCGACAAACCTTGATGCTGGAGATATAGCGGAGGAACAGAGGTCTGGCGTAAAATGGATGAACCCAAGGGGAGTACCGTGGAATTTACACTACAGCTGAAATAACGCTTGATCCACGAAAACATTTCAGGGTGTGTCCCATCACAGCCCGTGGCTTGATGAAAGTCGATTACTTTGGCTCTGGAAAGATTGTAAGAGAAATCAATTACCAATCACGGTAAATTAGGTCGGCGTCTGTTGCAGCGAGGCGTAAACACGTAACGTAAAAACATGGATATCAAACATAGCAAGTTTCACCATCGAACGTTCACTCCGAATGTCTGATGCCTGAACTTGCCACCTCTGATAGTCAGTTACATCATGTTTTTACGTCACGTCTTTACGCCTAGCTGTAATCGACCTTAGAGAACTTTGGACTGGAGAATGAGTACGACCAAATTGCCAAGTGCGCGTGCTCAGAAGGAAAAACTCGTTGTCGTTGTCTTTGTAGTCATCCAATCTAAAAGTCCAAATTGTCCGAACAGGCGTTTTCAAAAGTCATGAACCGAGTAAATAATAGCAGTGGAATCAGGGTAGACACAAACAACGTCGAGAACCAATCAGATTCCGAAGCAAGAGCGAGGATTCCACCGCGCGAAATGATTTGCGAGCAAAGTACTATTGGGTTTGGTTTGAGTTATGATAAGCTAAGAAAGTGCGCCCAAGCGTTTCTTTTCTTTTCATTTTTTTTTTACCAATTGTGCGCAGTAAAGCGAAGCCAAAGACTTACTGAAGAACTGCTGTCGCGTCCAAAATTTGTCCGTCATTAAGACAACGATTCCCCGGCCTGGCCTGTGTCATCGCATTGACTCAATTTAAGTGTTTTTCATACCAACGTTCACACAGGGAATGAACAAAGCTATCTAATATGGCCAGACTGTTGGTGAGGCTGTCCTGTGCTTCGACCATCTTACCTAATTTGAAGTGATCTCAACAAGGCTCCTATCTCTGTGGCTCCGATCCATTTTCTTGTGTTTATCAGCTTGCACCCAAGCTGCTCAGCTCCCTGTCTGTCAAAACCTTAAATGACATTTTCAAATGATGTCGACACCTTTCACTGCCGACTACTGGTAACAAACTATGCTTCAATAAATCTTTAAAATAGACTACAGGTGTAGCATCCCAATCAACAACGTGTATCCGGAAACTCTAACTTGCTTCAAGCAACAGAAACAGGCAATAGACCCAATTCATAAATGGCGGGTAAAAAATTATTCTTTTCTCTTACGTTAATTTTCCTCACTAGCCTCGTTAGCATGTAAAAATTTTAAAAAAATTGATTTAAAATGAGGCTAGTGAGGAAATTAGCATAAGGAGAAAAGAACAATTAGCCGCCATTTATGAATTCGGTCCATATGGTGTCGCCTTTTGTCTTGAGCCACTTTACTTACCTTTATCAAATGATCTTGAAACTTAACTTATGATGGTTTGGAGAGCGCCGCAAAACCCCAAGTTTTTCCTTTCTGGAGCCTGTTTTCGTATTTTCTTTCTCTTCTCCAACAATCAATAACTTTACAATTTCCAATATGGAAATACGGCTTCACTGAGGGGACGGCTGAACTTCTTAAAAACTTTATCTGGTATTTGGTGGTCTGTACCGTCCACTCGACAACTTGATCACGAATTCTTTGTACAAGAATTCATGAAATTTCAACAAATCGAAAAAGGGTAACTCACCATTTGTCCATGCAGCCTCAATGAATTGTTGAATTCTGGGAATGGATGGGACTTTGTCTCCAACTGGTGTGAGAAAATGCCGTGCGCATCGTCACCATCATCACCGAGTTAAAATAGGTTTTAGTTTTCGATCTGATTGGCTCAAACCTTTACGCAAGTTTTTTTTATCCAATCACAGAGTAAGCCAGAACCAAAACCGAGAAATTACTTTTGGCATTCAACTGAAAACTGCCTCATCTCAGAGTAACAAAAACCAGTTCAGTGATATTGGCTACCGTATGTATAATTTGTCATTGCCCAGCGTTGATAAGGAAGCTATATAAGGAGTATTTTCAAGAAGAACATCGAGGATTTAGGCTACATAGTGAAACCCTGGTCAGAAGACTGCTCAAAGGCCTTGAAATTTCAGTCTTAGTAAAAGACAAAATAAATTGTAGCATGATGTAGTTTCATCGTCTGGGCGAGCGTAATCCTGAGAAGGACTGTTGTTGTTGGTGACTGACATTTTGACAACCTGACCGGATGTCATCACCAGAAATGGGGTATTATGAAATTGTAGTAACACTTAAGAACTTACTTATGACGACACACTTACCATTTAACATGACAGGTCTGTAAATATCCATTTTGAGAAGAGAAGAGATCAACATCTGTAGGTTTCTGTAACCACACCCCCAACCAGCATCACCCACAGTACTGGCATAGTGATCAGTGTCTATTGCCAGCCATGCAGCTTTTGTGCCACTAACGCCCATCTCGTATCGGTCATGAAGTTGGGGAACAATACCTAGTAAAATACGAGCAAACTCACTTGTATGTAGTCGGATCAAATGAAGACAAACTGTGCCTTTCCCTTGGCGGGTTCGTACCCCTTTTGGGGTCAAAAATTCAAGGATTTTCCAAGGACCTTCAAGGATACAATTTTCATTTTACAAGGACTCAATGCAGTTCAAAATCAAATGGAATAGGTTTCTACCGCTCCTTTTTACTATTTTGTGTCATCACTTCTTTGAGAGAAACACTGTCGTATTAGCCCCTTGACAATCTGGGATAGTTTCCGTGTGTGACACATTTCAAGGACTTTCCAGCACCAAATGTATAATTTGCAAGGACTTTCAAGGCCCTGAATGTTTAGTTTTGAAATTCAAGGATTTTCAAGGACTTTCAAGGCGTGTGAACCCTGTTTCCCAACCTCAGTTTATTTCTCTATTTTGGGGAATTTCTGTAGGTGCTATTTACCTTTTATAGGAGGCATTGGGAATGTGTGCTATTAGAGCTACAGCTTTTAAAAAGAAGCACGCTCCCTCATAGAAACCTGAGATGTTTGTATTTAGTGAAACATTTTAGCTGAAAAATTCGCACACTTTTGGTACCAAAAGAAACGATGGCTTTGTGGCTCAGCCTGGAAATTGCAAAGTTGGCAGATTTTTGGCCACCTACAGGCCCCTAAATAATGACAGCACAGCAGTATACTTAAACATCAAAGTAATGAAAGTATTGTCAGCTGTTTTTTTTTTTTTTTACCTCTGGTGCAAGATTCTCCGCTATCATTGTCAGTCATTAAAATTTTCAACATTTCAGCTTTCCTGGCATAATAATCGCCAACCGATGTCTTGTTCCTTGCTACTTCCTTCTCCATTTGTCGGCTGTACTGAGTGGAATATCCACTAGTTGATGTCATGCCATACATGGCCTTTTCAAGAGGAGAAAAAAATGTTTCTCAACTCTAGAGCATCTCCTTTTAATAAGGAACGCTGTAAACCATCTAATAACGAAAGGTTTTGGAAAACACTTCAGAATAAAGAGTAGCGAGATAAAAACATGACGTTTCGGCGACGACATGTCACCATTATCAAATGCAAATCATTGTAAGTTAGGTAACATTATATAAAGAATAGTGAGTGGGAAAGTACATTAGAATAAATGAGGCGGGAATGAACAAAAGAATGAGCAAAATTTAAATAAACAGTTTTGCTGGAATGGAGTCATTTTGAGTGTTCAGAGTCGGCCTCTTTTTCCTCATTAAAAGCATCTCATAAATAAGACACTCAAACATTCCGTGGCATTTCTTTAAGGTGGTAAACTGCTCGTGAAGATCGTTGGGACTTTACCGATGACTATTTATGCTCCTCGATGCGCAGGTGGAGATGACGGCTCGTGTAGCCCATATAATTCGAATCACACGAATTACATTGAAATTCATACACAACGCATTGTTGGTTTACAAGTGAGGGCTTTGTTTCCGTAACTTTCAAATCTTCAGAGATTTTCGTACTTGTGAAAACTGGTTGTAGTACTCGATCGATTTTCTTTCCAAGGTCGCTCAGTTGCCTGAGCACGTAGCTGGCGGATTTCTGATCTTTGAAAGGCAAGGTTATTAGTACAGGGTTGTCGACTGGCTTGATACGGCTTTGATTCTGGTCTTGGGAGGCGTGAAATCTCTTAAAAGTAGAATCAATAAGTTTTCCAGGACATTTCAGTTTCAGAAACATTTTTCTTAGATAATGGCATTCTTTGGAGAAGAGGTCCGGTGAGGATGACTAGCGTTTAGCCCGATCAAGCATAGTTCTTATTAGCGATCGTTTATATCTGTTGTTCACATGGCTCTGATAATGGAGTAAAAGCTCTTTGTTGGTCTTGTTTCTGTAGACAGAGGTGTTAATGTGGTTATCGGTCTTAGTGACTACCATGCCTACGAAGGGTAAGCTGTTGTTGACTGCTGTTTCCATTGTAAATTGGATTGCTGGGTGCGCATCATTCAGAACCGAAAGGAAGTCGGTAGCAGCGGTAAGTTACTAGGGCGAAGGTATCATCGACGTATCTTTTGTAGAAATTGGGAAGTTTGTTTTCATGTGCAAGTTTCTCCTCCATGGAGCACAGAGCACATAAAGGTGTTTGCCATTAGTGGTCCTAATGGTGAGCCCATTGCAACGCCGTCTATTTGCTCGTACAAGTCGTCGTTGAACTGGAAAAAATTATCTTTGGTTGCAATTGTGAGCAGTTCGATTAGATCTCCTTCACAGATCAGTGTTAAGGTTGTTTGTATTGTTAAACCAGTTCTCATTGAATGCTTTCTTTGCTAAAATCTGAATAGCTTCTTCTAACGGAACGTTAGTGAAGAGGCCTGTGACATCATACGACACCGGGAAATCATTGTCCCCGATTTGCAGATGCTGGATTTCTTCGGAGAATTGAAAGATGTCGGATATCGTGTACTCGTTGATAGATAAAGGTTTCAACTTCTCATCCAACCACTTTGCCAGAGCGTAGTTGTATGTATCTGTTGCAGACAAAATGGGTCGCATGGCAGGACGTTCTTTATTGGTCTTGGGCGACCATATAGATGGGCTAATCTTGAGCTTTTCTTGCAGACGGAATCTGCTATTTCCTTGGGAAGGATTCTTCTGACAACCGATTCAAGGTGCTTTTCTTTCGCTAATAAAGGGTGGTAGTATTTTGGAGGTATTCCTCTCGTCGGGGGTCTCTCTAATACGATTGGCGTAAATTTGGTTTCGTCGTTGATCGATGCTTCACAAAGCAGACAAACATAATCGGACAAGTTTATCCATGACAACGACGTCTGAACGCTTGTCCGGTTTAGTGATCACTATGTCATCCCGTTTCTTGAGTTTGTTGAGAGATTTCAGCAGCGTGCCAGGTGATTTGGGTCCTTTTCATTCGATGTAGCTGAGCGCGATCGAGCGAAGGGTCGCTGCGGCTAAACCCTTTTGAAAACCCGAATCAGGACATAAAAATCTAATTTGATTGGACAGAAACGTGAACCACCTGAGAGAGCATACCATAGTGGGCTAAGAAAGCTGCTCAATTGGAGGGATGCCAGTCTCTCAAACACAGAAAGTTCTCTTAAATATTTCCAGATTGTCAAAAGTGTATGATGTCTTTCTGTTTCAACCAATATCACTCGAATTTGGTAAACGTACAGTCGATGCTTGGACACCCCTATGACTTCAACTTTTTATTCATTCGATTTTAAATATACATTCCGATGTAGTCCTCTGCTAATGTGGAAGATCGGGTAATTAAAAACAGCCTGGTAGAAAATGATGTAAAAATTAATAATATTAGAATGATATGTGTATGTACACATGTACCCTAATAGGAAGGAAAGGCAAAAACCATACCAGGAACAGTAGCACAAACCTGGAAAAAGGAATTTGCATTTGATCCTACATCCCTTAAGTGTAGGAAAGACTGACTCATTTTGTAATCTGATTATAAAATTATAGTCAAATTAATTAAACGTGTGCGTGTGTGTGCGTGTGTGTGTGTGCATGTTATGTGGGTTTTGAATGCCTATTAATCTTCAAACCTGAAGCTTCTTGAACTCTTCCTGTTCTTGATGTTGTTGTTCTTCAAATTCTCTTCTTTGTTCACTTTCTAAAGCTTGGGCTAACATGTGATCATCCCACTCACATGGTTGGTTTTCAAGTCGTTCCATCTCCTATAAAGCACAAAATCAAATTTGAAAATGTAAGTCTCTACAAAACAAAAAAGGTTTAAGTGTCAACAGTTTCTGGAACTTAACACTGTATGCACATCAGTTGATACGTTTGCCAATAACATACAATAAATAGTTAAAAAAAAAATACAACAGAATGCACTATAGCCCCAATAACAAAAGACCTATTAACAGGTTAAGCTATTTTTCCAAAGAATAAGCAATGAGTAAAATATATTATTTTTAAGCAATAGAGGACTTTTTCCGTGTTTACATAGGCTCGTGTAAACACGAGGAGGGGTTGGGAGAATTCGAGACTGTTATGCAAACCCGAGATGCAGTCAAGGGTTTGCATAACTGTCGAGAATTCTCCCAACCCCTCGAGCATTTACATGAGGCTATGTAAACACGGAAAAAAGTCCTCTATTGCTTTTACAAAATATTTCTCAAAAATAATTCGACAAATGAAGGAAAATGCTGTTTGTTTTACTTCTTGATTGAAACAGGTTTTCCTGATACACACTCATATTTTCTACCAGCCAATCAAAACGCGCATTTGACAACACAACCAATCAAAATTTGTGTTATGTCACAACCGCGTTTACATACGCTCATCTAAACACACCTCTTGACCAATGAGAGTGCACGTACTATCCTAATTATTTTATAAATATATACATTGATTAATAGTCCTGAGTGGGTCTGGAGTTGACAGCCTTTATTTCGTACTATAAATAATTAAAGGAAACATAAAGTATGTTACTTTATTTCATCACAAATAAACCTGTCTTAAAGCACTACGCCACAATCTATAGTGTGAAGACCTCCTCTTAACCTGTTTTTCAAATTCATGTGCCAGTGCTTGATCATTATGTGAATAGACCAATGGCTCATCATACTGTTCCTGTTGCTGCTGAAATGTTACACTTGATAGAAGGTTGTTTCCTGTTGTACTGGTGATGTCTTCATCTTCCAAAGTGTGTCCAAATATGTGATCATCCCAATCTGATGTAGAAACTAAAACAATAAAAACATGCCTACAGTATCTGCATTTTGTAAATGCCAAGTCATTATGATTACTGACTCGACTGTGACTACCACGATGGTCAGTTGAGTAAGAAAGAAGTAAGGTTGGAGATGAAGATTTGACCTTCAAATTACTATGTTGCCAAGGGCAGCATACCATGTTTTCAATGGTAACTTTTCGGATTTTGAGGTCATTCAATGACAGAGCAACCACTACCTTGATGGGCAAACCCAAAACATCCTGCACAAAATTACTTTACAGTGTATATTTCATTCAATACTGCCTAACTGAGAGAAATAATGTGTCGAGGCTTTGTTTTGAGGCCAGAAAGGCATCACACCTCTGCCAATTTTGGTGCTCCTTACCTCTGAATAACGTCAAAATCTGAAAAGCTACATTGTACCATGGGAAACATAGCAAGTTACCCTTGAAAACATGGCAATTTGATTGCCAGAACTTTACCACCAAACTTCCGGTGTGCCTTACTCAACTAGGAATCCTAGTAATAATTACTATTATATGTCCTCAATCTTAATTCTGGATAAATCTGAGAACACAAGTTTTTTGTTTGTTGTTTGAGATATACAATTGTAGGGTTTTCAGGGCAATGTAACAAATTCTGCACTTTTTAAGGTTGAAAGTAATAATTATATGTTATTTCGTTACCAAAGGAATGCTCAAAGCAAGTTATAATGTAATTAATGGTTTAATTATCTACCATCATATTCTTATTAGTTCATCACACTGTAGTGTAAAGGATGGCCACTTTATACGGAAAAACCACATTTTTAACCCTTTAACACCCGATGGCCACTTTAGAGATTTTACTCAGTCTAACGCCAGACGATTTTACTCGTCACTGGGGTAGCCCTTGGGGCTGAAAGGGTTAAAGCAGTTTTTAAATTACTGAATATTAAATTAAGAGAAAATTATGAAAGGTCTTTATTTCTTATTCATTTTATTCGTACAAGGTACTTTTTTTTCATACTAACTAAAAAAATTCCCTCAACCTTCTTTATGTTAAATGTCAAGTAGTGAAAAGGTACATGTACCTTTGACCCAGTGAAATAAGCTTAATCTTCAGTAAGAGATGAGATTTATAAGAAGCAGCATGGCTGAGCAGGTTAGAGCTTCAGTGTCTGGATTCTCAAGTCCCTGAGCCTAGCAACTAGCATGAGTTGTTATCTATAGCTCTGAGTTCAAGTCTTTGACCATGCTTGAATGTGATCCACTACCTCCCCACCAGTTATGTTTCTAAACTCGTTAAGTTCATCTGCTGCTTGTTTTACTGTCCATGAAAGGCTCCTCAAGAGGAGTACCCATTTAAGTTAATTTTCTTTAATAGTCTTACAAGGAATAAATTCTGCACCAGTAACCACAGATTGACCCTCTAAACAGGACTGTTTGGCTCTGTCATCTGCAAGAATTAAAACAGCCTTGACCACTCAACATGAATACTTAATTTTACAAAAAATATCGCGATGATTAAGACTTTAATGTTTGCTTTCATTTTTCATTCAGTTAAATTTGTCAACAACGAGATGCAGACATAATTAGCTGAATATCAGTTACAGTCATATGCGTTAAGTTTATTTGTTGATGTCATTTTTAATCATCTAATTTAAAGGTGGTGGTCAAATATTTTGTCAGAAAACTTCAAGCTAAGTTCTTAAATGTCTGTCAAAGGGAAAAAGCATTATTGTGAATATATAATTTAAAGAGTCGTTGAAGTAAAATATTTATGGGAAGCCATTTCACGAGGAAAAAAGAAGGCAGAAATTTGCGTCTTTTTAGAATACCAAAATACAAAGGGAGTTTGTACATTACCTATCTGCTGACATTTTCCATAGTTGCACGATCGAAAATCGGTAGAATTAGAAATACCGGAAACTGCAATAAAAGGATAAAAGATCACCACCGGAATTGTCTAAGACTCTCGCCAGGATAAATCGATCTAGCTGTGGGACCTGCTAGAGGCTTTTAATAAACTCATTGAAATTTTCCAAGTAGAGTTTGCGATTTTGTTATCCTTTACGATACCTTCTAGCTCATCAAATCCGTTGCTTTCCTCAGATGTGGAGGGCTGAGTAAAGTGGTCTTCCACGTGAATAGCGATGTCCTCTTTCGACACAGATGTCCCGCACACAGGGCAGATCGACAAGGACGGGGGAAAATCGATGTCATGGCGATATAGGTCATCCCGCCGTCTTTTCATATCAACTGACGCACCTTTCGATCACAGAAACATCACTGAAAGCGTATGGAAATCATGCTTAGTTCAGTTGATGTTTGAAGACAGAAAAGTTCCAAGAAAGTTCATTACAATGAAAAGGGTTCAGTTTGCCACCAGTCAAAAGTCACCAGGCGTTACGATCAAATTGAACATCATAACGAGACAGTACCAGTGCCATGCACTTGTCAATGTCTTGCTAGGAGAGTAAGTGGGGGAGGGGGGGGGGGGGAGAAGGGAGTACAACACCAGGGAATTTTGACATTTGTTGT
>BLFK01000096.1:473927-493927 GCA_014634185.1 Astreopora myriophthalma | reverse complement strand
TTTGTCAAAGGTACTGTACCTATGTTATCTTTTCTCATAAAGATGGTTGTATGTTCTGTTCTGTAGAGTTGTCGAATTTGCTTCCAAGGAAGACATGAAGAATGCATTGAAGAAACTTGATGACACTGAGTTGAATGGCAGACGCATCCGACTTAAAATAGTAAGAAAGGCATTATTTACATTTTACAGAGTTGAGACTTAAAAGACTTCCAAGACTTTATGGATTGTCAACTAGACATGTTTACACAATAACCTGGCACCACAGGTGGCATAGCTAATCTGAATAGGGCAGGGGAGTAATAGGAGGAAGGAACTGCTAAAATACAAGTATGAGAAGAAAATCTATGAGAGGTGAAAAAGTCAGATTGACTTGATAGTACGAAGGAAAAAGAAGAAACATTTAAGGCCTTCATTTACAGGCACTAACAAAATAAACGAAAATAAACAGAACAAATATGATTTGACTTAAGATTATTATAGATTCTAAATCCATGTACACGTACGATTCTTGAAATTCTGAAATGATTATTTGGCAATGTTTGAATTTTCTTTTTGAATATGACTTAAGGGAGCATCCGGAGTTTAGCTGGTGTCTCAGTCCAAAGTCTTGCCCACGTCTTGAAAATGAATTAGTTTTTATTCCAAATGTCCATGTTTGTATGTAAAAATTCTGAGAGACTGTGAATCGTGTATTGTAGGGAAGTGTTTTCGCAGGGAGCAGTAAGTTTTGTTAAAATCTGTAAGGACAAGATCATTACTGACATGATGCATTCGTGAAGATTGGAATTGCATGATCACGGCTGTCAGCAAATTGCATAAAACGAAGAGTGCGTTTTTGCAAAGAATCGTGGGATGTACTTGTGGTCAGTAAGCAGCTATTGCAACAGCCGACGCGATTCTCAGAAAACAATAGAAGCATTCAAAGAAACAATTAAGCCTAACCCCCAAAATAATAGAGCTGCGTCCTAACCAGATCCAGTGAAATTAGAGGTTGTAAACACCTGCATGGTATCTTTACTTGACGTGAATGATACCACTGAAGTCGCAGTGTTTAGCGTATCACTAATCAGTGGCACTAAATGGCATCTGACATAAATATGAATTCCGAGAAAGCAATTCTTAAGTAGCGTTTTCTTTTGAAGGAAGTCTGATATTGAGTGATATAATTGAACATCTTTATTTCCCATTTATGTTTCTCTCCTTCTTGTTTTCAAACAGGAAAAGGTAAAATCTTCCTCGCGGCGTTCGCGTAGCCGCAGCAGATCTAGATCCCCTAAACGCAGAAAGAGGTATGGGCGTCGTCATAGACCTATTTGATTTGTTTTGTTTTGTTTGTTTTTTAATCAGAAGAAATGGTCCACTGGCGTTAGCCAGAGTAAAACCTGTTACGTGAAGCTGTCAGTGCTTGGCTCCACTTGCCTTGTGCTACATGCTTTAGGGCCGATTTACACGGTACGACTTTGTCGCATGCGACAAGCTTACGACAGGCCTACGGCACGAATTGTTTCGTGTAAATCAAGCCTACAACTCGCTTACGACTGTCGTGCACGTCACAAAAAATGTCGCAGGATTGTAAAACATGCTTAAAACTATACGACAATCGTAAGCACAGTCTGTGTTCGATAGCGGGAGTTGTACGCGGTTTTTTTACATGACGCGAGCAGCGCACGCAGAAGAAATCTCATACGACAGTTGTTAGCAAAAGTCCTACCGTGTAAATCGGCCCTTAGTGTTGTACATGCGTTATGTTTACGTTCGCGGCAAAACGTTCTTATCCGTGACCATTCTCATCTTTTGTTGAACCAGAAGCCACTCTCGTTCCCGTAGCCGCTCCAAGTCTCGATCCAAATCCCCCAAGAAGCGCCATCGTTCTTCGTCGCGTTCACGATCGCGCTCCAAGTCCCGCAAATCCAGGTCGCAATCCAAAGAAAAGGAGCGATCGCGATCCAAATCTGCAGAGGAAGAAGAGAAGGAGTCACCGGCCAAGAGTCCCGACAAGGAAGATCTGGATGAAGAAGGTGATGGGGATGCCGAGGCGGATGCCGAAGCGGAGGCGGAGGCAGACGCTGACGCTGAGGCCGAGGCAGACGGCGATGAAAAAGAAGGCAGCCCCGAGTTAGCCAACGGAGATGAGGAAAACGGAGACGTTGATCAAGAACTCGAGGTGGAGGATGAAGTGGAGGAGGACTGAATGATTTACTTGGAATCGAGGTCATAGTGGCTTTCGTTTCAGCTTCAGGACCGAGTTGCTTGTTGCCGAAGTTTATAACTCATTTTCTTGGGCTCTTTTTTACGCCTGGTTATCAACTGAGAAGTTTAGCTCTATTTTCTCAACCGTTCACTCGTTTCCGGGTTCCCGTGTATAGCAACGGTAGCAATTTTTTTAGTTCCTGGTGTAACCTTAACTTCAATCTTTCGTCTCTCGACGCAAAACCGCTTTTATCCTAGGCAGACGTCCGGAACTGGAAGGATCTGTTCAAAATTTAGCCAGGGTTAGTGTTAATCGGACTTCAAACTGTGGGGCCCTGGTGGTCCAATAAGGAAAGTTGGAAGACAACGTTTAAAGTTCTTCCTCAATCAGGCAAACCTTGTTTACTAAAGTCCTATGAGCAAGTGATTTCATGGCCAATTAGCAAGAATCAGTTTGCAAACGGATGTAGCCAGAACTGTTATGAATTGCGCTGCAAGTGTTTCGTTAATGTTGCGTAAAATTCATATCACTCGTTTCTTATGAATGCAATGTGCGCGCTGAGTGTTAACAGCTACTAGTCTAGGTAGGCTTCGTTGTCGAGAGCTCAGCATTTTACTCAGGGAAGCGAACTTTGTTTGCCACTCCGTTCGCAATGTGTTTTGTTGTAACGAAGGTGCGTAATTGAATTATCTTAACGAAATTTCTTTCCAGGATTTTTTCAAAGGCAAATCAATCTAAGATTCAATTGGAAGTATTTATAGTGTAATTTTTTTTTCGTTTGACCTTTCCTCTAAAGCAGTGCTTGTATATATTTGGTGCGAAACGTGCCTCGTGTTTCCGTAGTTTACCCATTTCCTTCATGAATTTTAGCTTTGTACAAAAGTAAAGAAGTTACGTGTGCGTGCTTGAGATTCCCCTTTCCCGTCGAACGCGTGCCTCGCAAGCTACACATTCCCCAGGGAGTCAAGAAATCGTGCAGTCATAGCCCGTGTGTTTGCACTCAACACTGCCGAACTGAACATTCATTTTTTATTACACGTTTCCTAAGTTTCGTTTATAACTTCTCTATCAACATTTGTGATCTCTTAATTCCCTTGGAAGTAACTTGGTGTACTTTTATCCAGTTCAAGTGTATATGGACTCGCTCCGACAGGGGGAGAGCTCTCGTTATTAGCAATTTACTTTTATTTTATAGTAACATTTCCTGGTTATCTTGGAAATAAACTGATATACTTTTAACTGGTTGCAAAACTTGCGCCCGTCTTGGGAGCCAATTAACCTCTATTTTAAATTAAAATTGTGTATCGGTGTGAAAGTTTGTCAGCCGCTAATATCTTTCACTTGTAATGTGAAGACCTCAACTGTTTCACGAGATTTCTAACGAAATTTGGCACGGTCGTTGAACCCGGTGTGGGGAGCTATATCCTGGATGCCAGAAGTTCTGATCCTTGTACCACTAGAGCCTTGAAAAGGCGACAACATTTTGAAAGTCGCTAGCGCTTCTCTCGGTACACAATGTAATCGTAAGAAGTTGGGCTGTGAACGAATTAACCTCCGGCAGCCATTGTAGGGAAGATTTCTCTGTAATTCGTTTTATTTTTAAATCCAAGATTGACAATGGATAGGTTGTATTCTAAGAGAAGAATATATTTGGATAAATAACTGATGAACAAATTAAATATAAATAAACAAATACTTTATTCATTATTAAGAGACAGAGATACCCCCCTTATCGATAAAGTTTTCCAGCTGGAATCAACTGCACGTTGGTTTTTACTGAGGGAGGAAAACCGAAGTACCACGGTGGGGGTTGGGGGAAAGGAAACCCGCGGAGCACGGTCGACTGAATAAATATAAACTCAACCCACTTCAAGCGTCACCTCCAGAAGTTGAACCCCGGGTAATGTGGTTGGGGGACGTGTGCTGTCGGCGCTGCTCTAGCCTGCGTGGCCGGCGTAATCGAGGAAGGGGAGCGAGGGGGATTCTAGCGCTGCTCCGACCTCCAACCTACTTTTAGAGTGAACGGAAGATTTCGACGTCCGGTCCACTTAGAAGTGGACAAATCGAATAAACACCGGCGTGCTTTTGGTTTGTTGACTCTGAACGTACATAGCAGGGCATGTTAAGATGGGGCTGGGCGGGCTTCCCTCCTCTCCTGAGGGTGGTAAAGGGTATTTTCGTGACTCGTGATCGGCCCTTTTTTTTTTCCGTGAAATGTGAAATGGCTAATTTTTTCCTCGCGAATCGTGATTTCCATAGTAACCGTGAAGCGTGATTTTGCAAAATCATTTTCCGTGAAACGAGAAATACATGTTTAATTCGCCGTGAACCGTGATTTTCATTGTGTCTTCGTTTTCGTGAATTGTGAAAGGACCGTTTTATTTTCCGTGAAACGTGATCTAGACCCCCCCTTCACCACCCTCTCTCCTGTGACAACTGGCATTTCTCGCGGAAATCTTTCATCGTAGAGGCCGGGTTATACCCGGGCAATATGTTCTGGTGTGAATTTGATACGATACTAGGGAGGCGGTTTCTGGTCCGGTCAAGTATGGCGTTGATCTGCTCTAAAAGCCGCCTGTTTTTCTCACGTTGCGAAGCTCTTTGAGTCGGCCATCAGCCAACACGAGCCAATGCTTTCAGGCCGCGGATATAAACGACCCTACCCGCGCACGCGAGGAAAACAATTCTGCCAACCAAGAGTAGAAATCTGGGCTTATGGCGGCTAAGTTCCTTGCGTCAATCTTTGGTTGCCTGTAAGTTCAGAATGACTTCATTACGAGCATTGAACGATGCTGTTAGGAAATCGATGAGGATGAGACTTTTTTTAAAAGAGGATTAACTATAAACAGAAAGCGGCACAAGATTGTATGTCTCAGTGACAACGGATATTAATAAAAAAATATAGCATTTCCGATCCAATTTTTTCGCAAGTATTCTTGAAATGAAAGTCGGAAGTTACGCACAGTTATGTACGATGATGCAACTGGACAAAAATTCATCCTTTAACCTGCAAGACTCAGCTTTGCCGCGTGAAGCGTTCTTCACCATTGGTATTTTTAAATACCATAAGTCACTTGGCCTGAATCAAATACTGTTTTCTTTAAAAATGTTTTGCCATCCGATAAAATCGTGAGTTTGATAACAATCATTTCTCAACATAGCATAGTACCTCCATTGACCGAACCAGAAATGTTTTGTTTTACCGGATATGTTTGCCATCAGATAGAAATTAAGGGTTATCTCGAATTCGAGTCCGGTGGTATCTCGGAAACTTACACCTTAACGCATCGAGTTGTGACTGCCAAGCAGTCAACTGCTGTTGAAGACTTTTGAAAACCACACTGAGACGTTTACTTTATGGTTTCCCCGTGCAAGTAAAGGAAATATGGAAATGTCTCAACCAGTTCATTAAAGAGGTTTAGTTTAATACGTGAGCTTTCGCTGTTATATCTGCATGACGTCATACGATGCAAATGAACGACCGCCATCGCATGAAACGTTGTAACTTTTAAGTCTGAAACAATTTCCACAATGACAAAAGCTAAAATGGAAGCTGAACAAAGTTATACATTCTCTGCCGTATTTTTTGAGTTATTCAGATTGGAATGTTAGGGTTTTGAATTTTACTTGTTTGACATGACAAGACCGTGGGTTTGATACGTAATCAAGCTGATAAAATAAAACCCATTGAATTGACAACTTTCACTGAGGAAACTTCCCAAAGCGTATCAAACTACAATAGTCTATTAAGGAAATACTATAAAACTGCATTTAATATGGCGACGAGGGTGAAACACAATCAAGAGGCCTTCCCGATGACATCATGTTTTATGTGTTAATTTAATGACGTGGTATGCATCGTACATCCCATAGCTTGTAGACAGACTTTTATATGCCACCCCGTGACATGAACAAAAGTGACTTTCTCATTGCATGATCTCTGCATTCAACGACATCCGGAAGAAAGGGGAAGGTGTGAACGTTGAGTGGTCACGGTTGACAAGACAGTTGAAACTCCTACAGAGTCTGAAAATTATCCAATATGATACTCCGCGGAACCACACGAAAATCTAGGTGCTCACGTATATAAAGGCTTTCCACCGTTTTGAGAATATCCAGAATTTCAATCACGATTAACTGCGGTGTCTGACCAACTTTAGTTGTAACTGTAGCTTTCATCGACAAAGTTCGATTTACATAATCCGAATAAATAGCATTGCTGCGAAAGATAGGAACATGGAAGCGAGTCGTGTGATACGAACATTGTTTTTATTCCCAACGATTAGCGTTTGTTTAAAACAACGTTTCGTCATTGGGCTAGGACTAAGGCGTGTCTTTTTCAATATTTGCTTCATGGAAAGTACCGCTAGATCGACTCGACCAGTAGTTAAAATTCTAATGGCTTAATATGGATTTCCCACTAATATAAACGCTTTAAAATAACTTCTCGCAATTCAACCCTCCCCCGCAATGAACTTTTTGCAGCTAGTGACGTTTCTATTCGTGTGTGCCATGAGCCAATCACACGCCCAGATTCTTTGATCGGTGTGATTATGCATTCTTGCAATCGTTGACGGTGGTTGTGGATATACGTCCGGTGATGGAGATTCTTTGAAATCAAACAGTCTCGTCAGTGTGTAAATGCGTGTTGTTTTTCGAATCGAGTCAGATTATCCTTCAACAATTCAAAAAAATCCTCGTTGATGATATAGAATCACTCCCAAATGCCAGCAAACATGGACGGCATTCGAGCGAAGGAAGAGGAACGCGAATACTTGCGAAAGTTGATTGCCGAATGGAACGCAAGCCGAATGGATCTCTTCGAGATTAGCGAGCCTAGCGAAGTAAGCTTATGGTTTCATACCCACTAGCTGTTAAACACTGCACTTTAGTGAGTTAATACAAGTCAACTGGCCTATCACGAGGATACCTCACTAGGACTGATGGCTTGCCCGTAAACACATTTTATCGTGTTTCATTTGCAGGACTTAGAGTACCGCGGGGTTATGAGGTTTTTCTTCCAAGATGCAGGAGCGAAGATGGCCACCAAGTGCGTTCGTGTTACTAGCATCGAAACAGTAGATGATGTAACGAATGTCCTGGTGGAGAAGTTTCGTCCCGATATGAAGATGCTGTCTAATCCAAGCTACTCGCTCTACGAAGTTCATCCGAACGGAGGTAAGAAGCTGGCGGAGGCCGATCGAATTGAATTTTCACCTTCGAATATGTCCCGCTTTGACCAGTTTTTTTAAACAAATGGTAGAACTGTTATGTATTCAGTGGTTGTCGTAACTTGGATTTTCGATGTTTAGCCCACAATATATCGCTTTCACTTAATTTACACGACACAGTAAAGTAACTTCTAAAAGATTGTTCATCGGATATAGGTTGTAAATTACAACTGCCAATTTGCAAGCACCAGTGAGTATGTCTAGCACCATCGAATGCATTGCGGTAATTTTGTGGATGCAATCGAGAAGAGTTTGAGCTCAGGTCGACAGGAGAGAATCTCAAGAACGCCCAGCTTGGCGATAGATGTAATGTTATCACCTAAATGTACACTTCTTGACGACACGGGAAGGTTAAAGTTCTGGTGTTTCATCCGTCAGATGTTCGTTAGGAATCGTTAGAGCCCTTTCGATCCTTTCGATTGCGTCTTTTTGATGAAAAGTTAATAGAGGTCTTGGGCATACTTCAGTCGAACGTCACATTGTTTCTTTTGAAAGTTTTCCCATGGGTTTTTGTTTCCTTTATCTGAAAAATCTACAGTTGGAACGTTGAAATCCCTTCTTACTCAAGCTAAAGTAGAATTTCCGTTGAAGAGATGTCTGGCATTCTTTGTTTAGACGATCGTGTGTTCTAAGGTTTCTAAGCTTGTCCGTTTGAAATTAGGCAATTTCCTGAAGCCGTTGTCGATCAGGGTATCTTTCTGTTATAGTCGTAAAGTTTGTTCGTGCCAAACTCATTCGTTCGTGAGGTGCATGGATCATGCTATTACGGTTTTTAATATCAGTAATATCAACATGACTCACAAAACAACGATTAGTAACAAATAAATGTTCAAAACTACGCACATGTTTTTTTAGTGTCCCCTGTCAAGGATCAGGGGCAATTCTTTTTTAATTGACCAAGAATCACCGTTTCAAAAAATGGGGAAAAATTATCATTACATGTATATTGTTTTGTCAGCAAGTAGAAAACAGGTTAATAAATCTCACTTGAGGCTCGCACATACACAGTCACTTGGAGGCAATTAGTCTGGTTGGGTGTTGAGCACACACTTCAACCTAACTGGATTCACTGGATTAGCCTTGTATCTCAACTGCTGTTTGCATTTGTTTGGACTTCTAGCCTTGTCAGTTCTAAACTGAAAAGCATTTAATAGTTATTAATAGTGGCTCATGAATGTTCTTATTGAAAAGGAGCTTGCTGGTTATATTAAGTTAGAGTCTGAAACTTTAGGTGCATTCTTTTTTACTATTTCTGAAAAGAAATACAAAGAACATTTGTTTATGATCTTACTTTGGGACCTATTCCTTTTTTGGCATGAATGGAACAGCACTCTGTTCATTTTGCCCCTTATAGCAAAATATGTGCATCCCTTTGGGGGGGATTGACAAGAAACGTTTTAAGTAAATTTTGATCCAGGCAATTCACTGCATTTGTTCTCAGGGCACCTGTACTGAATTGTGCTTTTAGAATACACATTCTTTTGGAAAACCTTATTCCACTTCTTTGCATATTTCTAAGCCAGAAGAGGAATAAACAGTGAAGATTTGAACCCAAGATTGTCATGAGCTATATGTTTTGTTGCAGTTTTGAAGACATAATTTTCATCTGCCAACCACTGATCAAATGATGTTATGATCATTCTATTTAACTGCAGTTGACCTGTGTACTTTTCGTGAACTGAGCAAATGAATGACTTTCGTTTAAGTGATATCCTCTTTAACATCCTTTCCGTTTTCTCTGCAGACTCAAGGAAACTGGCAAAGGAGGAGAGACCTTTAGTTGTTCAACTTTCCTGGCTGAAGGATGACAGAGAGGGACGCTTTCTGTTGAAAAGTGATTCTGAAGCACTTATAACTACAAATGTGTTTAATGGGGAGAATGACCCAGGCCAGAGTTTCAAAAGGCGATTGTCAAAGAGGGAAAAGAAAGAACTCAAAAAGAAAAAAGAGGAAGAAGCCAAAAGAGCTAAAATAATGGGTCCATCTTCTCCAACGAAAACTAGTGATGACTCTGCAATTGCTCAAACACTGTACAATGAACTCCCTGAAACTAGTTTCACAAGGAGCATTTCAAATCCTGAGATTGTCATGAAAATGCGTCGGCAGCGAAAGCTGGAGCGCAAGCTACAGGAATTCCAGAGTAGTGAAGGAGCGGCAGATAGTGGGGGGACATTGAAAATCTTTGCAGAAACGTTGAAACCTGAGATACCATACAAGACTCTTCTTGTTTCAATGCGTGATCCAACAACTCATATTGTGAAAGAGGCATTGGAGAAGTACCAAATGGAAAAAGAAAATCCTGAAGAATATTGTCTTGTTATGGTAAATATACCACCTGAGGGCCCCAATGGAACCAATACACTTGGAAAAGAGAGAGTTGTTCATGATGAGGACAACCCACTAGCCATCGCTGCCACGTGGCCCAAGAACCAAGGACATGTTGTGTTCCATTTGCGTCGAAGGGCAAACTTGCCGCAGTACAGAAAGCAAAAGAGGCGGTCAAAATCCCCGTCAAGGGCACCCCAGGATAAAACACCAGAAATAGGAATTGGAGAAAGACTGGCAAATTCATTCCCTGAGCATCTACTCCCATATTTGAAGGAGTTGTCATCTGATGGTCGTGAACTGGACTACAGGGCAAACACACACAGACTACCAATGGAGGTAACTGAGGTCGGTAGTGAGAAATCCATGTCTTCTGGAGGGAGTTATCTGGAGCTATTTTCACCTCACATCCTACCACGGCACTGTGTGATAACCAATATGGATGGAATTGTGTCGGTTACACCCACTACTGGTGATGCTGAAGTTTATGTGGATGGAAAGAGAATTTATGAGTCAACCAGGCTTAATCATGGTAGCACAGTAAAGTTTGGAAGACTCCATACTTTTAAGTTTGGGGACCCAGCATATGAAGAGAGTGCAAAAGGCCCTAGTTCACCCGGTATAGATGGTGGGAGTGTTAGCAGTGATAATGATTCACAAAAGAGAAGAGATTTTAATTACAGGTACTAATTGTTAAAACATGTAATGACTACCTGGTATGACAGCTAAGGGTATTTTAAATGTAACAATGGGCTTTGATTATTTATTGAGCCGATTTGGAAGTGTGGTAATAAAGGGACCAGAAAAGGGTAGTTAGATAAGGGAAGTCAGGGCTTGAAATTGTGACTGATACGAGTGCCAATGTGCCTAACAATTCCTTGTTGGCAACTACAAATTCTGGGCTAGTCGCCACACCTTGGTGACTAGATTTTTGTGTGATTTAGATTAAAAATTAAACAGGTCAAGTCCAAAAGTAAATTACCTTGTCTAGTTTTACTTTCATCTTGAGAAAAAAAAAAGCAAACTTTTATAAACAAAGTACGTCTGTTTTGCCTTTTGACATTACCCTTTCCCCTTTTTACTGCAGGTGGAGAAGTTTAAGTAGGTACTTCATGTGTCACACATTATAGTAAATCCAATTTAATTTACTTTTATTACATACATATGACCTTGCACAGGAAAACGTATGTTAATGCTTATCTGTTAAACGGGTTAAAAACGGACGGATAGCTAATGGATGGTTAACGGCCTCCAAAGCGTTTTAACGTTTTGCTCTAACGTTCTAACGGATAATAAGCAATGCCTAACGGATTGTGAAAGTGTTTGAATGGTTGCACAATCTGTTCTAACGGATAGCTTGAGCCGTTAAACGGTTGAGCAAAAAATCTAACGGATGCTGTAAAGGCGTTAAACAGTTTGCGTAACGGCCACCTGAAAGCGTTTAACAGTGGAGTTATGACGAAAACGCAGCCGATGGCGAAAACAATACAGTAATGATTTACAATTAGAGGCAAAACCCGAGACGAAACGATCGAAGGAAACGAGTGAAGCAACTGAAACAAAACTCAAACCCAACACTGCCCACAGACCAAGGGTTGAATTCACGACTGACTAAAAAACGGCTTTTCTTAACCGAAAAAAGATCAAACCCAAGCGAGAAAATAATCAAGTTGCTCGTCGCTAGCTTATGAACTTGAGTCGCGACTCACTAATTCAAATTTTTCGAAGAGAAAAATATTTTCAGTGTTCTAAGAATCTGACTTCCAAGGTAAGTTAGCCAGATACTAAGTTACCCAGATATTCAAATTGAAGAGTACTGCTCCCTCCAAAAACTGTCGAGAACATGGACCACCTGTTTCGCCAAGAGTGCACCCACAGCCATCGAGCATGAACTTCTTTACTTTCATTTACTTGGTCAGGATTCTCCATTTCTTCTAGTTCAGCCATAGCGTCGTTCATTTGTCTTTTGATAAGCGAGTTTAGATGAATGATCACAACAATTTGCTGTTGTCATGGCAATAGGAAAATCCCAAAAATTTGCATTATTATTATTTTTTTAACGTGTGTTGCGTGACGACTCTCGACGACAATTCAGTCTTGTCAATACAAGAATGCAAGCGGATCAGAAGCCAGGTAGAAAGTGGTAGTTGACAGCCATTTTTTTATTTTATTTATTTATTTATTTTTTTAATGTGAGAATGTATCTCATTGCCTTTTATCAAGGGTCATGCTTGTATATGTTAAGTGTGGCAGAATTGACGAGAATTACCACTGCTCAGTCCACTTCATCTCACTTAAAGCCATGTGTGTTGTGAGGCTGTTGTGCATGTCTTTCACCTTTTGCATACATATTTGTTAAAAAAGAAAGAATTTTGACGCAGCATATTTGCTGTTTTCTAGGCCTGGACCAGGAGGAATGAACAGAGGATATGAACAGAACAATCATGAATCTGGAGTGTTTGAGACGACATTTGGTGTTGATGGTGAAGTGGAGACTTACACTAATGAGAAACTGGTCAGTACTGTCATTGAAATGATTCAGAGCATTATTAACCGTCTTGTATTTCTAGACTTCAGAGTTTCCACAAGTCTTGTGTTTTTACTAATAAAATCAACTTCAAAGTAGTCAAAAAATTATTAGAGATTCTTGGGCTGCCTCACAGTTAGATTTTGTTATTTTTAGCACCAGGATCAGCACCCTGTGATTATGAACAGTGCACCAGAGTCTCCAGGTGATGCTATGGGGGACAAACTTCCAGCAAGGTTGGAGTTCCGTGAATCTGGGGAAGACGCTTTCTTTGCTGCAGTCATCAGTGAGGTTAATGGAGACAGGGTTCACTTTAAACTTGCTCCAACATACACGCTTTACATGTGCTGCCGCTACCGGACCTCACCTGCTTATCGGGAGGAACTAACAAGACACCAACGCAGTGAGCGGTTAACTCACACTGTTCAGAAAATAGCCAACATGGTGCGCTCTACAGTTGAGGTAACTAAGTTGTCTTTTATTATTTTGTGATTCATAAATAATGTTGCTTATGCCCAGCTGTTTGTGGGCAAAAGTCAACACATGTAACTTTAACCTGGCAGTCAAAATAAAACCTAATAGTATTCTCTACTAGAATTTGCCAGGTGTTAGTTGCTTGACTATTTATTTCTACCTGTACCAAGGTGTAGAAATGATTTTTCCTAATGTGGAAGTAACCTAAATTGTTGAATCATTTAAATTTAGGAAAACAGTCAACTTCCAGGAAGCTTAGCATTTTGGTTGGCAAACTCATCAGAACTGCTGCATTTCCTAAAACAAGATGTTGATGTATCACCACTGTTGAAAGACAGCCAGCAAGTGCTCTTTCAGTCGGTTCAAATGGCCTTCAGACACCTTGTACAGTGCGTGGAACAGGAGCTGCGAACACAGATGTCAGCATTCGTGGACATCAGTGAGGATGCAGACATGGAGGACAGTGATGTGGAGTCAATGATGGATCCTGATGGCCCTGATAACATGGCTGGGGAGCGCAGTTTCAGATATGGCCCCTCTGGAAGGCCTATTGGGGGAGATAGCTGGCTTGGTACGTTCATGTAGTGTTTCACTGTACAGAAAAAATAATGTAGAAAAATAGATATGATTTAACAACTACAAATGAACTTCTTTGGAAGGGGCTGTGTGGTCCACATCAAAATGGAATTTAGAAAAATTAATATGTTTTGTAGGAGAAGAGTAAATCAGGTTTAGTTGGGGAAAACCTCTCAAAGCAAGCAAGAGAACCATTGAATAGAAATCAACTGTTATGTCCTTGTATAGAAATGCCATTTTCAACATTTGTGCAGCTGTTTCTGGCTACTCTTTTGTTCTTCTGTTTATTGAGATATTTGCTGTTATTTTGTAGCTGCAGTGTTTAATTAAGAAAGAACGAAGACCAACAGAAAACTCAACACCACTTGGGCATGCCAACCCCAAGAATTCATCGGGTTTTATTAGTGGGTGGCAGATTCCCTTGTAATTGTACTGTATGTTCTATCATGTCTTCTTATTTCCTCAAAGGTGGTCGAAGACGCCATGGCAAGCCCACCATATCAGACATCCTATTTACTTTGTCGTCTGCAATGTCATTATTGCGTCGCTGCCGAGTTAATGCAGCTCTTACCATCCAAGTGTTCTCGCAGTTGTTCCACTACATAAACATGTGGATATTCAACAAACTGGTTCTTCAGCCTCAGTTAGGGCTATGTACCAGGGACTGGGGATATAGACTGAAAAGAAGACTGGGGCGAGTGGATTCCTGGGCCGAGAAGCAGGGTCTTGAACTGGCAGCTGACTGTCACTTGTGTCGTGTAGTACAGGTGTGTAAATAAATCAATAACTAAATAACATAAATAAATACAGGTGTATTTTGAGGGCTAATGAAGCAAATGATACAAATATGAACATAACAGAGTTAAGAACCCCGAGTGGCAGGAGGTAGACAAGTTGGCTATTTACAAATGCAGCTAAGGAGTTGAACCATGGACTCCCCAGAACAACTTCAGTGAGTGGTCAAAGCGAGGATTGAACATGAGACCCCCATATTACTAGTTGGCACCCTAACCACTTGTCCAGGCTGACAAGCCATTGTGAAAATTCTAGCATCTCCTGTCAGAAGCAGTAATACTGCATCCAACAGTGTAACCCTGTATATTAGGCTCACTATGGTACCTGTTCGCGAGTGTACAACTGCATCTACTGGTAACTACAAAAAATGAATATGACCAGATTTATTATTTACTATTAATAAAGAATGTCTAAGTATGTTTTCAAAAGTAGGTTTATTACGTACACCGTATTCATAAATGGTGGACAATAAATTATTCTTTTGTCTTTTATACAAATTAGCCTACCAAGCCTTGTTAGCATGTGCTTAATTGAAAATAATTTTTGCTTCAAAACAAGGTTTGGAGGTATAATTTACATGAAGCGAAAAGAATGATAAATTGGGTGCCATTTCTTAATAAAGTCTATGGAATATTGTATTAGATAAGTTCACCGAAAAGCCATTCACACAGGCAAGTAATAATTCAATATCATTGTCATTGTTGTTGTGGTTGTTATTACTTAAAATGTGACTTGCTTTCTTTCTTCCTGTGTCAGGCTGCTCATTTGCTGCAGGCACCTAAAAATTCTCACAATGATCTTAACGACATCTCATCAGTTTGTTACAAGCTGAACTCAATGCAGCTTCGTGCATTACTGGAAAATTATCGTCCAGCACCTGATGAACTGGAAATTCCAAGGTATGTTTAATGCATTTGTGGTTGGGTCTTCATTTATTTCTGCAGTGATGGTACTTTTTAATTGTTACTGTCAAACTCATAGGAAAAAAAAATAAAGTATTTCTGGCATTCACTGTTTTGTTTTGTTCATAAAACGTAATAGATGATCTCTGCAATACTGGTGTTGTTGATGTTGTTGTTGTTTATTTATTTATTTATTTATTTATTTATTTATGTTTTAACAAATATTATAACTGATCCAACAGCTCAGTTGGGAGCAGGTCATTTTTTTTGTCTGTAATATAACCACTGAGGATGAATAAATTTATTTGGAAGAATATAATGTAGCTTCTCCAGTTGATTGTTTACAAGCTGTCTGACTAAACTACAACCAGTCACTACTGTTTGTGATTTGGCTCTGCAGGGATTTGATTGACGATGTTGTGGCAGTTGCTGAAAACACGGCAGATGAGCTCCTTCGTAACCAAGGACAAGAGGTGATGCTGGAAGAGGACCCTCAGCTTCAGCTCCAATTTTTGCTTCCTGAGGATAGGTACTCTGCTGAAGTAATCCGTGGAGTACCCTCTGGCCTGAGAGAGTTTTTGAAACCCCTAGAAGGCATTGGTAAGTTGTTGATGGCCTCTGCGATCCTCCAATTTAATTTTGACCAGTTACAAAGTAAATTAGCCTGCAGTCTTTGGGGCAATCAAGGGCTTGGCACTTTCTTGCTGCCATCTTATGTTAGGGACCAGGAAAAGTAGAAAGGAAGGGAGAAACAGTCCTCCCCCCTCCCCCCCCCCAAAAAAAAATGCATTATCTCAAATTTAATTTTCTTAAAATAAAATTTGTATTTTGTAATGGTATCATAGCCATCTGATGACCGTCTGCTGCTTCGAATTCATTTCAGGCCTTTGCCGGTTGACCATCCAGTCATCCTCTTCAGGCTTGTGGACTGTGTATCATATGAAGAACAACAAAGATGTGCTGACAGGTAAGAATTTGTACTTCTTGAATCAGTTTTTATCACTTCGGGTGAGCACATCTTAATCCTGAAATACCGGAACACTTGCTTATATTACGAGCCTTTGACCTCATTTTACGTTTTCCTCAGGTGGTGACCTCACTCCAAGATCACCTCAGGTAAATATTTTCAGTTCTCCTTTCATAAACAGTTAGCCTAAAAACCTAGTAAATAGCCTAGCTCAGTGGAGAATCTGGGTACGCATTTTTCTTTGCCCTACATTGTATGACCACAACTTGATGGTGTCCCATTGTTCTAGATTAGGGTGGTGATTGCAAAACAAATAAAATTTGAAGTGGTTGGTATTTTTCTCAAAACAGAAAGATTTTACTAAAAACAACTTCTAAATTACATCTTTGACAGACCGGCCAGATATTGTTTAATTAGATTTCCTTTTTCACCCCAGGCCCCTGAAATAGTTGACGTCTCTTTCTACAAAGGACAAGGAGGCATGGGACTTAGCATTGTAGCTGCAAAGGTGAGGAACTAGACTACAAGACAGTCCTTGCTTTGAACATCCGGCGAGAAAGGGTGTATATTGGAGGACAAAATCAGGGCAGTGTTCTGTCAGGGTAGCCTGACAGAACACAGCAAATCCTGTGCGTGTGTGTGAGGGCTCTCCCCAGTCTTATGCACCATCTTTGTGCTCGTTCCAGACCTTTCTGTATTGAAACCCCCTTCACCAACTTAAAAATACAACTGTTTTGGAGTTTGAATTACATGACACGGGTATTAGTACCATCGTCTTTTAACTTTGCTCAAGTATTTGTGCCCATATAATTATCCCCTTCAGGGAGCTGGACAAGACAAGCTTGGAATTTACATCAAACAGGTTGTGAAAGATGGACCAGCAGCCAAAGTAAGTATATCAGACTTGGGATCTCGTTATGCACTTGCAGTCAGTCACCTGCCTCAGATTTGTCGGGAGTGTGGCATGAGATTTTCAACAATTCACTAAAAGCATGGTAATGCACAACCAGAGCACTCATTGCATCTTTTAAGACAAGTCAGACTTTGGCATTCAAGCAGCAAAGATACCATGAGGTAAATTCCAGGGCTCTGGTGATTTTTCGGTGAATGATCAAAGGAAATCTGTTCACAGGGTATTAATTGCATCAACTTGACCTTAAACTCACAGGCTTAGTAAATTTGTAAACAGTTAAGAGGAAATAATTCAGTTTGAATAATATAGGATAATCAGTGGGCTGTGTCGTTTAGGATGGACGCTTGCAAGCTGGAGATCAGCTCTTAGCTGTAAACAGTGAAAGCCTGGTGGGCGTTCCACAGGAACGGTGAGTAACAACAACCTTTTACTAAACCAAACTTTCAAATTTATTGTACTGTTGAACTGTTTACACTGTTTACTAGTTAACTATACAACGATTACAACGAAAACCAAATGAAAACAATAATACATTACACCCCCCAAAAAAACATCTAAAATGTGTGCACAGTGACCAGAGTAGCCATTGGCTTTTGAGAGCTGATCACTGCCATGTTCAAGCTAGATGTGGCTACAAAAAAGTCAACATACAATACAAGTACACAATTATGTAGTAAGGGGGCTTTCATTTATTAGCGCATTGGGGGGGGTGGGGGGGGGGGCAAAATTACATGGAAGGTCCTTCATATAATTATTACCCAACCCCCCTTTGTGCCAATGGCAAACAATTACATAACATATTACTACTTTATCCAGCATTATACTTCAACCTCCACCTCTCTCCCTCATACATGTGACAGCCACCCAACTTATAAACAAAAGCAGAACTGCTCAGCCAGTTCGTCCAGTGCATTGATAATGTTGTATTAGAATGTTTTTGAATTTTAATGTGTGGCTTCATAACTCAATTGGTAGAGCATCGCACCGGTATCGCGGAGGTCACGGGTTCGAATCCCGTTGAAGCCCTGATTTTTTCAGGCTTCTCCTTTCCAATTGCTTAAATTGGAAAATTAACTGCAATGATCATTCTTCACTTTCATCTACAACCGCAGTTCACATATGAATTATTTCATATACACTTCACATCATTAGAATGTTTATATTCAACATTTTCAATTCAACAATCATCTTTATCCCTAGAAACAACAATTCAGCTTGCATACCATCACAAAAAGCACAATATATTGTATCTGCGGTCACTTTTAAAACCAGCCAACACATGGTGTGTATTTATAAAGCAATGCTGTATCACACAGGAAAAAAAGAGGAAAACCCCAAGCATGGGACTCATTCATGGGAAGAGCTTTGTATTTCCATGCCCGGACCATTGAGAGTTATTAAGGGTGCTTTCGATTGGAAAATCCGGATCTTCGGATTTCCAATCGAACACAAAATCCGAAAACGGATTTCGCCGCGGATTTCATTAATTGAAATCCTTCCCTGATATGGATTTCAATTAACAAAATCCGTCGCGAAATCCGTTTTCGGATTTTGTATTCCATTGGAAATCCGAAGATCCGGATTTTAAGATCTAAATCCGGATTTCCCCATCGAAAGCACCCTAAATAATTACAGTTAAACCAAGTCAAGCGTACCCCCAAGATGCCATTAATAACTGAAATATTTAAAATTTGAATGCACAAATATTTATAACATGACCGTTGTGAGAAATACAGGATGGAGTTAAAAGCAACAGTGGGCAACTTGAGTGGTTATAATAAATTAAATATCGCCAATTCGGAACACTGCATTAAATTTCCGTTATGAATGTTGAGTTTCAGTTTTATTTACAGTATTTAGACTCTCAAATCAGCGCTATTTTACTTTTATAGCAACTTCACTAGTCCACAACCACCTTGCTTCCAAGGGTCATGTTCCGAACTGAGCAATGCATTCAAATCTCAAATAATCTTTTCATTATTAGGGCCTAGGGCGTACGTTTGACCTGGTTTGACTGTAGAAGTATTTCCCATGCTGGAAAATTTGAACAGTTCCCATATTTCTATCAGGCCCGTAGGCAGTTTTTTTTTTTATTGTGGGAGGGTGCAATGCAACGAGGAGATGAGCATGAACCTCTAAGGGGACCGGGGGCATGCTCCCCGGGGAAATTTTGAAAATTAGGTTGTCTGAGACTGCATTCGTGTGTTTTGAAGACAGTATGATATGAAAACAGGTAGCCAAAAGCGAACTTAAAAACGTGGATATCACTTTTTTGGCACAGAGACCACTTTACGTAGGTATTTTACAGTTTTAGAGAATAATGTCACTATTTAAAAAGAACAAAAATAGAAATAAAGTTGAAAATCCGTATTATTCATTGGGTTCGCTGCAGCAAACCATGATGATCAGCACTGCTCATCATGATCTTTCAGTAGTGTGCCAAGCTCAAGCCTCCTTGGGTACTTCTTAGCAAACATTGCTGCATGTAACATGCAATGAGAAGCAATTTCTTTCGAGACATGATGTCTAGACATGGCCCAAAGAAACATTGAAATCGGTTAAAGTTCTAGTCATATATTGACTAAATTGTTAAAATCTCCGTCGCCGGCTGCTGATCAAACGTGGAATATATATATTTTTGCTTATTTATTTCATTTTTACTACACAAACAATGAACCAGAACAGAACTATACTATATTATATAACGGGGGCGGGGGGTGCACCCGTCACAGCCCCCTTCCCTACGGGCCTGTATATATATTTAAACTGTCCGAACTAGACAAATACATCAAGGGTCATACAATATCTGCATCACCACAAAGGTTGCAACGATGTGTTTGAATTATTGTAGGGAAAATATTGTTGAGTTCTACTGGCTTATGCTATTCTTGTAGCTCAGTTGTACACGTGATGACTAGTATTGAGTGGAAGCATATGTGGTAGGCTAAAAGACTTGCACCTTTGCTTCATTCAACTTTGAAGTCAGCAGAGTGTGAAGTGGGAAAGCCAACATATAGTTTCAAACACCCCCCTCCCCCTCAAAAGACTTCTCAATATGTGAAACCCCCTTTTTATACCTTTCCAAAATAAGTACCCCCC
>BLFK01000096.1:447339-472785 GCA_014634185.1 Astreopora myriophthalma | reverse complement strand
AGCCCACCTTAAAGTTACTACGAACTTGGGTAAATCCGGGGCTTAAAAGCGGGATATTACGTTATGCTTAAAGGGGTATTGTCATGAACGATTTGCGATCAGGCATTAGGTTGAACTGATTGAACTGTAAATCAGTAAGAATAAATTAATAATAAGAAGAACATCGAGCACATAAGCATGCTACGTCCTCTAATGGCAAACTTGCATTCTTCAGAACCCCAACAGAACCTCTCAGCAGTGGATAGTGAAGACCTTGTTCAAGCGTCGCCTACAATCTCAGAGCAGGAGATGCAGCGATCACCAGGGAGGTGGCTGCAGCAAGATCGGGGTCAGTCGCTCAGCAGATGGGGTGAGGATGACAGAGGGAGACGCTATCCGGATCAGTGGCAGGTAGACGAAGATAGGCGCAGGAGGGATGACGACGATGAGAGAAGGCGTCGAGCGGAGGAAGAACGGCGTTTAGAAGAAGAGCGGCTTAGAGCGGAGCGCGAGAGGCGATATCGAGAGGAAGAGGAAAGAAGGCTCGAGGATGAGCGGAAGCAGGCTGAGGAACAGAGGCGACTTGAAGAGGAGAGGAGGAAGCAAGAGGAGGAGAGACGGCTCGAAGAACAACGCAGGCGGGCCGAAGAACAGCGAAGGTTGGAGGAAGAACGAAGGCGAGCTGAAGAGCAGAAAAAACTGGAAGAAGAGCGCCGGCGTGAAGAAGAGCGGAGACTTGAGGAGCAACGTCTGTATGCAGAAGAACAACGAAGGATGGAAGAAGCTCGTGCTCTAGAAGAGAGACGGCTAGCTGAGGAGCAGCGACGACTAGATGAAGAACGCCGAAGAGAGGAAGAACGAAGAAAAGACGAACAGCGTCGGTTTGGCGAAGAGAGGCGTCGGCAAGAAGTGGAAAGGAAACGTGCCGAGGACGCGCTCAAGATGATTGGAGAGCAACAACGTCGTCAGAAGCCGCCAGTGCCACGTGCCCCGCCCCAGGCCATTCAGGTTGAAGCTGTCCGTCCTCCTTACCGAGTTCGCTTTGATGAATCCGAAAAAGACCGACAGGGGCCACCGCTAACTGTGAAAGTGGCAGAACCGGAAGTGGTAGCACAGAACCAAAACAAGTTTTCTGCCGCACCCTTATCACCAAATTCGTCGTCTCCTAGGAGGGGGTCTCCTAGGGAGGTAAGAATAAAAAAACATGTGCTTGCTAGAAGAAACTCGAGCGTTTACAGATTAGTTATATTGTTTGTTTGAATTGGAAACATCGGGTAAAATATACACGTCTTGCCGTGAAAAAGCGGAGGTATTGTATGTTAGATTTATCCGCGATACATTGCCGATTAGTCTTTCCTGATTTGAGCGACAGTTTTAGCACTGTGCTCTGATGGTGCTTTAGACAGATCTTCCATTGGTTGATGCTGCTTATAGGAGGCCACCGTGAAATAACTGAACGGATCATCATACCCTTGTGTGTGTAGTTTACTACTCAAGTAATAGTCCTGTAAGCTTATTAGCTCGGCGCATTTAATCTAATTGGTCCAACTGGTTCTCTTTCTGGTGTCCACAGGATAAGTCGCCGGATGAACCTCCGTCCAGCCCTATTCGCATAGACAGCCTCAATTCGCGCTTCGGCCGATATATAATGGTTACTCAGTCCCAGGCTGGCATAGGCGGTGCACCACCCGCGCGACCTGGAGAGAGCGAAGCAAACCGCAGAGACAACTGGAAACCGAGCGAAAAAGAGGAATTTTCTCGCTGGCAGCAAAGCGAAATAAAAATGGCAGAGGAAAGGGAAAGCACCTTAGAGCGAGGAGATCGACAAGAGAGAGAACAGCGGGAACAAGAGGCTTGGCGGTTCCACCTGGAAAAACAGCGGAGAGAGCACGACGGGCAGAATAGACGAGAGAAACAGGAACGAGATCCGAGATCAGAAGAGTGGGAGCGTGCACGCATGGAGCGTGAGAGGCAAGAGCGAGAGCGCGTGGAACGTGAGCGTCGCGACAGAGAACGTCAAGAACTCGAGCGCATGGAGCGCGAACGCGCAGACCGCGAACGTGAAGAACGCGAACGCATTGAAGAGGAGCGGATCATGAATCAGATGCAAAAAGAGGAAATGGACGAACAAAGGGAGCGAGAGGATCACCTAAAACAGCTGGAGGAAGAACAGGTACAGCTGCGAAACATGGAACAAGCGCGTCTTAGAGCGGGCCACAAAGGTAGTAAAGAATACCTGGATTTGATCGAGTCGCTGTCTGGTGATGAGGTCGAGCGCGAATTTCAGAAGCGTCTCGAGGAAGAAAGAAAGAGGAAGGAAGCGGCTGGTTATGAAGAGGTAATTTTTGAATGAAGAGGGGATTGCCAGTTGATTGTTGTTCAACCAAAACCAGAGAGCTTTTCTTCAGGTGCTCCGCTTTTCGCCTCTATTTAAAAACCGACATTTCCAAATTCCAGTTCGATTTGGAATGCACGGACACTTTATACGACTTCCTGGGAACTCCTTGCGGGTGCTTCCTGGGTAATTTACGCAGATAAACGCAGTTCTTTAGAACCTCTGATCCTGATTGTTATCCGTTTTTTTTGTGAACAAGAAAACGAAACGAAATTGATAACACCAGCAGCTAGGGTTTTCGGCCGAAAATAACTAAGCCTCCGTTCTGAGACGAATCTACAAAGTGTTTAATAAAGTTGTTATCGTTATCTCTACTTTCTCTGAATTTTGAACGGTAACGAAGATTATGTGCTCAACCAAGAACCGGGTTTTCATTGTGTTAAAGAAAGTTACCTATCCTGAATTTCACCGTTTTGATTTAATGTTGTTGCCATAGGAGCGGACCGCTGGGGGACTGGTGTCGGTAACACGTGTGGTGTACCACTCACCAGATAAAGAAGAAAGAATGGAGAGAGGACGAAAGATTGATTTGCTGTTGGATGAAACCATGCGACGAGAAAGGGAAAGGAAAGAGGCTGAGAGACGACGACAACAGAAAGATGAAGAGGAGGAGAGGCAAAGAGGGTATAATTAAATTATCTGTTACAGCGATAGCATGGTCTTCCTTTCACGCCATCACAATCATCATTGTTTTCTGTTATTCTTCCTCATTCATTGGAAGGTTGAGTTCTTTGTTATTTTTACATTGGCCGATCTCTAGCCTGTGTACGGCCACCGTAAAAGAAATCCCAGTTGCTTCATGTGGAGTAAAATTGGAAGACGAATATGTGTCTTTTGATGTAAACACAGTTGAATGTTGTTGTGTGTTTGTTTGTTTCACTAGTGAGAGACAACAGCGTAGGATTCAGCAGTTCGAAATGGACCGCGAGCAACAGAGAGAGAGTCAGCGGCGTTTACAAGAACAGCGCGAGAAGGAACAAGAGGAATGGCTAAGACAGCAGCGAGAAAAGCGAGACCAACAGAGAATTGAGCAGGAAAAATTGAGACTGGAGAAGAAGATGCAAGAAGAGGATGAACGTAATAGAAAACGTCAAGAGATTCAACGGCGCCGCGACCAGGAGGAACGACTGCGACGAGATTCCGAAAAACAGAAGCAGGAACAGGAGCGAATGATCGCTGAAGAACAACGCAACGTGGAGCTCAGGCGAGACTTTGAGCGGAGGAAGCAACTGGAGGAGCAAAAGATTGTTAAAGAGAAGGAGGAGCTGTTACGGAAGCAGCAGCTTGAAGAGCAGCAGCTGCAAGAAGGCCGAACACGGAAACCTTCCACCGAGGAACATGTCAACGAATTGAAGAATCGGGCGACCGCCGATTACGAACGAAGACGAAAACTGATCGACGAAGAGATCAATCGGCGACGTTCGGAACCTGTTTCGGCCCTTAAGAATCCCAGCTTGTCCAAACCGAAGAAGCAAGTATCGTTCTCCAATGTTGCGACAGAGATAAGCGACCCTACTTCTAGCTATGTTGTAGGATCCTCAACTGGTTACTCAGCACGAGTGACACCTGCTCCCAGTATCAAGTACGTAAACACACGAGCGCCTAAAGATGCCGTGCCAGATTCCGTCCGACCGCCTCTCCCCGTCGATGATGACGACGACCTGCCGCCGCCTCCTCCCCCACCCCCTCCCCCTGATGAGTTGTTAGACGACGACGGCTTCCCACCCCCACCTCCCATGAAATCGCAGCAGAGCCTCGACCGTTTCTCTACCCTCAATAATGACAGATCCCGCACTTTGGGATATACCTCCCGGGTCACGTTTACACCCCAAGGGCCTCCGGAATACCCAACATCCTACTCCAGTGCGGGAGTTCCGCTTCGTCAACCTCCAATTACGTCATCGTCAGCGTACCCGAGCTACGCCACATTACCAAGAAAACAACCCCGCCCTGTGTCATATCCAGCGCCTTTTGAGATGAACCAAGAAGGCCAAATCCCGGTGAGGTACGGATCACAAGAGAATGTTCTAGATGGACAAGGATCTCGTTCCCAGTCTCAGTACATTCCGAAACCCGCGAGGTTGGATAGTGACGAGCTGAATGGACCCGAGAATGCCCGCGGGCGCCTGGCCAGGATGTCTTTGACGGATGAAGAGAAATCGGAAAGTCAGTTTGTTTCTAAGAAACCGGAGAATCTTCATTTTAGGGACAAACTCAAAATGTTTAACAAAGAATCACCGGACGAAAAAGTGAGGGCTTCGAGATGGCAACAAGAACAGATGGCGCAAATGAATGGAGATTTAACCCGTCCTTGACGATGTGGTTACAGGCCAACCATGTTACTTTGCAGTAAGCACGATTTTCTTATCGTTTAGAACCGGTTTCAGAGTTACATTTCTGGTTTCGCCTGTAGCTTGGTTAAAGGCTTCAAAATATCACGATATCATTTCATAACATTCACTTGTACGCGTCGAGAAGAGGCTTTTTTAAAAGTCGTTTGATATTGGATCACTGGATAAAACTAGAAGAGAAAGGCAAATTTATGAAATTATTTTCACGTCAGTGTGCTCTTGAGGGAGAAAGCGGAAAACATTTTGTCTCTGAAGTAGAGTTTTGGTTTGTTAGTTTCTTTTCATTGTGAGGAACTTGGTCAACATTCCCAGAGATTGTAAAGACATCTAAAAGAAACTGTCGCCTATTTAATGTGATGCAAAATGCTTGAGTGAAGATTGCGTGGTGTACATTTACCAAAACCGCAGCGATAGTAGTCAGTGGTAGTTATTGAAAATTTGCAATTCGTTTTTCCCAAGCAGTTATCTGTGCTGCTCGGCTCGCATAGGTTAACTTGTTTCAGAGTCCAAGGCGCTCAAAAGCACTTTAATGAATAGGAACAATTCTTTGAAAGCATGCGAACGAGAAACGATCGTAGATTAATTATTACAATGAGAAAATTGTTGAGACCGGCGATTTTTTTCCTAGGTGATGATTTTCAAATCAGTGAAACCCACCAATGATGTTTGAGCGGTTTTAAATTGAATATCGATAGCTTTGGTATAACATCACATCTCTTGGTGATTGGCCAAGACATTTCGCGCCAATTTGTCAACCGATCAGAAGGAAAACAAAAACCATCTGAAAAGTGTCCGTATGTTCTTTCCCGCTTAATGCCGGCTACATGTCGAAGCTGATCGGTGGATGTGGTTAGAGGCATTTTGATTTGGCTAGCTTCAATTGAAATCGCTCTTACTTAGTGGCACAAGTAATTTAGCAAACTGGTTACCAAAAAGACAATTCAGATATATTTTAGGCTATACAGAGAGAGGTTACACCCATAGATATGTAGTAGAGAAATCGATAAAAACGTTGCACTCGTAACAGAAATAGTATAATTTTCGTAACTTTGTAAATAGAACTCGGGCAATGAAGCTCCATGGCAGTGAATGTATATATATATCCATCTAACCGGCATAAAATTTTCTCGAAATATGAGAAACTACTATTATGCACATCTATTTTGATGAATTCGTTAAATTTTTTTCAACAGTTTACGATCTGTAATAAAAATAAGTATGCCACACAATAAACTGTATGTCACTCGAAAATATGCTTGTTATTTGTGGGCTGAAGTCCGCACTGTCGAGGGCTGGTGATTGCTGAAGCAGAAAGAAACACTTAAGAAACATACAGTGAGAGTAGGAGGCAGGACCGTAGGCTTCTCGGGAGTGGAGAGAGACTACTGGGAATGATTCAATCTGGTACTGATTAAACTACTTGCGGTCTCATGAGCGCGACATCATCAGCCGAACATTTACTGTTTTGACTTTCATTCACCCGCATCGGACTGAAAGAGAGAAGGGAAAATTGAGAGCAGTCTGTGCACTGGATCAATGACAATGTGCAATGGGTGCACCACGGAAAGAATACGCGGCCGTTCATGGTACAAGGCCTTCCCCGTTCTGATAATGTAAACCATTAGGGTTCGTGTTCGGAAGATAGGGACTTTTAGATTGGAGTACCAGGACGAGTTTTCTGTTCTGAGCACGCGCTCTTGGAAAAATTTTGACCTCGAAACCCAATGCGCGTACTCAGTACGGAAAACTCGTACTCCTGACCAATCTAAACGTCGCTAATGCCTTCTACGAGAGTTACTGGATCTCTTAGCTTGTCATGCTTGTTATATTAAATAGGGGAAGCATCGCTACTGAAAGGGGTTCTGTCACGGAACTTTTGCTGCCAAACAGAAATCCTTTTCATGACCTTCAATTGTACCCAAACCATTCATTTCAATTTAGGAGGAGGATATCGAACGATTTATTTTTTGCAGGAAGAGTCATCCATAATACATTTTTGACCATGTCTTCAAGATCAGGTGGGAAAACTTGACAAATTTAGGCTAAAGTTTTCAAAATGCAATTCATTTCCATCCTTGCCATGCGTAACCACAGAAGACAGTAAATAGTCTCAGTGCAGTAACATGGTCTTCAGTAAATAAACTGCATTATCATTTTGGGTTTTCACTCATTTAAAGACATCTCTTAGGATTCTAAAGTGAGGCCAAACTAGCGTAACAGAGCCCCTTTAAGTCAACAAGGCAGACAACTTGATTTTCGTGCTTTGTGTTAATCTTGCGCGTTTTCGTTGATTTTTACAAGGTGCCCCTTTTCATTGCAAAATTTACATTCCATAATTTCTACGTTTCCGCAAGAAAAGTATTCTTTCATAAAACTAAACAGGAGCGGCACAGAGAGCTGCAGCTGTCAATGAGTCTGTGATAGGTGTTTCGAGGTCTTGTACCACCTTGGAATTCCTATCTAGCGTTCCGCAGGTGACTGAGTATCAACAAAGTCCCCATGAATACGATGACTGTAAACATTTGACGAATGCCCCACCTTGGTAGTTTGGTACGGTGTTCAAGTTGTTGTTTGCGTTCAACTGTGTTCAGTCCTGTTCAGCATCATTGACTGTCACCATATTCCGTGATTCTCGACGCTTGGACCAAGATAGGTTAGCCAGTATGCCACATTGAATACCGCAAAAAGTAAAGGAAAAGCCACTCGCGAGTAACGTTCCAGTGAGGTAGAGTTGAATTGAATGTACCACATTTTGGCATCTTGGACTACAGTCTTTAGTCTCAATATGGACCTTTCTTCGTTGTTGTTTAACGTCATAGGAAATCCCACCGTGCTCACGCTGGAAACACTTTCGTTCTCTATGCCCTCCACGGGGGCTTGAGCCGATTTCATTGGCTCCGAAAATTTGACCAAGCTACAAGCCTGGAAAGGAAACGACGAGTTAGTGTTATCTCGCTCCATGAAAATTAGTTTAGACGACACTTGCTGCAACGCAAGATCTACTATATAGTAAGTCAAATATTGCGTGGAGAGCTTTTTATTGGCAGGCAAATCAACTGAAACAAAAGGTCAATCTAGCCCGGGATTATCAAGTAAAAATGCGTGTATGGGTGCCGTATTAGGTCACGAATTGGCCGATCTACAGAGGCTTCAGTGTAGATAAACAGCAAACGGTAATAGGCGTAGACCCAAAGTGTGGGTCTTAGCTTGGACAGAAATGGATGAAGCCGAGCTGTTTATGCGTTGCTTTCAAAAGACTTTCAGAGTTTGCAGAGCCAGGGACACTTCTAAGACTTGACGTGCCTTCGGTTAGTATCCTTCATCAAACTGGCGTCATGTTTTTACCAGTTGAGCAATATATGATTTGAAGATAATAAATCGTAATAAATGGTGCGAATCATTTGTATTTAGGAATGGTTGCCATTGTCTTTTTTGCTTGCGCGACTTCAAATTTGTGTTTACCTCATTCATATCTGCTTGCTGGGATTTGCTAAGGGCACAATGTACAGCCGCGTACTCCATCAAGCTAGCGAAAACGAACACAAAACACGTGATGACGTAAACGTCAAGAGCGGTGGCGTAGGATACATTTGGAGTGGCTCCGCCTCCGTGTAGGAAATTGCCCATGGCTAGGATTGTTATGACTCCGAGGGAGACCCGAGCGGGGGTGGAGTCGGGATCGATCCAGAACGAGATCCAGCTGAGAAGGACGACAAGAGTAACCGGAAGATAAAAGCCATATACATAAAACATCAGACGCCTTTTAAAGACGAATACAGCTTCTGGCTCAGAGAAAATACCTGCAATAAACAATGATTGACGCTGGGTTCAGTATTTCAGACGGATGGTTCGCGAAGATAATTGACCGTATTTATATAGCGGGAGTCGTCTACAACGACTATGCGGGACGACTAATAAAAGATACGAAAAGTGCAAAACTCCCATGGAAAATAGGTGAAATACGTGTTTTTTTGTTGTTGTTGTTGTTGTTTTGTTTTTTTTCAAAAACGTGTCTGGGCTTTGCTTGCAGACGAAAACCAAACCAAATCATGGCGTTGGACACGGCCCCGTTCCCAGTCCTCGGAACGAAATTGGCGGGGAAAAGCCCTAGGAACGAGGGTGGCAAGGAGAAGTACTGGGAAAGGTTGGGAGTTGTACAGAGAGAGGGAGAGGGCTTATTTTACGGAATTTGAGCGGAACAGATTTTTTTTCTCGAGAGTTGATTCAACTAACCTGTGTTATAGATTTGATTGCGATTTTTCACGATCACTTTACTTATGTTGTACTGTGGAATCTCCAAATGTTCGGGCACGATTATCCCACTGTCCTCATTTCTCCATTTTACGACCACGTTATCCTCGGTCTGAGAATCTAAAAAGACGAGCAAATGAAATACAATTACCTCTTGTTGGTTTTGATCCCCGAAATGTTTATGGAGTAGAATCAGATTGAAATAGGCGCAATATATGCCTTATCTACAAGAGATCGGGGAGGGGGACATCAGTGAGCTCTTCTTCTATCTTCGTTAAGAAAAAAAGTCAATTTCCCACCAGTTGTTCCCTTTTATCCAGCTAGAGTAAGACCCAAAAGGAAATTCAAATTCAATTCTACTGACTTACAGGTGCCAACGTAGAAATAGCAAGTCTGCTGATCCATGGGAAATTGGCGGAAGTCCATCTGACACGAGAGCACTGTAGTGATTCTGTTAGGAGTCAAAAACAAAAACGAAAAAATCTTTTTTCATCTTGTAGCAGCTATAGATAAGTAGCTGGTGACTATTTTAAGACGGATGCTAACGGATGACATTTCGTTCTATTCGACACAGTTAAAGACAGACCGGCAGTGTTTCGTAGTTGTAGCCCTTGCCAGACCTGGGTGCAGCCGGCAGCGTTAATGATTGTACAGCTAACAGCAAAACAAAACACCAGGCTAAAAAAAAAATTGAAAAGGCAACGAAAAGGTTTTCAAAAAAAGAAATGATCGATTGCATGTTCTTTGGCAACTTTTACAAGACAAGGTCTGCTCATGACCAAAGTCGAGCGACAATCAGACCTTGAAAACGTGATGTCCTCGAGCATGTGGTCCGATGCGCAAGATAGGTAGAATCCAGCTGAAACGGAAATATGTGCTTACCGGAAGCAGAATCACAACGCAACTGTTACCTGGTGCTCAGCAAAATACTTCCGTCAGGGCTTACGCCAAAAAGAATATTTTCTGTTGGAACCAGATGGAAACGCGCCTCTTTGCTGTTCCGAAAGTAAATATCGGGCCGCCAAAGTTTTCTGCTCAATTCAGAATTGAGGATCAATCTTTGGCTTGTTGGTTTGTTTGGATCTGGCAGATAAGAAAGCCGCAGGTCGTTCCATCGCTGTCGAAAAAACATGTCGAGCGAGAATTCCTGGGTACAAAAAGAAAAAAAACCGGCGAGTAAATCTAAAAAACATTCCGAAATTTTGCTTCACTAGCAACACAATTATACGAACGGCATACTCTGTCACAAAACGTTGATCGACTCATCACACTGAAGTAAACTACGTACGACTGCGTTGGACGGTGCTCTAAGAACTGAGGTATCAAGCCAGGAGAGAGCTAGTCAATACAAACAATTTAAACAAAAACAAATTAAATTTAGACCGCAAAGATTGTTCCCTTTTTTGCACTGAATTTAGATTGCGTCGCCGCCATGTTGGATCATACGGCAAGCGAAAGTTCGAATGGACTGAGAAAACGCGAACACCCTGAAAGTGTGTTGTACCTCATGAGTATGTGTCCTATGACAAGTTGGCTAATAAAGAGAAATGTACTCTGCAGTAGCCTTACACGTAATGGACTCACCATGTCTTTTTCATTGATGGAGCTGATACTCGAAATATAAGACTCGATAAAAACAGTTACTGGTCCGCCTTGAAGGCAAGAAAATTACAAAGATTAGACAGAAGAGAGCCAATATCAAACGTCAAACTCAACCCACACATGCGCACATGTTGGACGAGTCTACGTCGTCTCTTTCCAGACTCCTGGCGTAATACACCACGCTATAAGCACAGTCAGAAAGTGGTTACGGCTTTGTTTCCGACAGAGGTTACGGTTTTGTTTCGGATTGGTTAAAAAGTGGCACAATGAGTTTTTCCCAATTTTGGCCAATCATAAATTGTAATGGTAGTAAATAAATAAGATGATGAATTTTGAGCCCGGTAAAGGAATGAAATAATTTATTTGTAAGTTATGACGCAGGCATACTCGGAAAAAAGTCCGAGTGCTGCTAACTGGAGTTGAACTTTGATTACTAGTTCGGATGCCCTATGACGGGGCTTTCCTTATTACCGATGAGCATGAGTCGCTCTGCTGTTCATCTGCTTCGATGAGTGTATATTATATTGGGCGGGACCGTTGACAGGTTCTCTTGTGAACAACTGTCAGCAAGCCATTAGAGCTGTAAACTATCGAGGACAGATGTTAAGTTGAGATAGCAACAGTTTGAATGTTCTTAATTTTTTCTTTTTACAAGAGAGGGTGTTATTGGGAAATAGAAAAGGATGCCACGTTCTTACCGGTTTTGTTCGGCCTGGAAGAAACAGCATTTCCACTTCTTAACCAGATTAGCAACTCGTCTGCACTCCTGTTACAGGCTTGTTGGCATCTGTAAAAGACGTCAATGAACTGAGCAACACCTAAATGCTTTAGTTTTGCAAAGTAGCTGATTAATTGTTCTTTCATTTCCTCAGTTCGAGAACACGTTTTGTTTGGGAAGCGAAATTCTTCCCTTGGCCATTGAGGCCTTGCCGAGCTCAAATGGCGCGCACATACCACCAAAAAGAGTCTCCTCCGTTGATAACAGATTATTTGTCTTCATCAATTTTATTGTAGTGCATCAGATGGTACTCCCAAGCAATGAAACCTGATCAAACGATGCAAAATTTCCGCAAAAATTCTCCCTTTTAATTGTTTGCTTTTATGACTCCATTTCATATGATAAGGAAGAATCAGATGCTATGTTGTTAACTTCTTCCCAATGTGAAAACTGACATTGTCGAGTTTAAGACACGGTTGCAGAGTGAGTGACTAGTTGAGTGGAGGAGTCTTCAAAACTGCGATCTGTGAAGGGCAGCTAGAAGTTGCTATTCACCGAAGTTCGGCTATTATTTCAAAGAAAGAAAACGTTTACTTTTTGCATACATACCTGCCTTTCGAAATTTTTGCCAGACCAGCTAATAAGACGACAAAAAAAGCAACGCCGAAAGGAAATTTTACACCACTTTTGCGGTGTTGTTCGGCGAGTAAACACATCACTCCACTAGCTGTGCTAATGTTCAGATGGGATCAGGCTTATCTGAAAGAAAAAAAACCTACTGGAAATTAGATTGTACATAGGCATGTATATGAGCGCTAAAAGATGCAGTACCGTTGACTTCAGTAACACAGTAAATAGTCATTTCAGCCACTATATTTATCAGAACAATTTTCTGTCCCTTGCTGACCTTGAAGACAACGGTTTAGCGCGTAATTAAGTTTCTCCTGCGGAAGCTTCACTCAAGTCCTACAGCTAACCGAAGCAAACCAATATACAGCAATGCTTTTGATCACCGCGGTGGATGAGTTTCCCGTGTTTCTACGATGAACGACACACCAATGCAAGGGCAAGTTTCAATAAGGATAGCAATGTGTCAGACTGTCGTTTCTAGATGCAGTGTATCGATAGCAGTTATTTTAGCAGCAGGGGACGGTAGAGAGTGAAGTTTGACTGCAATACTCGACTCAGTAGAAAGAATATTACAAGGGCTCCCAAAGCGTCCACTTGTATATTTGTCCCTAATTATCCACTCATTAACACTTCTATAATAATTAGTGTCTGCTAATCACCCTTAATTGCAGCCTAGGGGATGAATTACGAAGGGCGCAGCTCAGACAGGATTGGCCAAATGCATGTAAGTTTTGAAGTATCGAAACCTTGATACGCCCCTTGTCATTTACCGTTAGGCCCCGGGGCAATTCCGTTGCAGGTTTTGCGGGAAGGTGTTGAAAAGATATAAAGATAATTATTTATTAATGACAAAAAAACAAAGCTTTTCTAAGATAGATTTGAATATTTTTCCTTTATCTGATATTAAATGGAAAAGCATCTCTACTTCAAAGCAAACTTTCTGATACAAACAGCTGCTTCAATAGCACGGTGGGGTTGTTTTCGCGCGCGGGTTGCTTAAAACTCCAAAGAAGGTCTCCATCTTCCAAACTGGACACAGTAGTTGCCAAGATTAAATAGCGGTGCTGTAGAAAACAAACTACGGGTGCTGCGAAACTGAATACAATTTTTTTGTGGTTTAATTTGGGCTCAGACTGAGTGGTTCTAAATTGCATGTTTTACGGTGAGGGCGGCCAGCGGCATATTGCTGTAGATTTTATTGCAACTTTGAAAGCTGTCTACGGGTATTTTCGATTGGGACCTTGAAATCTGGATCTTCTCATTTTCAATAGAACACAAAATCTTAAAACGGATTTCGCCGCGGATTTTGTTAATTAAAATCCTTCCGCGACATGGATTTCAATTGACAAAATCTGTCGCGAAATCCGTTTTCGGATTTTGTGTTCGTTGGAAATCCGAAAGATCCGGATTTTATGATCTAAGTCCGGATTTCAGTTTTTGCATAATTATATATAAAGAAACGAAAATAATGTCACCCTTAGTCTTTCCCTGTTCCTTACTGGTTCCATAAATTTTTTATTATATCTGCCTCAAATGATAAGAATGCGGAGCCCATTAAGGGCCATTAAATTACTCTTTCAATTTCAAATCTCATCCGAAGTTTCGCCTGCGTTCTGAGTTTTTTCCCGACTTTTTTCCTGCGTCCGCACTTTTTTCCCGACGTTTTTTCCGACTATTTTCGGAAGGCCGCTGACCCCTCCCTACCTTGTTAGTGCTGTGGCTAGGCGAATATGTCAGATTAATATCGTTGTTAAAACGAGATATTATTCTCTTCAGTGAGACGACATTATATTTTTTTATTTCTTCAGAGGTTCGCCAAAATGGCCAACGTTTTGGCAAGATTTTCGTAGGGGTCCCTGCGTCATTATGCAGGCATATTCCTTGCAAAACTCTATTCGCGCTCGTTCTTTTTGGAAGAGGTTTAGTAGGAATATGCACGTATAATTAATGTAGGGAGCTGTACGGAAATCTTTCCACCGTTTTTGCCGTGCTTCTATTTTTGACATTTGCTTTGAAAACGTCCACATGCGAAGGTGTACGACTCCTACATTGCAAGAATACCCCAGCGGACGTGATCACCTAATTGAAAGCTATTTTCATAGAACGGCTGGAGTTGGCGGAGGCCGTGCTGCTTTATTGAGTCATGTGCTGTTGTAGAGTTTTACTCGGTGGAAACTACGTTTATTTTTGGAATAAATCTTCTTGTTGCCGAGCCACTTAAAGATATATCTTACTCGTTCGTTGAGTGCCAGGGATGCGAAAATAAGTACATTGGTGAGACAGCCAGAAATGACTATATAAGAGGCACGGAGCACGCGGGGGCTTAGAGAATCGAGACGAGAAATCAGCATTATGGAAACATTGCGCAGAAAAGCATGGGAAGGAACGACAAGAGTTCAAAATGTCTGTGACTGGAGTGTATTAACATGATGCCATGTTAAGACAAATAGCAGAGAGCGTGAGAATCAACCGAGTGGCGAAAGGATCTCTCATCAACACGAAGAAGGAGTGGAATTATATAAAACTTCCTAGAGTAATACTTGACGAAGGAGAGATGTGAGACACCCTGTGTGAGGCCTTACATGAATCCTGTGGACTAGCCAAGGCACTTGGTGCATCATGCAGTGGGTACAAGAGTGTCTTGAATCCAAGATGGCGGAACATGCTTGAGGAGGTTGAGATTTCAGCGAAATTTATAGCAGTTTGTAAAGCGGTTTTATAAAGATATACACATTTTTTAAGTTTTTATGTGCATTAACTCCAAAATCGTGCGTCAAAAGAATAACAAAGACAGAGAATGTCAGGCAATTACCGAAGAATTTGTAACGATAGATCCACAAAAGACACACCAGTGGCCCGTCTTCTGTGTGTCGTGTCAGAAGTGAAGTGACCACTGTCAGGAGAGAGATGAACAAAGCAGTTTTACCAGGATAAGCTTCATTACGATCAGCGACGAGCATATGCCTAGTAGACTATCCAAAACAGATATGATTTTACGTCTTGTATTTGTCCTAAACTTCCCTGTCAAGTTGAACTGTAACCCAGTGTGTCAGTTATTGCCTAGATACCAAGTGCTATTGCTTGAAGATACCCTTATGTGTTTAGAGAGCGTATCCACATGACGCCAAAGCTGGTGGCAGCTGGTTTGGTGTCCTAAACTAATACTCCGGGTTATTAGGTCTATTTTTATGTAAGCACTTTATTTTGTTTCGTTGAAGCAATATCATGGCTGCAGTCTCGTTCTATATGACTCTGAAGTGAACAGGTTGAGAGGTCGTTTATCACCACCAGAAAACAGTAAAAAATTCATAATAATTTCAGCATGGGAAACTTTATTAATGAAATGAAAGAAATCCAACCGTTCTTCTAAGTCATAATAAATATTTCCGTGACCGTAAAAATAGAAGTACATAACAAAACGAAGCTTTTACGAATTAATTTCACGACCACTAAAATAATAAAAAGTAAAAAGCATTCCTTCAAAATGTGTTAATTGCGATCGCAGGCATAAATTCTGTTGGTTGCTCCTGCGGAGATGTTTCCTGGAATACCTGAAGCTTCAGTCTGCTGCAAGATAAAACAAAAGGGAGGTGTTATTGGCTGCATCCACACCAGGGAACTTTACCTCGGTTAATGCATGATTTCCCCAGGAAAGCGCAGATCAGTCCTGGGTAACCAATTTTAATTTTTGAAATGCTAGTTCATAGAGGACAAAGACACCTTCAGTCTAAGTGACATGCTCGTTGCTTGGCAAAGGGGGAAGGAATAACTGAAAAGAAAATTAGTGTCACAGCCAGGAATTGAAACGATGACCTCCGTAAAACCGGTTGGATGCTCTAGCCACTGAGCTAAAAGAACTCACCAGGAGTTCTTGTAACTCAGTGGTTAGAGCATCCAACCGGTGTCACCGAGGTTATCGGTTCGATTCCTGCTTGGGACTCTGATCCCTGATTGCCTTTTCAGTTGTCCCTTGGCCCGTTACCAAGCAACTAGCATGTCATCTTTCTCGCGGGTGCATCACACCATCACCATCATTAATAAGTTACCTTCCCTAAATTTTCAGACAGACTTCCTTAAGGCCAAATTATTCTCATAACATTATGTTAATTTCATTAGAGTCCGTATGCCTCATTTTCTTCAGCTGTTTCATTTGTTTGCTTGAAAATGGTGTTATGACGACTCCGAAACGCCGCAGAATATAGAGTTTCCTACAACGTTAACCAATTCTATCGGGGTAAATTTTCGTGACGTATCAGGTAGGTAGTCCGCGTTGATTTGGGCGGAGTCTACAATGGGAAAGGATCAGAGCAGAATGAAGCGGGGCAAGGGGCGGGGGAAGAGAATCATGTAGAAAAGTTGCGACACGGGAAGATTGTAGATTACCTTGGAAACAGTGGCTTCTATCTGTGTGTCTCTCATCCTCAAGATTGCCTTGAGATCTCGTATCTCGTTCCGTTTCATTCGCACGTTATCCAAAACATTATTCAATCTCGCAGAATGCACCTCATCTTTCTTAATAATTTGTTCTTCCAATTTTTCCACACGCTCCTTTAAATCTCTGTTTTTATATGTTAACGTGCAGTATTCACTCCTTTGACTCTGCAGTGTTAATTGCATTGCGTGCATGTCGGTCATTATCTGTTGCATTCTGTCAGCCATCGCATCAGCAATTTGTTTTTCAGCTATTTTGGCCATTTCCACTTTACACTGTTCAATTTCATCGTTCCCATCGCTTCTAGAAGCTCGTCCTTCCATTTGCCAGCTTAAACCTTTAGGATTGTCATTCAAATTGCTACCCCATTCACTTTCCTTTTTGTCTCCCAAACTCTTCCATTTGTCTGTCTTTCTTTGCTTTTGACATTGGAGGGTTCCCAGCTCTTTAAATTTGTCCTCTAAAGCGTTACTTTCTTTTCTGAAACTGGACTCTATTTCAGATGCATTTCGCTTGTGAACTTTAAGTCTTTGCTCCAGCTGACGCAACGCGGAATTATCAATATCAAAATCTTCTTTTCTCGACTGAAGACCAAGTTGTTCATTTTTTCGGTGATGTAAAACATTTTTCACTGCAACGTCCCCCCCAAGCTTCGGAAAGGCTCTCTCGAAGTAACTAGTTTTTTCTTTTTTATGATCGCAAACTTTGTGTTCAAAAGCCTTTTTCAAATGTTCCAAATCTTCCTCCGACTTTCCAGACGCTTCCATATGTGCAATGATGCCCGGATAATTCTCAGGTGACCAGCGTCTTCCCATCCGTTCCTTGTCTAATGCCACTTGGAGACGCCTTATTTCGGCCATTTTCTTCTTTAGGTGCTCCGCGAGGGAACTTCTTTCCTGCTCTTTTTTGGCGAGATCGCACTTTGTATTCTCAATTGCATTTTCCTTGGTTTGGAGAAGGATCTTCACCTCTTCTAACTCAGTACTCTGTTCCTTCAGTACGGAGTCCCTCAATCTCGCTAATTCTTTCAGGTCTTTGATCTCACCTTCTCGCTGAAAGAGGAGTGTCTTCAATTGTGTCAATTCGTTTCGGAAAGAATCAACCTCGTCCGCTATTTTGTTAGATCTCTCGTTGGAGACTTCCAGTTCCTTCCCTTGACTCTTAAAGCCACCAAATACTTGCCGTAATGCATTTTCTTTTTCCTCCAAAGAATTAGTAGCAAACGCAAGATCCGTCTTGACTTGGATCATAGATTTTTCCAGCTTGTGAATTGTCTCTTCTTTTTCTCTTAGGGCCTGTTGCAGTTGATTCTCTAAGCTTTTAATCCCATCACTCTCGTTTTCCTTGTCTTCGGCCATGCCAGTATCTGTTATCGTTTCCTCCGAAGATTTATCTTCGCCTTTTACCAGAAGCTTACTATTAAGGAGCCTCCCCATTCTATCTACGTTTTGTACTACTTTAGCAACCAAATTATTTGTCATGAGTATTTCGTGGTCTTGAGATCTTACCAATTTGAAAAGCATCTCAGCGTACCTCTCTGCATAGTCTAAGGCAAAGCCCTTATCCAGTAATATTCGTTTGGTCTCCTCCAGTTCACATTGCATGTCTGAAAGACTCTTTCTGAAGTCGTGCAGTAACTGGTCTCCCTCACAAAGAGATGCCTTTACACGGGCTAATTCACCGTCTCTCTGGGCTAATGCTTCTTGTGCATTTTCTAAGTCTTTTGTGGTATTTACAAGTCTTTCATTTGCACTTTGTGTCTTGCCATCGCTGTCAACAAGTAGCTCGCGAAGTTTGTTGATCTCTCTGTCTTTCTCCATTGCTTGTTGCTTTGCCCTTGTTTCTGCTGAGTCACATGCGTTCTTTAAGCTTACGTTACCTCCCCTTTCTCTGAGCAACTGTAGATTCAATTCTTGAATGACATCGTCTTGGTCTCTAAGTCGTGCCTCATTAACATTGAACTTACACTTCAGCTCCTGGAAGTGACTATCGAGCTCTTTAACTTTTTGTATCTCTTGATTAAGATTGTATCTGTTCATTTCACGTTGGGCATCATTTTTCTGGATGGTTTGCATGGTCTCTTCCATGAGACTCCTCATCTCTTGGATTTGCTTGACAAACCGTTTGTCTCCCGTACTCTGTTGCAAGACCTCTTTTAGTAGCAGTCTGCTTTGCTCCGTCTGGCGCTTTAATTCTCCATTCATTTCCCTTGCTTCATGTATGTCTTGCTGGAGAGACTTTGTTAAAGATGTTATGCTCTCTTCTTTATCAATGAATCGTTTTTTCACTTTCCTGTAGCGTTTTTTGCCATTTCGTCGAGTGTGAATGCTTTCATCGCGGAACTGGTGAAGCTCTTCCCGTATATTTGTGATCTGTTTCAACAAATTCGTCGTGGTACCTTCAGACTTTTCTCCATATTCAAAGGACGTCGCCAGTTTCTGAAAAAGTAACATGTTTTCCTTCTCCAATTTGTCAATTCGGACCTCGTATTGGTCCTTCTGAGAAGCAGGAACTTCAACACGACCGCTGCTAACAGAGTCTCTTACAACCACGGACTCAAGCTCTTTCTTCAGCCGCACTTCATTGCTGTTGCTCAAAGTCAATGAACCGTGCAAATGTTCAATGACTTCACGAAGATATGAATAATCCTTGGAGGCAGCCCAACTAGCTCGCTCATCTTCCAGTTTTTCTACCCGAAGCTTCATTCTATTCATCTCTTTCAACAGGCCCGAATTGGCTGCTTTTCTTTCTTCGAGTGACATCATCGTGAAAGCGAGTTCCTCCTCTAATTTTTGCTTATCGTTCCATAACTGATCCAAAGCAGCGTCCATTTCGTCCCAGTTGAATGTCTTCCACGTCATGTTTTGCTTTGAAAGTTGTCTCTCTTTGTATTTGACTTGTAGGTTTTTGTTGTTTAATTCGTTTTCAATATGATGCTTTTGATTTAGTACTGTCTTCAGTTCGTTCTCCAAGTAATGAATACGCTCTAAAAGCTTTTCGGCACTGTCTGACTTAATTTTACAATCCACTGCACCGTCCCCTTTATTATTCTCCTGTAGCTGCAATCTTAGGTTTTCGTCCTGAACTTTCAGAGACTTGGTATCAGCCTTGTTTTGGTCCAACATTTTAAAGCGTTCTCGCCTAATTCCCACCAAGTCTACATCAAGAACGTTTTTATGTTGTACAGAATCTTTTCGTATTGCAAGGAATGTATCCTTCAAGTCATCACCCATTCCCACGACGGACAACATCACTGCTCTTAGCTCATACAGTAAACTCAGCTGTGACTCACCATCTACGGGTTTCTCCGAACAAATTTCAAATCCCGCCTCCCTTTCACCACAGAGTTCCATACGTATATCACCAATCTTAATATGCAGCTCCTTCAGTTTTTGAAGTTCGGCAGCGATGCCTATTCTCTCTTCTTCATTAGAGCGGTCAAGTTCAGCTTTTCTTTCTTCTAAATGATCGCGTAAGACTTCGTTTTCTCTAACAGCCTTTTCAAGAAGCTTTTGTACATCCGCCTTAGTGACTCTCATCTCGGATAGCGCTGTCTCCAAGCTATCTATATTTTGTATCAGATTTTCGTTCTTAAAGTTAAATTGCTCAACGACACTTTCCATGTTTTTGAGTTGCATTTTGCTCTCCTCTAGCTGCAGTTCAAGCTGTTCGTTTTGTTTTCTCAAAGCATTAGCCTCTTCAGAAAATTTTTCATCTAAAGTTATGTCTTGTACCCTTCCTGTTACATCCCCAACTGTGGTCCTCTTCTCGGATAGCGCAGTTTCCAAGCCGTGTATATTCTCCACAAGCTTCTCGTTTTCAACGTTAAGTTGCTCAACGACACTTTCCATGTTCCTAAGCTGCATTTCGCTCTCCTCCAGGTGTAGCTGAAGCTGTTCATTGTGTTTTCTCAAGTCTTTTTTCTCTGTGACGGATCTCGTGTTATTTTCAGACATTCCATCCAAAGTAAGCTCTCGTGCGCGTCTCGCGCTCAATTCCAGCTCCAGTTCCCGTTTCTCTGAAAGCGCGTTTTGGAGCTTTTCCTCTATGTTCTCGACTTGACTCAGGAGCTTTTCATTTTCAACATTTGCCGTCTTGATTATACACTCTGTGGTAAAGATCTCTTGACTCTTTTCTTGAAGGTCAAGTTTAAGCTCCTGGTTATGCTCTTTTAAAGTTTCCAATTCTCCGCAAAGGATTTCCAATGCATTCAGATATTCTGGATCCATTTCTGCTTCTCCTTTCTTTATGAAATTGTTAGATTGCTGTGTCGACTGTGTGGAACCTCCGAAAGTGTCTGTGCCATGGCTTACAATATTTCCTTCTTGAATGACTTTAGTATTAGATTTAGTGGGTTCAGTGAGCAAGTTGTCATCAACATCCTGTCCTTCTTGATCAACCGCAGAAATCAATGGGTCACCAGATCCTGCGTCCTCACAAATCAAATTATCGTGAACTGCCCTATCCCAGCCTTCGGACAGAAACATTGGAGTCCCATCGTTCGCCAACATCAAGGAAATTTGCTCATTTGTGTTTTCTTCAGGGTTTTCTATGAATTCAACTAGGACAACGTCCACGTCTCGTTTCTGTTGCCCTGGGACAGCCTCTTCCATGGCCTTTAAAGACGTTTCGCTGCTGGATTCATGTTGAAGTGCTCTTTTCGTTTCCTTTATATCTCTGCTAAGACTCAATTGAGGAAGCATCATGTTGCTGGCAACAACTTCAATCTCATCTGTGGCCCTATCGCTTTCTTTGGAAAAATCATAGGGTTTATTAAAGTCCTCTTCATCAAGATCATCAGAGATAATTTCTTCAGGGATGTCCTCCTCTACGCTTTGAAGTGAATCATCTACCAAGTTTACGAAGGGCTCCTCGTGAGCGTCTGATGTTCTTTGATCCTCTTCACAGGTGTTTCCTCCATTATCGCCGGCAACATTCAATTCAAATAGCACCTGACCCTCTTGATCATCACAAGACGCAGTTTTTGGTTCGATCTTGTCTTGTCCGCAAACACTTTCGGTGTTAGAAATTGGTTCTTGATTGACCCCTACAGCTGCATTTAAACCGACTTCCGATCGAATGTTTTCCTCTGCCTCATCAAGCAAGTCTTCTAAGTTATCTATAAACTCGTCAGAGTAGGGATCCAAATTGACTTTTTTCATTAACAATGGCTTTTGAATCTCACAGGCATTCACTTCTTTCTTATCTGCAGCATCGCTCGCCTTCCTGTTTTTGTGAATTCCTTCTTCTGTTTGCCCTTTATTCGTATCGAGCTCACTGTCATCAGACTCCGCCTGTGTCGTTGCCACCCCATTGGCTCCACTGCGTTGCTGTCTGTTCTCCTCAAGGTTTGCCTCTGTGCTGCTCCCCATCACCTTGTGCTGCTCGCGGAGACTATTTTCTCCAGGAACTAGATCGTCCTCCTCATTCATTTCCGTCGAAATGATGTTCACCGGAAGGTATTCTTCTACGTCGTCATCAGGGTCTTCAGCTTCGCACTTCTGCGAGAAGGGTTCCAAGTTAAGGTTTTCCGAAGACCATTCGAATAGACTCGACGATGAAACACCGTCTGTATCGTCAAAGAACGGTTCATCGAACTCTCGTGAGCTAAATGGCACTAAAAACACTTCCGGCTCGATGGTAATCCGAACTTTTCTGTTCCTAGTCTCAGCATGAGAGTTGATATTTCCAGTGCCATCATCACCGGCATACACTACAGACCTTTGTTGATTCCCTGCTACCCCACTTTCGGGAGGCTTTGTCGGCGAACGTAGCAAACCGAAAATCTCCTCATCCATGCGATCAAGCTCTTTATCAGTAGAAAGCTTTGTCTTATTATTCTGTTCAGTGACCTCAAGATGGCCAAGACGTCCATCTTCAGTGCCTTTATCAACGCCAAGGTGTCTGTCATTCGCCGCTTCGTGGTAAAGGTACAAGCCACCCTCTTTTCTCTGTAACGCCTCTCCGGAGCTGCCTACAGGCACATCGAGTGCGAGAGGCTCGTTTTCAATCTCACTCACATCAGACTTTGTATCTTCATCCTCAGTATGCAGAACTTTTGACTCATGTAAAACTTCGTTTAAGTGCTCGCAGCCACCAGCACAGATGCTTTGTGGAGATACGTTGAATTCAAAGGTTGGTGTTCTGGCCTCCTCAGATGAGTCATCTTCCTCCTCCTCCTTCGCCTCCTCTTCCTCTTCCTCTTCCTCTTCCTCAAAACTGTCGTCAGAGTAGCCAGATTGTTTTTCTTCCTCTTTTATCGTTGAGGAAGGGTCTTTTTCGGTAAGTCTTGAACAATTGGTATCTTTCCTTTAAAATGAAATCAGGAAAGAGAGATTTTAAATGCCTGACAACAGGTCTACGGAACAATCAATTTGCCTTCTACTGTAGTAAACAAAAAAGCTATTGTGCATACAGGAGAACAGATCGAGATATCGATGGAACCTTTTCACTAAAATCTAGTCATATGTGGTTACGTGTGGTTGTTGGACTGAGATGCTGATGTAGTAGAGGTTCTCTTTTAGTGTTTAATCCAACAAACCTGATCTGCTTATCCCATTCTTTCTTGGGAACTATTTTGTCCACAGAAGGAGAGTTAAGAGATTGCTCACAGGATTTTCCTAGAACAGAATTATTCTGAGCCTCCTCTCTATCTGCTGGGGTATCATCCTCTTGACTCAATTGTATGATGCTAAGGTCAAGCGACGGGGTTTCAAGTTCTGATGACGAATCCTCGAGACTTCGATCACTGTATGGATGTATAAATTGTAATGAGATCAATAAATAAATAACGAAGTAAATAAATAATACAATAACTTAATAAACTAATAACTAAGCAATTAAGTAAATTAGTAAAAAGCTGAATGAATAAATGAAGCAAAAAATTATATGACAAATAGACTAGCCGATACGAAATAAAAAGACAGAAAAATAGATAGGGCATTCATTGATAGTGTGAAATAACTGTAGCTTAGACCGCAATTTGGACGCAATCTAAATCGAATTGAAATTTGAAGTGTGGCAAGTTTTGAGGAAATACACGAAGTCACGACGAGAGCCAGCGACAAACCTAACACACGAAGTTAGGTTCAATCCGATTAATGATCGCAACACTTCAACACTTCACCACCTGACAGCCTTTATATAGCCCCATAGTTAGTAAAAGGGACAGAGCGTTTGATTTTGGTGTGGGAAGCGTATTCCAAGGGGACAGGCTATTAATGATCAGTGCTTGCGTCTCGACAAATGTTTGTTGGCCACGATATCATGCGTGATGGATTACAGTGCCGCAGAACGGAAAAAGCCAGATGTGACTAAAACACTTCCAATTGCGTTGAATTCTACTGAATATTAGTGTAAAATCTCTAATGGTGTTAATTCCGGTTTTGTCTTACTTCATCGTTTCTTCCATCTCAGGTGAAACACTTTTCGTTTCTATCTGTTCGTTTGAAACGAGCCTCCCAATCTCACTCCTGGCATTGTTTTCGTCGGTATCTCCCTTGTCTCTGCAGTCTTTCTTAATGAAATTTCGCTGATCGATGTGGAATATCTTATCCTTTTTCTGAAGGACAAATGGTAAAAGTTGCGTCAGAAACTGGCTTTCATGTCACTTTTACCTCGCCTAAAAATTAACTTACAGTTTTCTTGATGTCCGAGGCAGTTGGCTTGTTCAGTTGGGCTTGTTTCCTTAAAGCACTTGCTCGTGTCTCCCTGGGACTCTTTGTTTGTGGAGATTTTATCTCTCCGCCCTGAGCAAACGGTGAGGTTTTAGAAGCCTTGGAGAGAAATATTTCCTTTGTAGACAAGTCTTTTCCCTGTCGTTGCTTCAGACTGATGCCTACCAACAAACGATATTCACTTGTATTATATGGAGGAGAGTGTTTTACTAGAAAGCAAAACACTACACATGCCACTTCATCCGCGATTTGAGTTCCGTTTGTCTCACATGCAAGTGCCGTTCATGACGAAACGATTTACGCCTTTATGTCAGTTATTTGATCTTGCCGCAGTGTAATATCCTCTCTATATAGCCGCCGTTGCCTTTAAGCTAATTCAATTTGTCACTAAATTCCAATCGAGAAAACACTTTTCTTTTTTAAACATTTGTTTTAAGCGAGGTTTTAAACTTTCTTTTTGTTTTCGAATTCGGTTCTTTTTCGATCAAACCCCAGCAAAAACAACTACATATTAAAAATGTTCCCAATACGGATTATTACGGCAATATCAAATGACGTGAAAACCCAACAATAATACTATCGCCACTTATTTCAACGGTACAATCAAAACTTTGGTCGATTAGTTTCATTAGGCTCAACCCTTGGAAACTGCTCATGGTACTAGTCATTGTGTACGCCCGATCGAGGGAAAAGGAGGGGTAATCGGCTGAAGGAAAATTTCAGACTTCCTTAGAAGAAAAAAAGGTAACACGACGAGGTTGCTACCTGAATCAGTCTCTTTTGGTGTGGCTCTAACGTGATCGTCAGCGGACGAGTCGCTTCCACTGTTTTGGATGGAAATGCGAACAGGAATGCGTGATGTTTTCTTTCTGTAGCGACGGACGTGTCCAGTCTCCTCCTCTGAACTGTGTTCAGTGTCACTACTGGAACGGGAGCCTTGGGAAGGAATCTGCTTTTCAGCAGAAAGGCATATTCCGCTGTCGCTGGTGATTTTTTGCGACATGTGGCGTTCACCGTTGGGAGAATAACGCGCCTCAAATTTAACTCCCGCAAACTCCTTTCAGTGAATATATTCGAAAATTAAAAGATCTTAAAAACAAGATCTTAAAAACAAACTACTATCCTTTTTTTCTCCGATTTTGAAGTGTTGCATCTTGTTAGTAAACTCCAGTAACTCGCAGCACGTTCAATACAACAAATGATAAGGTGTCTTAGCAACCACTGTGTCATAAAGGCATTCCAACACTCGCAACGTGGGAAGTCAAGTTGTGCGTGCGCAGCTTTCAGAACATACACTACGCAACACTGCGCGTAAACCATTTTAAAGCAGTACCATCAAGAAAAGTTTAATTACAGATACTACAAGGGTCAGGTATATTTTCCTTTTTTTTTTTTTTTTTTTTTTTTTTTTT